>CM024244.1:48622686-48675647 GCA_013421045.1 Propylea japonica | reverse complement strand
TAATGTTCAGGTACAGGGTGATACACTATCAACCAGAATTGAGAATGTCTCAAATTTTTCTAGTCCAGATCTGATTCATTCAAATTCAGAAATATTGACAGATGGTAATCGTAAAAGGGTGACAAAACATTCAATTTAAGAGTTAAGTTTGAAATTTTACTCATGAGGTATGTTCATTGCTCACTACTTGATCACTCTGTATGACCGTACCAAGCAGAAATTTTGACTTTTCTCATCATTGATTTTTGCGGTTAGTTAAAATGCAATAAAAACATGTCTTCACCTACAGGGTGTTCCATATTCATGAAAATAGAAAAGGTCTAAAATTTTGTCAGTCCGGAAACCTTTTTCAGCAAAAGATCAATGGTTTCGATGCTTGTGTGACAAAGCAGCACCGTCTTGTTAAAAGTTGTCCAGATCAATACTATCCAATTTCGGCCTTAAAAATGATTAATCCAAAGAACACTTGAGCGACGTGCACGGGTTTTATTCTTCACATCACTAACTTGTCCAATAGCTCGAATTTTTCCACCAATTTCTTTATTGCGGTCCGACAAGGTGCTTCACCAGGACCCAAAAATGTTTGAGTTTTACGAACCGTCTCTGCCAAATTTTTACCATTTATATAGTGAATTTTAATAATTTCGGTGCGTTCTTGAAGCGTGTATCGTTCCATTTTTATTAATGTCGTAGTTTTTACTTGTCAAATGTCAAAAATGACAGCTTCAAACGTGACATCTACCGAAATAGTGGGGTATTCAAAACACCCTAACAAAAAATAGTGACAGCAGGAAATCCAGCGGTGAATAAAGAACATTACTGAAATATCAAAACCTTGGGAATGTGAGTGTTCTGAATATGAATTATTGATCTAAGTAGTACATAGTAATTCATGATAATGCTACATTTCATCGGGGTTTTCCCATATCTCAACTCTAATATCAATGAATTTCTTCACAAAAGTTCCATATATACAAGGTTGCTCTTATAATCTACCAGACATTTCAACAAGAGAGATGGATGTTTGAAATTTCACCTATTCAATTCATTGTTACTAATAATTAATATTTCTTGCAGGCTCGAGAAGGTTTATATGAAGTGCACAATAAAATCAAATGAATGGATTTGGAATGTTGATAATGAACTGAATGTTTTCAAAATTAGGAAAGCTACTACTAGTCTTGACGTTTTTATACGTCATCAATTTGTCTATAGATATTTTCATCTCAAAATTTTTTAAATCACCGACATTTCAGCAGAGCTGAACCACCCTTATCCAAGCAAAGTACATAAAAACTATCAAGAATAAGATGAATTATTTCCATGAGCAATTTCTCATGATACGAAATATAATCAATCATCCATATAAATTGCCCGAAAAATGTGAAATCACGAAAACGTCCGTTCAACATACGTCAGATGAAGATATCCGATATGGTATACTCGCATTATTTTGCCGTTCGCCGTATAAATCGACTACTGATTTGTGTAATCGATTACGGCTCACCTCACCCATTACCACTAAATTGCTGTTCAGGTGTAAAAATTTATTCAATTCCGTAAACTGAAATATCGCATCTTCTCACGTCTTCGACGAAAATAATGGCTTCTTGGGGCCATTATTCACACATCCCTCGAGCAACTCTTCAGCAGGATGCTGACTTCGAGATAGCGGATCCGTTTGTTCAATTTCGGTAAGCAAACCTCTCATCTGATGGGTTTTTGGACGCGGTCTTTTTCTCCATGAAATATGGACGAGGTGAATATGCAAAACATTTCTCTTTTTGAGCGCTCGTTCTACTTAAACGAGTATCTGTTATTTTCGAATTTCAAGCCGAAAATGGTCTCAAACGAAAGGGTTCAAATTCAAATTGTTTTCAAATTCAAATTTATTCGTTACCCTCAAAATTTAACAGGGAATGTCAACAATCAAGAAATATTAATACATATTTCAAGAAAAATAATAAACCATAAATATGGAAGACTAAATAATGTTAATTAACAATTAATTAAATACAACACTTTGACATATACGACAAACTAAGAACACAAAATATATATATAGTCCGTTCACGAAAGTTTGAGCGCATAGTAGGCGTTTGTTTATTTATATGAAGTTGGCAGTATTTGCTGTCAAAACGTAAAATAAAGTCAACGTTGCCGAATGTACCAGCCTCGTCCTACGAGCTTCCGAGTTATCAGAGAACTCTATGTTATATAGACAACATTGCGTATCAATCTGACAAGAAAATAAACAAAATAACCTAAAATTTTAATATACACAATGGAATATGCCAAATTGTCATGGCCAACCGACGACTCAAACTTTCGTGAACGGACTATATATGTACACAAATTCTTGTTGGTAAATCTTTAATGACGTTTATGTAAAATAGACGGCAAAAAACTCCAAATTGATGATTTATATTTGATATTGTATGTTTTTTCTAATGCTGGTAAACAAAGTACACTAAATAACAAAGTACACTGCACAAACGAATTTCCGATTAATACAGCAACCAAATATTTGTATTAACACGATCCAGTTTGAAAGGAAATAAAACTATATTTCTTGTGTACAAAATATTTTGCTCTTGATCTTCAGTTCTTCTGACAACGAACTTGACTTTGAGCGGTAACTTCTAAAGAACCTACTTCTTCTTCCGTGTGTACACGTCTATTTAACTTTTGTAATGCGGTATATGTATTCAACGGAAGTATCAATGATGAAAGCAGTGGCGTATAGGCGAATCAAGCTTAGCGATACACCCTCTGGTGACGATCTGAGTAACCTTAAATATTGACATGATTCTTTCATTTTGCATCGTGTTGTCGTGATTTATGTGAATATTTAACATTATTAATAACTAGCAAACCCGGCGAACTCCGTTTCGCCACCAGATGGCTTCGTTTTCTGTAACATTTCGTTTGGTGATAAAAAAATGAAGAAAATTTTTTTTTATATTTGAAAAGGAACAACAGTAAATTCATTTCGATTACAAAAATGAAGTGTTACTTAGTTAAACTTCTCTAAGTAAATGAAACAGAATCCAAAGTAAATACTGAATCGAAGCGTTATACGTTTCCGCAAACTATCCGTTTTTTTGAAATGCTCTTTGGTAAACCATATTTTTGTTTTTTGGCCTGACGTAAACACAAACAGAGCGGATGGTTTTCCAACTCGTGAACACGTATAAAGTATAACTGCCATGTAAAAAACAATGATTTTCTAGTCAGGCCAGTAGATCTACCTTTTTAAGTAGATTTGTGAAACCGGTAGATCTACTTTCTAAGTAGGATAATTTAACCGGTAGATCAATTGAACCGATAGATCAGATGAACAGTAGGTCTTTCGAACCGTTTTGTATACCTCGATAGATCATCATTGGTTATTGATGTTCATAGATATTTGATATATTCTTGGTATCTGTCTGACTACACTACACACCCTGTATATACTCAGAGCGTCTATTGAACATTTATAGGAAAAGTAATACAAATGTTCGTGTTAGGAAGTGTAGAAAATTACAATATTTGGCATTTTTATGAAGAGACCCTGTATAAATCAAACCACCATCGATAGTAAATCATTTGAAATTCAAAAACTTCTTCGTTTCTGTGGAAATGTCCCTGTGATAATGCAGAAATTCAAAATATTCGACATGTTTATAGGAGCACCCCGTATGAATCCGAAGCATAGTATCTATATTTAAAATTCCACCTCCTATAACGAATCACTCGAAATTCAAAAGCCCCTTCAATTTCATTGAAAGCTTTCTGTTATAACGTAGAAATGTGAAATAATTGATAGATTTATAGAAACAGCCTGTATATATCTAAAACGTACTGTAAAAAAACATGCACATGAAAATTTTGAATTATTTTCATCAGCTTTCTTTGAACCTGGAAAAAATACTTTTATCCAGAATAAAAGAACATGCCACCATGGGGTTTCGAAACCGGTACACTACCAGGTCCACACACCTAGACGTTAGTCGTTACACCACTTGCCTTGTTACACGTGACGACTGTTTATCTCAGACTTCAACGGGTTTTAACATGTAAAACATCAGGAAATCGAAAAAATATATTGAAATATCGATAATTATCATAATACATACAGTTTGATATCATTTCCTGGCGTATTTTTCCTAAAATACGAATAATCCCCGAATTTTGTTCTCATTACGTTATTTGTCAGGGAAATTCGGTTTAGTAGAAACCTCAAATATCACTGCGACCAGAAATGATGCTTTTGATTGCTGAAATGTTAGGAATTCGTTGAATGAACGTTGAAGTTGATGATTTCATATGGACTTACCTATTCAAATAACGTTTTCCACTCGAAACGAACAAATGTTCACATGAGACGTACCTATGTCAAAAATATTTTCTTCTTCTGGTTATTTCAGAATTCCTGCAACGAATATCTTCGTTAATTAACGTTATAGAACTACTCGAAAACGATATTCGTATCTTTTTGATTCGGATCTGGCCTTTTTCTTCTGAAATGAGGAAATTGTTGGAAGCACTTCCTCTCGAAAGGAGACTTGACAGTTGTCATTGAATTCGATGTCATAAATAATGAAATTTTCAGAAATGTACCAATTTCCTACGTTCTTCTCGATATCTTGAAATTTTTCCTGAATTTTCTTGCTACAAACCTCGCGGAGCCCGAGACCTTTCCAACGAATGCAAAACCGTTGAAATCGGTCCGTGCGTTCTGGAGTTAAAGCGTCAGGGAGGAAAACCCCCGACTATTTTTATTATTTAGTAGATTTTTTAAGATAAGTCATTTGAAAATCACTATTGTTCAGTTCCTCATTGTTCTCCTGAGAAAAAAAAAAATTATTCCAAATAATATACATTTCATGCCTGTCCTCAAGCTAGGATAAATTTCATATTTGGGTAGAGAGGAAAATCGAGGATTAAAGGGACAAAGTGTTGATGGATCGACGAAAAGCCTGACAACTAAATCTTAAAATCGGTAAACCAGTCAAAGAAATATGAGTTTGCTCCTTGCATTTTGTAAATGACGATTAATTTTATCGAGGTAAGTACAGATCACACAAAAACTTGTAGGTTAGATTAGATTCATGGGGGTTAATCGTTCACAGATCCCAGTTCTACAGAGGTAGTTTTGAAAAATACTGTTGTGCCTACCAGAAATCTTCCTGTTGGATTAACTACCAGAAAGGAGGAACAACCGGAATGTTCTAGTTCTAGAAGTAGAACTGAAAGGTTGATACAAGGAAATCTAAACAGAGAAAAACCCACTGAAGAATGCCCTTGTGAAGAGAAAAAGTTTTGTTTAAATATAATAAAATGGAGTTAATTCAAGTGTTCAACAAACAAAATTGTTTTCCTCAATTTCCTCAACAGCCTTTCAACCTAATTCAAATAACAAATGATGACACCCACCGTCTTAACAAAAAATAACAATATAATATACACAGTAATACACACTCGTTCACTATAGATTTCTGAAATATTACATGAGCTTCATTTGGACTATTTGGAGCATTAAAACTTAACTTAAATTAAAAGTTGCGAGAGCAGCTCTGATGAGGGGCACCAATCTACAACCTGCCAATAGACTTCATGTGTCTGAAGCGGATAATGAGGTTTTCCGAAGCAATCTAAGTTTTCATAGAAATCATGCCATCATGAACTAGTTCGCAAAAATGCCCAGAACAGAAAAGATGACTCATCTTCCATGACAAAGTTCAGTACGAAGCGTTCGGAGTGGGCATTGATGAAAAGCAAACATTTCCTTCGTAAACTTTCGCGAAACTGGAATATCCGATTGCAATCGAAGCCCGCCGCAAAACTTCCGAACCACCATCAAACCCGAGATTTCAGAAATCAAGAAAAAACACAATGGGATTCATCATCAACTTCGAGAATCACGAGCAAATTCTAGTGGCCCAGATTCGAGTCCGACAATAATGCATATCTTTAATAAATTTTATTATGTTTCAGAACAATGGCGTGAGAAATTTGATTGTTCGGGGAAGTTGTTAATGGGACGCCATTCTGGAAAATTCCAATTATGAGTCTGTCCAGGCCAACTCTTTCAACTTTTTCCTACAAATCAGCTAAATAATGAAGGTGGGGTATTTTGTGGAGCTCGACGGATGTTCAATGACATTCATAAATTTTTATTGGCTCAGAGGATTAAATATTTCGAGGAAATTATTGATGTCTGTTTTCTCGTTTATATTCTTAACGCAGCTGTCACTCGTTTTCGTGAGCTAAAGTCTAGGGAAATAGCGTGTTTTAGTTTTCCTGGAATGTCTGTGAGTTTAGAATTTTTAATCAACCAAATTTTTGATTATTCATTCTTCGCTTGAAAGGAACAATTTTCGAAATTTGGTGAATACTTACTTTTTTAGGTCACAAACAGACCTACAGTAGGTAGTTTTTACTGGAGGCCAGATAATAAATGACTTAATGGCTTTAGTTCGTATTCTAATAGGTTTTCCAATAAGGGGTGTTATTTGGATATTCAAAGACAAAACCGAGATGGCTGCCCTATGTCCTCGATAGCCTCACGAATTCATCTTTGAGGTCTTGAATCAACGCTGGGCTGGTGGCGTAGACCTTCTCTTTCACGTGGTCCCAAACGGAAAAGACGCAAGGTGTTAAATCACAAGATCTCGGTGGCCAATTGTGATCACCTCTTCGAGAGATAACATGGTCCGGAAACTTTTCCCGCAACAGATCAATGTTTTCGTTGCTTGTGTGGCACGTTGTGCCGTCTTGTTGAAAGTAAACGTTGTCCAAATCAATACTATCCAATTTCGGCAATTAAAAATCATTAATCATCTCTCGATACCGCAATCCATTCACCTTAACTGTTGCTCAAGCGTCATTTTCGAAAAAGTAAGGTCCAGTGACTCCGCCGGACCATAAACCGCACCAAACAGTCACACGTTGAGGATAGAGAGGTTTTTAAACAATAAATCTTGAGTTTTCCGAGCCCCAGATGCTACAATTTTGCTTGTTGACTTAGCCACCGAGATGGAAATGGGCCTCATCACTCAAGATGATTTTCGATGGAATTCCGAATCATTTTCATGCATTTCAACGACCCAATCAGCAAAGACAAGACGTTTTTGATGATCGGCAGGCTTTAGTTTTTGTGTTAACTGAATATAAGCCTTAAGACCCAAATCTTTATGCAAAATACGGTAATGACGTTTGTGAAATGCCTAATTCCAAAGAACGACGAGAAATGGATAAACCTGGGTTTTCTTCAACACTTTCGGCTATAGCAGCAATATGCTCGGCTGTTCTTGAGCGACGTGCACGGGTTTTATTCTTCACATCATTAACTTGTCCCAACAGCTCGAATTTTTCCACCAAATTTTTATTGCGGTCCGACAAAGTGCTTCACGACGACCCAAAAAATTCTTTTTGTTTTACGAACCGTCTCTGCTAAATTTTCACCATTTTCATAGTGAATTTTAATAATTTCAATGCGTTCTTGAAGCGTGTATGGTTCCATTTTTATCAATGGCGTGGTGTCTACTTGTCACATGTCAAAAAATGACATCTCCAAACGTGACATCTACCGAAATGATGGGCTATTCAAAATAACACCTCTTATTGGAAAACCCTCTTTTGATGTCAAATTACATGATCTAAGTGGCTTAATGGCATCACCGTTTCTGGAGATTATTGTCCAGAAAATGTTTGTACCAATAAATCAATTGTATCATTTGAAGAATGAGGTTTTGCTCTATCTTGTTGAAACCAAAGATATTCTACAGAATAGAATATCTTTGGTTGAAACGGAATGACTAGATCAATTTTCATTAATTCAGGACACAAAAATTTGCAGCATTTTCAAAGAAGTAAGGTATGGGGTCTTTATAAATGATTGTAACATCGTGAGTTGCTTTGGAAAGTGTTTATCTTTTGGTTTCCCATGCAAAAGTCTACAAAATTTATAATCCTAGTCACATTATTCAATTTTTTTCGGAATGACCAGCATAATCTCACAGTATCGTTTGTTTAAATTAAAGTTTACATCAAAATATTAATATTTATAATAATTTATAGAGACCCAGTATTTATCCTTAAAAACGGCGCAAATTGAAACACTCTTTATATTCATTGCGTACTTCTCTGGTATTCTCGCAACCACATCCGAACGAGAAATATTCAGCCAACGATTTACACGTTTTTACTATTGGTGTTAACAGTCGGTAGCCAAAGGTAATTTTCAATTCCACAACTTGTTTATTGCTATGAATTTCTAGCTGCCGCCCATAATTCTTACAGTGTGTACTTGTACAATTGGAACATAAGGTCATAAGGACAACATCAAAAAGATAGATATTACAAGATCACAAATCGCTGATCATGTTTGTTCAAATATCGGAGATCATATTATGATGAACTAGAACAACACAAAGATTCTAATGACGAAACTTGATAATTAAAAAAGGAAAATTAAGGAATCCACTTGTATTTTGTTAGATGAAGTAGATAATTTGGCCAATTGTTCTGTTGGAATAGATCGTATTCGGATTGATTCATTGAAGGAAGAAATGATATCAGGAACATACAAAATTAAATAAATCAACATCTCTATGTGTTGACAACTTTCAATGTCAATTAGACTGCAAATGAAAAAACACACAAAGATTTTACAAGTTTGTCTGATGTAGACACCGGAATGTTACATTATCCTTTTCATTTATTTACTTTTTTTATTTTTTCTGTTAGGCAACAACTTTTTCAAAACCAATTTGCTCCTGACAAATAACTGCAAAGGTTTTCGCAGGAGCACTCCATCTTAATTAAATTTTTTTAAATTATTTCTGTTTCAGAGACTGGAAGTGAGAACCTTAAAAGTTTTTTAGAAATGCAGAATCCTCCCAGATTATATTTCAATCGATATATGGTTGTTTTGTCAATTTAGCTGATTTGTTTGGGTGGCCATAACTTGAATTCTAAACCATAAATTTTACGCGGATTTTCATTGAATATTCCAATGGTTTGCGAATGCGCAATTCGAAATACCCTTTATATACATTGCGTACTTCTCTGGTATTATCCCAACAGTCGCAACCACATCCGAACGAGAGAGCAATCTAGAAATATTCAGCCAACGATTTACACGTTTTTACTATTGGTGTTAACAGTCGGTAGCCAAAGGTAATTTTCAATTCCACAACTTGTTTATTGCTATAAATTTCTAGCTGCCGCCCATAATTCTTGCAGTGTGTACTTGTACAATTGGAACTACTACACCGAACGAACGCCATAACAGTTATTCATCTTCTTCTGGAATGTTTTCCAATGGTCTCAGCAAGATTCATAATGAGAACAACCTGCTTGAAAGAAAATAAAATGGCGATTTTTTCGGTTGCATAAACATGAGCTGTTCAACGAACAAATCAAAAAAGAATCTGTTTTCTAACGAACAATCCGAAGGCAATATTAAGAGTTATGGCTTTAACATTCATGACGCAATGGATAAATGTGTATAGATATGCTTAATTTATAGAAATTCATCTGGTTGACAATGTTTAGTTTAGATTAATTTTTCAATGTCATTTGGGATGAGACTATATTTTATTCTTGTTTTTTTACATCTTTTCAATATTGTAATGATTAGAAACATATTTTGAAGCTTTCATTTCTGACTTGAATCAGATCCATAATAATGCTATCAAAAATAGTCTAAACAACTTGAGACAACTATATGAACTATGTGTATTGAATGAAGGTGGCCATTTTGAACAATTTCTTAAGTTGATGTTATTCTTACTCCCATAGTTTATCATTTTTCATTGGTTGAGTAAATGTTAAGTAGTCATTCTTAAATAATAGTTTTAAGTAGATTGTTTGGATATAAAGAATTTTGTAGGTATTTCACATATTTTTTTATTCGGTGTCATCATTTCAAAACCTTGAAACTCTGAAAATTGAAGAGACATCCACATACGCATTTATATTCGAGATCAGGAGGAAATAGCCTATCGAAAAAAGGAACAATATACAGGACAGGGTGTCCCATTTGAAAAAATATAGTTGCATTCAATGTTGTTCACCCTGTTTATCTTCCCATTGACGTTTATATAACTCAAAAAATTAGCATTTTCAGTAAACGCACTCTGCCACTTGTAAAATGATTACAGATCTTGCAGGTGGTTCTTAAAATTTGAAACTTTATAATTCTTAGAATAAAAGAGATAGACCAACATACGAGTATATTCGAAAACAGGGAAAAAAGAGCTAGCCAAACATGGAAAAATATACAGGGTGTTCCATTTGAAAAAATGAAGTTGCCATCAATATGTTGGCCACTCTGTATATATTTCAGTTTCTGGACTCATATCGAAAATCCTCAGTTGATTTCGTGATACTTTAATACGTAACGTATTATTTTGTATCTCCTTTAGTAACAAAGTTAAAGGGGGGGGGTTCAAATTATAGTGAAAAACCCGGTACATTCTGCCTATCTTGTGGAGCAAAAGCGTGTGAAAATATTCGGCTTTCACACAGATTTCATGATTACATTTCATGCTTTTTTGATGGTATTCGAAAATATTCTCTCAACTTATCTTTAATCTGTCAATTTAGAATTCCACAAAAACTCTTCAGTCAACCTTTATTGGATACGAATTCATGAATAGGCGTGCGTTAGAATGGGTGGACGATCATTATAAATTTTTTTTCAAATTGCCTCAATTTGCATTGAAATTAATGTTATTTTCATTTCAATATGGTTCAGTTATTTATGCATCGAAAAAGGTCGGATGACCGAACAATTTTCCCTATCACTTAATCGACAGATAACCAAAGGTTTTCCAAATTGCGCGTTTTTTACGAATGAATAAATTATTAAATTCATACTTTGACATTTTAGAAATGTGATATATGACACGAAACAACAACGTTTTCATATTAATGAATTATTCAATGAAAATCGGCGTCTGTGAAAGGTATTTTTAGAAAAACACGTGAAATTTATAGTTTACATAATCCTCCATCTTGAAGCACTATAGATCGAATTATTGAAAAAATTAAAGACACCAGTTCGGTGGAAGATCGGTCGTGTCTGTCATTCACAAGAAAATATTGATTTTGTTCGTGAAAGTGTTGTTGGAGACTGAAAAAAACTGATATTTTCGTTGCTCCTGAAACGTTGATTTATGTGTATCACAATAGAATAAACGAATGTATATTGGTTCAGACTCTTAGGACATACGTTAATGTAATCCATCCAACATTTAAAAAAAAAACTATATCCCACAACGGTCAATAATGCCTGACAAAATCAGACAAAAAAAACATAACCACAGAAAATAAGGAACGTAAGTAGATATTAAAATCAAGAAACGTAATGTAGCCGAACTCATATGTACCAAGAATCTCATTTCAGATATTAATATCAATTAGAAGAGAATTTTATTGAAATTTATTTGTAGGTGCATCAAAATATACAGACTGTCCCGGAAAATATGGAAAATCTCTCGGATTCAGATAGAATATAAAAAAATAGATGACAAGTTCCCATCATTTTTTTCCTAGCTGCCCTCCCTACGATGTTACGACCTCCTAAATAACGCCACTGGAAACTCATTTTAGTGGAATAAATTTCAATTACTTACTTCTTTCATTATTTTTTTTTAAAACGGTTCATTTTATCGACACTGAACAATAGTACCCTTTCCTAAGCTTAGTGTTCAAGGTATCCAAATTTGTTTTTTTAGCACCTTATCATACAAGGTGTTAAAAATGTAAACATTAAAATGTACAACCCGGTCTGCCGCTGCTAAACTGAACAAGCTAATTGAAATTTGAGTGCGGCGATTTAAAAAATTTTCATCAAATTATATTGAGTAGTAGTTTGAAACTTATTCCACTAAAATGGATTTCCAGTGGCGTCATTTAGGAGGTCGTATCTTCGTAATGAGGGCCGCTGGGAAAAACAAATTATGGGAACTTGTCATCTTCATTTTTTATGTTCTATCTGAATCCGAGAGATTTCCCACATTTTCCGGGACACCCTGTAGGTATAGATCTTCGCTTAATTTGAAATGATAGTTTTGTTGCTTCTGTAACGTTTATTTATGTGTATCACAATACAATAAACGAATGTATATTGTTTGTGACTTTTTTTGTTATAGATTGAAATATGATTTTTAATTAAGATTAAATGCTTTTGCGCAAATTATTGCACTACTTTGTGCCAAAACTCAGGGGCATACGTTAATGTAATCCATAACACTCAAAAGTGAAATCTATATCCACTAATGCCTAACAAAATCAGACAAAAACAAAAAAATACCCCTTAAAATAAGGACCAAAGTAGATATTAAAATTAGGAGACGAAATGTATTCGAACTAATGAATATCAAGAGCCTCATTTCTGGCATTAATATCAATTAGAAGAGAATTTTATTGATATGATCTTTGATGTAAAGAGGTGGAGTAGTTGTCTTTAGTGAGATAGAGCCTTCATAATGTCAAAAAGTCATTAAAAGTTTTAACAAAAAAAGAGTGGACATCTGTATATTTCACTATGGTGGATGGCAAGCCCAAAATGAAGAGGATCTTTCGAACTTTGACGCCGAATATAAAGAAAGATCAGAAAAATTGATCTAAATCCCGTCCAAAATCTGATCCTAAATGTTCCCAGAGAATTTCTCTCTGAGGAAAATAATAGCCTTTTTCATTTCCAATTCCCAGTGTTAGTTTTGTTGCTCCTTAAACGTTTATTCATATGTATCACAATACAATTTTTGCTTACTGAAATGTTTTCCAAAATCTATGGGACATACGTTAATGTAATCCATAACTTTTAAAAATGAATTCTTTATCATCAATGGCCCACTAATGCCTGACAAAAACAAAAAATAACCCCAGAAGATAAGGACCAAAGTAGATATTAAAATCAGGAAACGTAATGTAGCCAAACTCATACCTATATGAGTACCAAGAGCCTCATTTCAGGCATTAATATCAATTAGAAGAGATTTTTATTGAAATTTATTCGGAGGTGCATAATTTTCCGGTCACGCTTTTAATGCGGTAATGAGTGAAGTTCGATGTAAAGAGGTGCTGTGGTAATTGAATAAATTGGTCTGGCTTAAATCTGCACTGCGTTTCTTCTCGAATTGCGAGAAATGGTTGTTTGGCGTTCGACTTGACTCGAAAGCCGATGACAAGCAGTTATTTGCATATTTAATACACTTTCAAAGCTCGGAAGGACAATGAGACGAAGTCCGTATAATTGATTATAGAAGCGTATCGTCGGTTTTGACGAAATAATAGGCCTTCTTTTGATTGTGGATCCAATTGCTTGACTCGAATGAGGAGAACTTTTTCTTCGAGATTATTCAAATTTCCATTTGACTCGTATGAAAATCCAGTATTAACTAGGATTCATACTGCAGCCATACTGCGAAATAGTATTTTGTATCTAGTGCGCGAAATGCTACTTTGGTGATAGAGAACTGATTTTTAACGAGCGGGGCGCAGCGATTAAAAAAATAGTCGAGATCACCAAAGTATTTCGCGCATGAGATGCAAAAAATTTTTTCAACAAACGCTTAGCTTAATATGAAAAAAAATATTGAACTGGTTTGAACTGTTTTTCCAAATCAAGTACTTAGGTATTATAACTATGGGCAATATATTCTATGTTGAAAGCAACACTCAATGTTAAAGAAAACGTGGATTTCAAGAAAGAAATTACCAAGTTAAAATATAAAAATCCCATATAGTTTACAGCAGTGTGCGAAGTAAGTATTTCGCACACTACTTCGCGCACGGTGTCATAGTAACAAAGGAAAATGAAAAAAAGGGTCACTTCGCATTCTTGGCCAATGCGCGAACCTTGTCATTTTTTGACGTTTGTAGAAAAAAGTTTTTCGTTTTGTTCGTAGACGATTAAAGTCATACGAAATTCTTGTCTTTATTGAAATGGGGTCGTTATAGTTGAATAAAAAAACAACCTTCTGAAGAAACACTTCTGGATTCACTAGGGCAAAGAAATTCATGATATTTTCTCCTTTCTGTACTAGAAAGCACCTGAAGCAGTAAGCAGATGAGGTTTGCAGGCTCTATCGAAATTGGGTTCCTTCAATTTCATTATAATATTTCTTATTTGGTTGCTGAAATGACTACATAGGGATTGTATACAACACCAAGCACCACTCTACTGCGTCAATACTGCGCTGATAACCAAAATAGCAGATTAGCCATCAAGCCAATCCATTTCTTCCATCCTCCTTTAAACCGCAACGTCACAGACGCATTTGCACCGCCACCCCCCGATTTGATTTCATCCATTTCCATTCAATCTGGCCGGAACAAACCGCCATCCAATAATCTTCAATTAGCCGGATCCGATTAGCACTCACTAGCTAACGATTCTTCGATTTATCAGCGCTGGGTAAATAAAAACCGAAAATTTTTCGCCACGACCAAAACTTCCCTAACAACAGAAATGGGGAATATTTGATATAGCCTGATAGGGTAGGCCAAAATCGTCTACACAGTTGAGGGTCGGCGAATAATTCTCATCAGACTCATCTGAGGTGTTTAATACTAAGAACATTCTGAACTCATTACAGATTAACAGTACTCAATTGGGGAGTATCTATTGAATCGGAAATTGTATGATGTAATTCAATTCTTTCTGTCTTGACAATAACCATCTATTATTTATACATGTTTGCTTATTGTGTGCATACAAAATATAATGAATTGAAAAACATGTTCGATAAATGGTTATAAACTTATAGATCAGATTATGTGTTATCTTAATATCAGTTCTAACTATCTGAGACACGTTAGGTTATACAGACCTTGCTGTATAAGGGTAGGTACCTTGTTTATCTTGTTTAAGGTACGTTCAGATGATGGGCGTTCAAAATACATGTAGTTGTAAACGCGCGTTAGCAAAACGCGCGTTGAACGCTCATCATCTGAACGTACCCTTACTTATGGGTCGATTACATTGAGATACTTTACAAGCTATTACTGAGCGAATTTAGTAGCTGATTGTAAATTCGCTCAGTGTAATCGTGTTCACAAGCCAATAATCTGATTGTGAAAAAGCTGCGGCTAAAGTTGAAAGCTGGGCTACTTTACACGCTAAATCGCTGGCGTTTTGGCTTGTTTTTGGCCGTGTGTAATCAGTGCAGTTGCTACGAAACAATCTGTGGGTTCTCATCTACTCGGTGGTTCCTGATTCTTAAATTTGAAAACGTCTTTGACATTTATCTTAGATCCTTGACAACGATACAAACATTAACCTCACGTGGATCGCTAGATTGTGGTTACTCAGCGAGTAGATATAGTTTTCTGTGTAATCATCACAATCTTACAAGCTAAGGGCAGTATTCATAGTCTTCCCTCAAGGTGAGGGTGAGTGTGAGTGTCAGATCGCCCTTTCATGGGTGCTAGCGCCTTCCCTCAAGGCAAAAATCTCTCTCCACTCTCTGAGTATGCTTTATGAAACGGCTACAGCTACTCAAGGGCGATCTGACACTCACACTCATACTTACCCTCACCTTGAGGGATGACTATGAATAAGACCCTAATTCACTCGCTTCTAAATTCGCTCAGTAGTAGCTTGTAAAGTTTCTCATTATGAAAATCGAACAGGCTGTTCGCTATGGTGCATACTACAAATCCATTTCCATCGCAATCGAGCAGAAAGTATTCTTCCACCCTCACACACGCATTTGCACCGCCACCCCCGATTTGATTTCATCTATGCCATTCAATCTGGCCGGAACAAACCGCCATCCAATAATCTTCAATTAGCCTGATCCGATCAGTGCTCACTTGAAATTTACCGGATTATTGCCGGAACCGACGATTCTTCAATTTATCTGCTTGGATAAATAGAAATCGAAAATTTTTCTCCACGACCAAAACTTCGCTAATGACAGAAATGGGGAATTAGCCAATAAGGCAATCGTTGATGTACCCTGCTAGGGTAGACCAAAATAGTCTATACAGTTGAGGGTGGGCGAATAATACTCATCAGACTCATCTGAGGTGTTTAATACTAATAAGAGCTTTCTGAACTCATTACAGATTAACAGTACTCAATTGGCAATTGTATTATGTAATTCAATTCTTTCTGTCTTGCCAATTACCATCTATTATTTATACATGTTTGCTTGTTGGGTGTATACAAATATCATGAATTGATAAACATGATCGATAATGGTTATAAACATATAAATCAGATTACGTCTTATCTCAATATCAGTTCTATCCATCTGAGACACAATTTTAAGATGCCGTAGGGTTATGCAGTTATGCTGTCTTTCATATGAAAATTATACAGGCTGTTCGCTTTGGTGCATAGTTATAGTTATGGTTTAAAGGAGGTTACAGTTCACTGCGACCTCAAGGTCTATTGTGCCCCCTTACAGAGCTTTTCTGTCCACACCCTTTACAGCTCGTCTTTCAGTTCCAGAGATCTGGTGAAATCCAATATCTGTAAAGGCTTTAACGAGGCTAGTTCCTCACTCCTACAAGTTTCTCGCCCAAGGCATTCTCTCCTCAGGCTCGCAATGTCAAAGCATTCCGTGACTAGGTGAATGGGGGTTTCTTCCTCCTCCTCACAGAACCTACACTCGTCAGTGTCCGATAATCCCATTCTCAATAGGTGCTTTCTGAGGCGACAGTGTCCTGTAAGAAAGCCAGTGAGGAGGTGTTATTGTATCTTACCAAGATCCAAATATCTTTTGGATCCTTGCTGTTTCAAAGTTCCGAAGGAACAAAGTGGAATGATTCGTCCCTGGGAGATTCCGCCAGAGTTTTTCCTTCTCGGTTTTCGCCTTCTCCAGAAACTCCTTCTTATAGGTACATTTACCTATATCTACTACAGAAGGGTTCTGGGCCAATGAGTGACATTCGTGCGCCCTCTTTGGCAAGTAAAATGGCCTCTTCGTTTCCTCTGATTCCCGAATGGTCAGGAACCCAGAATAAAAAGACCTTATTTTTTTTGCCTACATCATTGAATTTGTTTCGGCACTCCCAGATCATCTTTGAGTCGATGACGTAGGAGCTCATATCTTTAATAGCAGCTTGACTATCTAAGTGTATGGCTATATATCGCACTTCTGATACCTTCTTTCTAAAATTATATATAGACATCTTTCGATAGCTAAGATTTCCGCTTGAGAGACGCTCATACAGGAGCCCAGCGACAGTGCACACTTGTTACTTGTCCCATATATTCCAGCGCCAGCTCCTGTAGAGATTTTGGAACCATCTGTATACCATTTTACGGTATTTTCTTTAAGGTTATAGTCGGTGTATTTTCGTTCTCATCCCTCTCTTCTACTTAGCTCTGGTGCATACTACAAATCCATCTCCATCGCAATCAAGCAGGAAGTATTCTTCCATAATGACACGCGCATTTGCACCGCCACCCCCGATTTGATTTCATCCGCCATCCAATAATCTTCAATTAGCCGGATCCGATTAATGCTTACTTGAAATCTACCGGATTATTGCCGAAACCGACGATTCTTCGATTTATCCGCGCCGGCAGCCAAGCGCTGGGTAAATAGAAATCGAAAATTTTTCACCACGACCAAAAATTCCTCAATAAAAGAAATGGAGTATTATCCAATGATCCAATCTTTGATGTGCTCAGCTAGGTTAGGCCAAAAACGTCTATACAGTTCAGGGTTGGCGAATAGTACTCATCAGAGATACTTATTACAAGTACATTCTGAACTCACTACAGGTTAGCAGTACTCAATTGGATATATCTATTGAATCGGCAATTATATGATGTAATTCTATTCTTACTGTCTAGCCAAATACCTTCGGTTATTTATACATGTTCAAAAATATCATGAATTGATAAACATGATAGACAATGGTTGTAAACATATATTTGGTAGAAGCTTTATTAGGATATCCTGGTCTTAGGAAATGTGAAACACTTTTATTTTAACCCAAGCTTTCGGTAAATTTTATTACCTTTTTCAAGGATAAATATTGTGATTGAACTCCTTAATACAGTTATAATTTTAAAGGACATGCAATTAAAATAGTTTTTTCACTCCAGAAGTGATTTTTCTAAAGATATTCTACATACATCAAATTTGACAATAATAAACATATAGATCAGATTACGTGTTATCTCAATATCATTTCTAACTATTTCAAACACGTTTGTAAGACGACGTAGGGTTATACAGACCTTGTTGTATTACTTATGAAAATTAAGCAGGATGTTCGCTCTGGTGCATAGGCACTACAAATTAATTTCCATCGCAATCCAGCAGAAAGTATTCTTCCATCCTCACACACGCATTTGCACCGCCACCCCCGATTTGATTTCATCCATTGCCATTCAATCTGGCCGGAACAAACCGCCATCCAATAATCTTCAATTAGCCGGATCCGATTAGCGCTCACTTGAAATCTACCGGATTATTGCCGGAACCGACGATTCTTCGATTTATCCGCGCCGGCAGCCAAGCGCTGGGTAAATAGAAATCGAAAATTTTTCGCCACGACCAAAACGTTCAACGATTGATAGGAGAAATTCCTGCTGAGCTCCTTCCACGCGCGAAATTCGTCCAGGAAAATTTACTTCGCTCTGGATTCCTTCGAACTCGCTGAGCGAGAAGCGTTTTCAATCTCTCTGAGATGAATCTTCGGGAGAGCAGAAATGAAGAGTTGGGATTATGGGGAGTGCTGAATTTCGATTTTAGAGCGATGTCGGTTATTTGGAAGTTTTGGGTCAAAACTACATCCAAGATTGAATGACATGATGAAAGCTCAATTAACCGAAATGAATATAGTTGAACTTCCCTATAACGAAGGCACTAAATCCGCAAAAAAAAATCGTTGTAAACAAATTTCGTTATACCGAAAATTTGTTTCTATAGTCGGCAATGTTGCGGTCCACTTCACTGATAAATTTAAGTTTATCATTGAAACTTAAGCACTTCCTTTTAGACATTTTCTCACAATTTTCACACAAGCGTAGTGGTTATATTGAAACCATACAGCCAGGGGTGTATTTAAGACTGTTTCAGAAGGATCTCTCTGCCCGCCGTAATGATTCAGTTTGAGGTCGGGATTTATTATGTACGTCCGGAAAAATGTCGGAAAAAACCCACCCTTATACCTTCTTACCAATACCCATTCAAAGAATGATTTTTCAAATATTTCGTTATAAAGAGAATTTACTTCTTTTTAGCGGGTGTTTTTAACATGGCATTTTTATTCAAGGTGCAATGTCTGGTACGACATTCGTTATACAGAGAAATTCGTTATATAGACGTTCGTTTTTACCTAGTGTAAGAGAAGAGTTCCATTTATTCTCCATTTGTATTTGAATGCTTTAAAAAGAAATATTTGATTTCCCTTTGAAAATCTCCAAATGTTCCAATTTGAATGAACCACATGAATGATGAGATTCTCTACAATGAGACTGCAAACTGATTAAAAATTCTGATTCTGGGTATAACATAGCAACAGTGCATGACAAAGAAATTTCATAGTAAGTTGAACTGCTAATTTGGTATTGAATCGAAACATAAATTAAAATTCAGGTAGTTCATTTTAAGATAAGAAAGAAGATATACGTCCAAAAAAAAAGTGACAACACTGTCGACTTGAAATATTTTAGGCGAAAACTCAGAGGAGTTTACTTCTTCCTATGAGGGCGAAAAGTTCTTTCATTCCTAAGACTCCACCTAAAATTTTAGAACGAAATATTGACAAGCTCTCTAAATACGTCCAATAGGCCAAGTTAAAAGGAAAACCCTGTAGGTTTATGATAAAGATTTAGTATTCATTACCAACGAAGACTAGACTGATAATGATTTGATAAAGAGTTAGCTAATTAATTAATAACTCTTTCGCAAATGTTTTCGTGAGGCATTTTCAGGGATTTCTGTAACGAAATAACAAGGAAGTGTTGGAATTTTTTAAAATACCTGAATAATGAAGAGGAGGTAACACATGAACCCGTCAATTTGTATGTGAAGAGGAACACTTGCTGGTATCATCGACACCCTACAAAAGGATACAACTTCTTTTAATTTTGAATAAGAAAAAAGAGCTTAATCATCATTGAAAAATTATTTTTTTCGGCAACCGTCCGGGAAGTACCCACTTTCCGGACGCTTTTTCTTTGAGAAAGAAGCCTTTCCCGGCCTAGTCCGGGAAGTACGTACTTCCCGGACTAGGCCGGGAAAGAAAGCCGGAAAGAAAGCCGGGAAGAAGCCTTTCCCGGCCTAGTCCGGGAAGTACGTACTTCCCGGACTAGGCCGGGAAAGGCTTCTTTCTCAAAGAAAAAGCGTCCGGAAATTGAATCCCTTCAATATCAGTAATTGCTCGAATTTAATATAAATATTAATATAAATAAGAATTAGAATGTTTCTGTTAATATGTGATATTTCTGTTCTGTTTAATTTAAATAAGAATTAAAATATATAAAAAAGAAATGTGTCGTCTCATTGATTTGTTATTCTAGACGGTTGCCGAAAAAATATTGTACGCAACACGCCCGAAAAATGGTTTTTTTGGACTCATAGACTTCTAGGATCGCTTGCGCTCGTCCTAGAATTTTGTCTATTCGTCCAAAAAAACCCTATTTTCCGGACTTGTTACGTAAATTACTATTCTGGTAGTAACTCGAAAAAAGGGTCGATTTTCAGTATTTCAAATTTCATCCACTAACTTACCCAAAAATTCGGTCGAACTTGTAAATTAAAAACATGAATAAGGCCCTTTTCGACAAAATTGTTACAATATTTATGACAAAACATGTCCTTATCTATGTTGAAAATCAACGAGGTCTGCTTAACATTTGGGGAAGCTTATATGGATCAGATTTGAATACTGAAAAATCAGTTGGGAGAACTGAAAATGTGATACACAAATACTTCTGAATTCACCCCAAAAAGTTCTTCTCAATGATGTATTATGACTCGACCATTATTCAAAAATTGAAGAGGGTCCCTGTGTAGGCGGTAGCCTAAAAACCCACGTCGATTATGCTAGCAAGTGTCCCTTCGAATAAAAATTGATGGCTTCGAGCATTGTATTGAATAACTTTTTATTATTGATTATTCGAGGTTAATAATAACCTCGAGTTTTATGTGTAGTCCACATTGGTTTTAAAAATGTTTATTGTGTACCTACTGAACAGATGCAAATTTATTGTAGGACGTTAGTTTTTCATAAATTCACATTAATATTCGATCACGAAGAGCTTCAACATAGAGCAAATTTAGGTTGAGAAGTTTTGGACTTTTTCGTTTTTATCATGTTACCCATGATATTGTGACGGGGGATGAGCAGCTAACTCAAAAGTTGATATGTCAGTCGAAAGTACACTAAATGAGGTATTTTTTACTGGAAAAAAACTTGTGCATATTTATTAAGATTACATCGAAAACTGAATAATGATTATTTTATGGAAAAAACTCGGAATATTTCTTGAAATCAAGAAATGTTAAATTGAAGAACAACCGTCAACATAGACACCCTGTATATTGAAGCAATTTCAACACGAGGTATCTTTTTAACAACGCTTTAATGATGAGGAAATCGATTCAAAAATATAAAATAGCTATTTATGATATGAGTGTTAAAAGTGACGTTTTATTTTGTGAGTGAAAAAGTTTGTGAACTGAGCGGATTGAACAATTTCACGAACAAAATAAAGTCACTTTTAACACAAACAAATACCATACAATGTTTTTGTACAACTGCCCTATTTTGCAAATGAAATGGGGTAATTTGCAATGACAATAAACTTCAAAATGATATGAGTGTTAAAAACGACGTTAAAATAACGTGGAAAACGTGTTAAAAATATTTTAACACGCTTCCACGTGAACAATCAATTTTAACATTGTTTGCTGTCATTAAAAGTGTCACTTTTAATGGCAGTTGTCCAAAAATAGTTATTTAATCAACTAGGTTATTATGACAGCGACTAATGGTCAAGATATTTTAATGCGTGAGCGGAGCAAACGCGTAAATATTTCTAGACCATTAGTCGCTCGATTAATAACCGAGTTGATTACAAGATTTTTCTGACGATCTAAACATGAATTTTGTATGAATTCTGGATTGAAATACAATGTCATTTTGCTCAAAACATATACATTTGACCTAAAGAAATTTCTATGTTTCTATGTTCCAGTAGAGTTTCGACTTTCTCGTAGTTCTTCTGAATACTTTGTGTACGGTTGCCATGAGGATAGCATATTGAAATATAGCATAAATTAAGCATTAAAATGGGTCATTGATGTTCAATTTCGTACACATTAAAATCACCTTCTATTTCGGGGTCGGCGGAAAAATATATTTCTCTCATTTCTTGTCCTCAAAGCCGATATAAAGATACGCCACTGATTCATAACAGCGACAAAACATAGAAAAAAGTAGATCGAATTGAAACGAAATTCTGGCTGTCTCCCTGCGTTACCATAGAAAATTTATGCTAGCAGTCATCCGTGAAATATAAATCAAACCCAAATTTGTTATCCACCTAACTACCCTTTGAAATCACAAATGTTACACGAAGGCGGTCTCAGGAAATACAGCCACAGCAGCCGACCTCAAAAAGGTTCTACCAGCGTGTTTTTCGTGCTCTAATTTCTGAAACAAATTAACAAGGTTAAACAGTTCAGTCAAATACGGGTGCACAATCAGGGGATTAACAACAGCCAGCAAAGGAGAACCGGTATTGAAATTAATACGCCTGAAGGAATACCGGAAGAGTCCTGAAAAAAGAGCAGAAAATGATCCGAGGTTAATTTCAGTGTTACGGAATATCCGGAATAAATGGTCGGATTTGATTTTTATTGTGGGAAAAGTATAGGGTGTCCTTAAGTCGTGCGATAAACTTCAGGACGTGATTCCTCAGATCATTTTATAGAAATACACTTAATGGCAAAATAATCGATCCACTGAAAAAATCGATGAAGTTTGTTAATTCATAAATATGTTAGTTCAATCAATCCTCAATCAACCCCCTTTTTTGAATTTTAAGAAAACTTGGCGTACATCATTTTATACAGGGTGAAAGAAAATCTGTTTTTCCCCCTGGTGTTTTCCAGTTGTTCCACCGTGTGATTTCCCATTTCATCATCAAAACACATTGTCGAGAGAAGATGTGTCTTGATGATGGAAAAAGAAATCATACGGTGGAACAACTGGAACACACCAGGGGTGTTTCTAGAGTTAGGGTAAAAAAGTAGATTTAATTCCTCCCTGTATAAAATGACGTACGCCAAGTTTTCTTGAAATTCAAAACCTGCGATTGATGCGAATCGGACTTGAAATAACATATTATGAATCAACAAACTTCATCGATTTTTGGATACTATTCAAAAATTGAAATATGTAAAAAATCAATAATTTAATGAAAAATTAATTCCATGGTTCAGATGATGCGATTTCCTTTGTTTTTGTATTCAGTATATCAACCCCCATTCACGAAATAAATTTCACTCGAATCGAATATCGTTATGGAAATATAAAGACTCTTCTTTTCAATATTTCAGTTGAATTTTCTGTGGTTTTATTGGCCACAAAATTTTGCATGAGGCTCATCTTGAGCATCTTGGATGTGGAAACAAAATTTCATTTTAATTTGTTTCGTTTTGTCTGAGATGTCGAGAAATATTTTGAATGGCCATTGAATGGAACGCCCTGTACGATTCAACTAGTTAACGAACTCAACCGCGGCATTTGGGGACCGAACTCACCCTGAAAATCTCAAGTCTCTAGGACAATCTCTTCGAAAGTTATCGCGCTCACGACCAGCCAGACGACCCCACGGATAGAATTGAATTTGACCACGAATTCGTCATCAGGGAGTGGAACTCTATCGTTTGAACCATTTTCGTCTCAAAATTCGAAAATTACAGACATTTGGTCAAAACAATATACATATAGCACTCGTTGAAGTAGTACGAACTCTCAATAACAAAAAATGAAAATAAGAATGTAGTGACATTATAATTATATGGCTTCCATCGTCAAGGCAATGAGAAAAATAATTGTCTGTTATATAAGATTAATGTATTATTTTTACTATTATCATAACAGTTGATTTTAGTTGTGTTTAGTTCTGAAATAAGTTTCGATATTGATTATTTGAACAATAAAATTGTAGCCATTAAATTGCATAATATACAAAAGTCAATAAAGTTCTTCCTATCGGAACGCGTCAAATCACCATATACTAATGCAGCTATTCATGTTTCAAAGATCATATTCGATGTTTCATGAATAAATATCAGAACATCCTCTTTGGCCTTTTCTAGGAGTTTTTTCACCGATATCCGTTAGACCCTTGCTCGGAATATTCAACCAATTTATGGAAATGATCGATTTTAATATTCTTATTCACCATCTAGTCCTTCTTACCTTCGAACATGAAGAACTCAAAGAAAATGTTTTTGAAAGATCGGTGAAGTATCTTAAAAGCATAGTTTTATTAATATATTCTACACAGCCCTCTGCCATCCACTCCACTAACTTTTCATACTTTTTTCATCGAAGTTTCGTGATTTTTGTGGCTAGGAACTCCACTACCTTCATCGCGTTGTGGGAATTATAATTTTCTTTCTCATTCCTTTTATGTTACTCCGAAGATTCACGTTTTTTTTATATTATATGATGTTTTATACAAGATCAATAGTTTACATTGAAATTCTTCATCCACAAAAAGTACAAGAACTTTCAGTTGTTCTTTTCTCTCCTTTTCTAATCCGAAATGCTACTAGAATTAATATTTCGAGAATCAAGAAGTGAAAATTTGTATACAGGCTATCTACTTTCAAAATGGCCAAAATTCGAAGCCATATTATCTAAAGATTTCGAAAAAAAAATAAAAAAGAGCAGGTGCTTTTGATCGCTCGTTCATTGGTGGGGCAATGAATTTGTTACCTCAGAATTGTGTAAGACTCGAGATTGATACAGAATATATAATGCAAAATCTCACCAAGATCGGAATAATATTCTGAAAGTTATTCAAAAACAGAAATATGTAAAACTTGACAATTTAATTTAATTATATGGTTCTGATAATGCGATACCCTTGAAGTTGAAATTTTGCATGAACATTCAGTATATCAATTTTTATACAAAAAATAAATTTCACCCGAATCGGATATCTTGTTACAGAAATATAGAGGTTTTTATTTTCAATATTTCAATTGAATTTTCCATGGTTTTGTTAACACTTTGTCCACAAAATTTTGCAGGAGGCTCATTATAAACATTGTTTTCATTTTGTCAAGATATTGAGGAACAAAAATTTTGAATGGCCATAATTTACGGAACACTCTGTACGATATGGCTGGTTAACAAACTTAACCGAGGCATCTGGGAACTCACCCTGAAAATTTTAAGTCTCTAGGACAATTTCGAAAGTTATAGCGCTATATATTCTAAAATCACAGATATTTGGGCAAAACGATAAAGTACTCGATTGAGTGGAACGAGCGCTCAAAAATGAAAATTTTGGGTTATATTGCTGGTCTGAAATTAAACACACATAACTTTCGAAAGGAAACAGTTCGAAAGTTGAAATTTTCAGGAACTGAATATCTCATTCTGGTTTTTTAGAGGGCAAGATCACTGGTTCAGTAGTTCCGAAGTAATTTTCACTTCTGTCAGCTGAATTTCCTGAAACTGGAATAATTTGACAATTTTAAGAAAATAATTTGTCACCAGAATATATTATCTATATTTATATAGTATATAACATTACTAGCAAGGTAAAAAGGTTTTTACTGGCTAATGGAGGATATAATTGACGAGCCGCAGGCGAGTCAGTTACCTCCTTGAGCCAGTAAAACCCGTCACCTTGCGTGTATTGTTTT
Organism: Propylea japonica; assembly: GCA_013421045.1. Taxonomy (NCBI): domain Eukaryota; kingdom Metazoa; phylum Arthropoda; class Insecta; order Coleoptera; family Coccinellidae; genus Propylea; species Propylea japonica. The sequence continues at coordinate 48,649,779 of CM024244.1, read as the reverse complement.
ATATTTTATTTGTTTCTCATTTGTAAAAAGGTTAGATCATTCCAAAAAAATCTCAATAATTTGTCGCACATGTCGTAAGCTATTTATGATTATTTATGACATCGGAAAATTATGACAACTGCCAGTGGCTTTACGAGAGGGAAGTCCTTCGAGAATATTTGCTCATTTCTGACGAAAAAGGCCAGATCCAAATGAAACAAGGTATGAATATCGTTTTTTAATACTTTAATAACGTTTATTACTAAAAATATTTGTTCCAGGAACGATGAAATTAGAAGGATGAATGAAATTAAAAGCAACGTGACAACTGTCAGTGAGTTTACAGGTCAAAAAACCTCTAGGATGTTTGCAATTTTGAGAAGGAAAACAGATAGATACCAATAAAACAAGTTACGAATATCGTTTTTGAATAGTTTGAGAACGTTTATTGAAAAATACATTTGTTCCAGGAACTCTGAAATTAGAAGCAAGTACAAGACAACTGTCAATGTAAATAATATTACTAACTTGTAAAAATTTTACAAGTCAACTGTCAGTTTTACAAGTTAGTGACTTGGTAAAATGAATTTTCTTTATTAATATTGTGTTTTTGGAAACTGACGTTTACAAATGAGGAACAAATAAATAATATATGACCTTTCTATGACAATGTTCTATGACGATGATATTATTAGTTGTCATCCCTAAGAGTCGAAAGCGTTTACACGTTCATTGGTATTTAAAAAACCATAATATATTTTCAAAATCTTTATGAATTAGGAGTATATTTCTTAAAAATCGTACAATGATTCGATTTTCATGAAATTTTGCAGATATGAGCACATCATACACGAATGATAACAGATGCCGTTAATCCTGGAGACAAAGAGTGCGTTGCGTGTTCAATTTGAAAAATTGTATGAACCGTGATCAGAATAGCTTATCGAAATAAAATAGCTATTATTACAACTAGAGAAATATGAATAGTATATTTCCCGAGGTTGTCCTAGTCACATCTCGAAGGCGAAGCCCGAGGGATGTATAGGCAACCATGCGAAATTTATTCATAATTCTCGTGTTGTAATCGATAGTTTTTTTCTGATTGAAACAATATCGTTCTTAAAATGGACAAATTAATATAAGATTGTAAATTTTGAATTAATTGTCTATGGGCTGTGTTTGTGAGAATCATGGTTGACTGGTTTTATTTTGACGTCTTGTCAGAAATAAAATTATTGAAATAATGTCGAACTACGTCGAAACTCAAGCGGTGAAAGCCCGTGAATTTTTGATTCCGGCCAAATCTAAAGCTGCCAAAAGTAAAGAGTATGCAGGCTTTCAGAAGTGGAACGGTGGTGGACGGTGTCAGCTAAAATATTTTGTTAGCATATTTTGAAGATTTGGTATGTTGCTTTGATTCTTGTTATTTTCAATGTTTAATTAATTCATTCGATCTCCAGTCGCAGAAATATTCACCAAACACGTTATGGCCAAAATGATCTATGTTAAGGTTCAAGCTACATTTGAAGGAAAAACGAATGTGAAATTATTCGATGAAGTAAGAACAAAAACAAAGGATACGTTTCCAAAAAATCAGCAGTGTTGTCCCGGGAGCAGATCAAGAAATGCTTGAGAGCTCCAAATGAATTTTTTCTGATGTATTATGTGAAAATTTGCATAATATACTATTTTCAGTAAAATATGAATTGACGTTTCATATTTCCCTTGGGACAATATGACTTGACGTTTCATATTCCTTTGGGAAATATGAGTGTATTATGACATATGGTAACTAAGGCGATATTGCTCAATATTCATTAAATCAGAAAAAAACTCTAACAGCCAGCTGTTAATTGCAATTTCATGGGCAGGCTAATTAAGATGCCAATCATGACGCTTAGACCAGCAATAAAGACTTCCAAGTCAGAAAATTCCAATAGTTAGAAGAAAACAGAAAGTTCTTCTCACCAAGAGGAAAGTTTCGTCGTGTTTAACTACGATCATTGCGAAAGTTTGAACTTTCCGTGACAGATCTCTGGTGATTCAGTCCATGAAATTCGAATTAAATTGGTTTTCTACAAGTATTTTAATCACGACATGGTTTTTTGCAAATTTAGGACCTGGCATTGAGAATTCGACTTGTAACATAGATATAGAGTTGTTTACATGACAAGGAAGCTTAAATATTGGGTTTTAAGTGATTTTCATCCGTTTCATGAGAATGGAGATATTTTCAGAGTGACCGTGAGCACGATAGCTTTCTTGAGGAACGGCTTCTTCTCGAGGGAGAATAGAGAAGTTTTACTATATAAATGAATAGAACGACACCATCTTCAACCATTTTGAATATTACAATTGAATTTTCTATGGTTCTGTTAACACTATCGGCACAAAATTTTGCATGAAGATTATTTGAACATCTTGCATGTGGCCGCAAAATTTCATTTCGATAGGTTTTCTTCGACTGAGATATTGAGGAACGCAAATTTTGAATAGCCATATTTTAAGGAGTTTCCTGTACGATTTGACTGGTTAATGAACTCAAACGCAGCTTTTGAGAACCAAACTCCCCTGAAAATTTCAAGTCTCTAGGACAATCCCTTCATGCTTACGGCCATATGCAAGATGGTCATAATAAGATTCTTGCGAAATTTTGAGGCCATAGTGTAAACAGAACCATATAAACTTCAATTGGAATATTGAAAGAAGAAACTTCATATTTCCATAAAAAGATCCGATTCAAGTGAATTTTTTCTGTGAATGAATACTGTTGTACTTAATCTTCATGCGAAATTTTGTAGCCATAGTTTCAACAGAACCATAGAAAATTTATTGGAAAATAAGAGTCCCTATATTTCCATTACAGGATAACCGATTCAAGTGAATATTATTTATGAACCAAACCTGATATACCGAATGTTCATGCAGAATTTCAAGAGGATCGCATCATCAGAACCATAGAAATTAATTTTTGTGATTATTTATTTTTATATATTTCATTTTTTGAATAATTTCTAGAATAAAATTTCGATTGTGTTGAGATTCTGCATTCATATACACTTCGCAAAAAAAATTAACGCACATTCTGAAAATCTAAATTTAAATGAAAGTTAACTCTACATTTACTTCACAACTTATTTTTTATTCTCTCTCTTGAACGAAACAAGACACATTAAATGTAAGGAAAATTCAGGATATCACCGAATCTTATGTGAAAGAAGAGAAATAAACAATTTTCAAAATACTGGAATGTTGATAAGTGATTTAATACTTGGTATTTCACCCCTTGCGTTAATTACAGCTCGGCAACGACGATTCATACACAAAATGAGTGATCTTAAAATGTTCTGATCTAATCCTTCCCAGATTTCTCTGAGATGTAAGTATTCCTAAGTCATTTAGAGTAGCTGGATGATTTTCTGAACTTCTCAGCCTTTTATTGAGGTAGTCCCAAACCTGCTCAATCGGGTTGAGATCTGGACTTCTTGCTGCCCATTCCATTCGAGAGACTTCAACCTCTTCAAGGAACTCCTGAACGATGCGCGCACGATGGGATCTGGCATTATCATCCATAAAAATGAAATTTTCACCAATATATGGGGCAAATGGCACTACATGCTCTTCAAGAATGATTTTTATATACCTATCAGCATTCATATCTCCATTATCAACGACCACTAGGTCTGTGCGAGCAGTCAAAGATATTCCACCCCATACCATAATCGATCCTTCCGCGAAACCAGTAGTATTCAGGAAATTGCACTGAGCATATCTTTCATGTGGACGTCTGTATACAAGGGAACGTCGATCTCGATCACAATGGCAGAGGCAGAATCTAGACTCATCTGTGAAGAGAACTCTTTCCCAATCAGTCTCTTCCCAATGGATATACTCTCTCGCAAAATCCAAACGCGTCCTTCGATGGGCTGGGGTAAGTGCTGGACCTCTTGCCGCGACATATTTTCTGAGGCGACTTCTTATTGTCTGAGTGCTCTGTATGTCGACCCTCTTCTCGCAAAACTACCGCTTCGCCACATTCCTCTTGGGTCAAATTGCGTGTTTCACGTTGCATAGCGATCGAGTATAGAAAATCAAACGAAAGAAAAACTATTGATCACTAGAATTGATCGAGAACAACTGATTTCAGAATGGAGCCAATACATTCAAAATCTGATAATCACATCTTTCTTTATTCCTGCTGGGAAAAACATCTGTATTGAAGAAAAACGTTGAAAGTGGATAACATATGCATGCATAATTCTGATAAGAATAATTATCATTGAGAACAGCTTCAGTTGGAAAATAAATTGGAGATTTCCTTAATGTGCGTTAATTTTTTGGCGCAGTGTATTTGGTATCAATCCAAAATCCCATATGAAAATCCGAAGTAATAGTCTTATTACTCCACCAAAGAACGAGCGCTCAAAAACTCAACTCAGGGCTTTTCTTGAATTTTTTCTTCAGAAATCTACAACTGACCGTTGATACACTTATTGAGATTGAGTTACACCCTGTATAGCTAGAAATACAATATGTGCCCTGTGGTTTTCATTCCATCAATATCAAACCAGGGAGGTACATCTCTCAGTGTAGGTGGGCCACATAGGCTAAGAAAAGGTCAGCGATCTGTCGGTGAAATAATAGTGAGTAAATAATTCCAAGTCTCCAAAAAGATTAGGATGGTCCGTTTCCTTTGAAAGACGGCCAATAAATCTTGGTACCGATGTTATCGCCCTAGTGATATAAATCGGGCATGAGACTCTCAATGCTCATACTTATCTTTCACGCCATCGACGATTCCGCTGTCTTCATTGATTTCTTCGACGTGGCAATTCCAATCACGTCTAAAGATTTATCACATGAGGAATTTCTTGAGACTAACTCTGCTTTCGGTTCAATTCAATTTTTAACCGTTTCATTTTAGACACTTTAAGGGGATATTATACGCTGAATGATTCAGAACTCAAGGCGTAAATGAAGGAACCTATACAGACTGTTTTTTCATGATAACACATCACAGAAATTGGTTACCGATAAGCCTTAATTTGTGACTTACAGACTCAAAAATTTCTTTTATCAATAAAATGTAATTTGATTAATGACAATGTGATGACATAAGGTGAAAGCTATAGTGATTGACACCTTAAGGTCATGGATACTTTCAATAGGCGAATTCGGTTCCTAATTTTACTGCTACACTATGGTTATTATTACCGAACTATAGTTGAATGTTGATATTTTGGTAGTACCTTCAAATTTTCAATAAATATCGATGAATATTCGAGGAGACACCAATTTCTCCGAAGTTACATATTTGATAGTCATTGAAATACTTTGATAGTGATTGACACCCAGTATGATAGTCATTGGCATAATTTCATCTCACTCTTGCATCAATTTTGGGTACGATATCATCTTTCTTTCTCTCACTCATACATCTTCATTATATGGGTAAATGAGACATTCATACTAAAAATACTAGAGACATAAGAAATTTTAGACAATATTTTTCCATATCAACACCGAAGTAATAAAAAGTATTAGTGATCTTCACATATATACCGATGTAATAAACTATTAGTGCTATCTAGGGTTTTTTCATCTGTCTCCACATATTTCATGAAGATTTGTTTCTATTTGGGTCAAGTTCAATTGCCTCAGGTTATCATTCTGAAAACGCCATTATTAGATATTTGGCGAGAGATTTTGCAGTAGTGTATATGTTAAGGACCCGAACATTATTGCGTATATTTTTCGATTTTGTTATGTTTCACAGTCGTTAGAAGTTTTCTTCGTTTGGAAGGTTCCAAGGAATATCTAGGTAATTGATGTAAGTAAACCCTTCAATGAATTATATAATATATAAGGCTTGAACCCTATGTCAATCACTGTTCGATGTAATATTATTGACACAGTTATTGCCATATGGTTAAACTTTTATATGTAAATCATTAAAGGGTTTACTTACATCAATTGAATATTCCTCAGAACCTTCCAAACAGTAGAAAACTTCTAACTAATATGAAACAGAACAAAATCGAAAAATATACGCAATTATGTCAAAACTCTACTGGAACATAGAAATTCCATTATGTCATGTATGTCTTGTGGAAAATGAGAATGTATTTCAATCAAGAATTTATACACAATTTATGTTGAGATCGTCGAAAATATCTTGTAATCAACTCTTTAATAACCTAGTTGATTAAATAACTATTAATTATGATAATATGGTAATTTCTTCATTATGTCAATTACTTTTAACCTGTTCACTTTGAAAAAGTGAATTTTGAAGTTCAATGAAGAGTTTGAAAACAATTAATAGTTAAAAATTGCTTTGCTATGCATAGATCGGAAATAAATTTTGTTTTCATGTGTGTACACATGAAAACAATTATGTAAATGATTGATTCACTAAATAAATAGAAGAATTTAATGAAAACTAATTGAATTCCTAGACTGAATTGTAGTAAGCAATCTTACAGTAGTCGGCAACTTGAATATTTATTTCCCCATAAACCGTCTTACCACTTTAAGCCACTTGTCTGCGAACTTTGAAAATCAACAAACCGTTCAAGACCCGCTTCGGCAGTTCTTCCGATGAGTCCTTCACCAAATAGATTACACCTCATTCAGACAGATTCGAATAATGAAAACAGCAACACGAATTCAGAGACTGCGGGAATATTGAATAGAAAACAACAAACAGAATTTAAACAAAAAAACATCAATAAAAAGCCAACCACTACTATGCATCGATCGCAGTCTTAATTTTGTTTTTGTCTGGCATTATGTAAAAGATTGATTGACTAAATAAATAGTAGAATTTGTCGAATAGTTTTTAATTGAATTCCTCCACTGAATGAATTGTAGTAAGCAATCTAACGGTTGTCGGCAACTCGAAAATTCATTCCCTATAGACCGTCTTACCACTGCCACTTGTCTGCGAACTTTGAAAATCAACAAACCGTTCAAGAATCCGCTTCGGCAGTCCTTCCGATGAGTCCTTTACCAAATAGATTACACCTCATTCAGACAGATTCGAATAATGAAAACAGAAACACGAATTCAGAGACTGCGGGAATATTGAATAGTAAACAACAAACAGAATTTAAACTAACTTTCAGGCGACGGGGAAATCGTACTTCAGAAGTTTAGGTTATAAATCAGTATATCCAACAATAGTCTATAAGGTATTTCCTAAAATAATGAACACGGCCCGAACTTTAATCTCGAGCTCACCTGACGAAGTCATTCCCAGAAATTGGGAAACTCATTTCGCTTTACATAAGTCTGCGGAGTTGGAGGTAGAGTGTTTGTTTTGAGGTAAACTGCACAAGGTGGTGAAACTTAGATTGCAATCTTCCTCGGATTCTCAAAGGAAAATACTTGATTGAAAAATGGACAATTAGGAGGTACCCGCTGAAAGAAGCTGAAGTAATCTTATCTCGATTTTGTGCGCTAGTTCCTAGAAAAACAGTGTGTTATCCCTTAGCCCAAATGTACCGGCTGTCCTTAATTCGTTGTCTAGAGAAGGGATCTCAGAAACCCGATGAGCTAGAACAACTTGTAATGAAGAAAAATTGATTACTTCAATGAATTCTACTGAAAAAAGTGCCTGTATTATGTTTAAGTTTCATGTTTATAACTTCAGAAATAAAGGAGTTATGAGAACTTTTCATTTGAGGCCATTTTCCAATTTTCTCTGATAGCTCGAAAACGGTTTGACTTGGAAGGTTGCGGTTTTCACCAAATGATTTCTCTCAAAAATCGAGCCCGAAAATGTGCCATTCATTTTGTTCTAGCTCACCGGGTTTCGGTTATCCCCTCACTAGACAACGAATTTAGGACAACCGATACGTAATTTTCGAATTTTGAGCCGAGAGTGGTCTCGAAAGATTCGTTTTTTTTTTGACTAACTAATGAAGAATCAGAGGTCAAAAATGATTGTGTCAACTCATTCCGCTCTACATTAGTCTGAGGAGTTGGAACCAGAGTGTTTGTTTTGCCGAAAACTGCACAAGGTGGTGAAAACTTAGATTGCAATCGAGTTTGGATTCTCAAAGGAAAATATTTTATTCAAAAATGGACAATTAGGAGGTACTTGCTGAAAGAAACTGAAGTAATATTATCTCGATTTTGTGCGCTAGTTGCTAGGAAAACAGTGTGCTGTCGCTTAGCCCAATTACCAATAAAAAGTTTATGAAAATTTATTTTAAAAAAATTCAAGAAACGTCCTGAGCAAGAGCTTTCGAGCGTTTGTTCTTTGGTGGAGCAATAAGAATATTACCTCAAATTTTATATGCGATTTAAGATTGATACCAAATATATAAATGCAGAATCTCAGCACAATCGGAATTATATTCTAGAAATTATTCAAAAAATTAAATATGAAATGAATAATTAAAAAAATTAAATTCCAAATTTTCACCATCATTATAGTGAAATTTAATAATTTCAATGCGTTCTTGAAGGGTTTTTTATTAATGGCGTAGTTTCTACTTGTCAAATGTCAAAAATGACTGCTTCAAACGTGACATCGACCGAAATAGCGGGCTATTTAAAATAACACCTCTTATTGGAAAACCCTTTATAAGAGCTTGATAATTTCGAAAGAGCTAAGGAGAAACACTGGCATACTCTGTATACAAACAAAACGTAAGTCGATATCTTCAGGTAAATAAAAAAATACAAAAAACTTCCCTCTTAAAATGTCAACCTCTCATACCCTGAGTTTCGTTGTTGCCCCCAGCAATGTTTCATGAGAGGCTCAAGTTTTTCGCATTTATTGCTGTTTACGAATCGTAATTCCTGAGCGAAATTGCGCCGCTCAAATTCTGTTGGTGAATTTCAAAAAAAAAATAATAAAATAAGTATTTTACAAATGAATTCTTCCATAGTATGTTCTTCCGAGATTAAGAAATGAAAAATAAAATAAAACACACTTTTATTGAATTGAATTTGTTTATTGAAATCTTCGGCTATCGATTTCGGAATTATTCCATCATCAGGCCAGCTGAAAGTATACAAATGTAGAACATGTATTTATTCAGGCGAGAGTATGCAACTTACTGTCTTGAATTAAAATGAACACAAATTGTTTAAAAACATTAAAAGTGGTCCTCCTCTGTCAGAATTGTTAAAATTTTTAAAAATTCTAGTCAACCTTTACTACCAATATATCTTTCTTGTGGGAATGTCAACTGAATATGGAACTAGGATGTGTGCGAAATGTGATATCTAATATGTTAATATGTGTGGTCTATTGGTGGCGGGAATTTTTGAATTTTATATTTATTGTTGTTTTTTTAGGAATCTATGAGTTTGAAAATGCTTCTTCTGTCGAATTCTATATTATCATTAAGTAAAAATTGGTTGTCTTTATTTTTTAAAATTTCTAGTTGTTCGAGTAATATAATTTTATGGTAGTTATTTTCTTTATGAAGTATTTTCAGATTATCTAATGTGATATGATGTCCGGTATCGTTTAAATGTGTGCCTAAAGCGGAATGGGGTTGATTTCTTTTGTGTTCTTTGAATCTTTTTCTACATGTAAAATGAAGGCAGTTTGTGCATAAACACAAAAGAAATCAACCCCATTCCGCTTTAGGCACACATTTTAACGATACCGGACATCATATCACATTAGATAATCTGAAAATACTTCATAAAGAAAATAACTACCATAAAATTATATTACTCGAACAACTAGAAATTTAAAAAAATAAAGACAACCAATTTTACTTAATGATAATATAGAATTCGACAGAAGAAGCATTTTCAAACTCATAGATTCCTAAAAAAACAACAATAAATATAAAATTCAAAAATTCCCGCCACCAATAGACCACATATATAACATATTAGATATCACATTTCGCACACATCCTAGTTCCATATTCAGTTGACATTCCCACAAGAAAGATATATTGGTAGTAAAGGTTGACTAGAATTTAAAAAAAAAAATTTTTAACAATTCTGACAGAGGAGGGCCACTTTTAATTTTTTAAACAATTTGTGTTCATTTTAATTCAAGACAGTAAGTTGCATACTCTCGCCTGAATAAATACATGTTCTACATTTGTATACTTTCAGCTGGCCTGATGATGGAATAATTCCGAAATCGATAGCCGAAGATTTCAATAAACAAATTCAATTCAATAAAAGTGTGTTTTATTTTATTTTTCATTTCTTAATAAAATAAGTAGTTTTTTCAAATGGAGCACCCTATATTAGGATCAATTTCAAGTCCTCTACAAATTAATGAGATAATAGCCTTATAGCTCCACCTATGAACGAGCACTCACAAGCACATGCTCAGGGCTTTCCTAAAATTCTTCAACAGACCTTGTGAAGGGTTTTCCAATAAGAGGTGTTATTTTGATATTCAAAGAGAAATGACATTTTTCAATATAAATAATCGGATGTTTATTTCATTATGAAGAAGAAGCTTACCGTTAACAGAGGAAAATAACATCAGGCAAATGACCACCACGACCATGCTTACAGGACCATATGCTTTTAATAAAATTTTCTATAACCAAATCGCAAAGTGGCTGCCCTATGTCCTCGATAGCATCACGATTTCCATCTTTGAGGTATTGAATCGACGCTGGGCTATTGGCGTAGAGCTTCTCTTTATCGTGGCCCCAAAGGAAGAAGTCGCAAGGTGTCGAATCTCAAGATCTCGGTGGCCAATTGTGATCATCTCTTCGAGAGATAACACGGTCCGGAAACTTTTCCCGCAAAAGATCAATGGTTTCGTTGCTTATGTGGCACGTAGCGCCGTCTTGTTGAAAGTAAACGTTATCCAGATCAATACTATCCAATTTCGGCCAATTTCGTTTGTGGAATGCCTAATTCCAAAGAACGACGAGGAATGGACAATACTGAGTTTTCTTCAACACTTTCGGCTACAGCAGCAAAAATTCTCGGCTGTTCTTGAGCGACGTGCACGGCTTTTATTCTTCACATCACTAACTTATCCCAATAGCTCGAATTTTTCCACCAATTTCTTTATTGCGGTCCGACAAGGTGCTTCACGACGACCCAAAAATGTTCGAGTTTTACGAACCGTCTCTGCCAAATTTCCAACCATTTTAATTGTGAATTTTAATAATTTCAATGCATTCTTGAAGCGTGTATCGTTTCATTTTTATTAATGGCGTAGTTTCTACTTGTCAAATGTCAAAAAATGACAGCTTCAAACGTGACCTCTACCGAAATGACACCTCTTATTAGTCTTATTGGAAAACCCTTTATAAGCATTAGAGCAGTAGAATTTTGAAAGAACTAAAGAGGAACACCGACATATTCTGTATACAAACGAAATTGAGATGAAACGAACGTCGATATCTCCAATTAATGAAAAAAAAAACTCCCCTCTTAAAATGTCAACCTCTCATACCCTGAGTTTCGTTGTTGCCCCCAGCAATGTTTCATGAGGCACTCAAGTTTTTCGCATTTATTGCTGTTTACAAATCGTAATTCCTGAGCGAAATTGCGCCGCTCAAATTCTGTTGGTGAATTCCAGTGATTTTTCGTGAACCAACTTAATCGTAAATTTATTCGCGAGGTTGCTCCAGCAATGCAGTCTAATTAAACAATTAATTAAATTTTCTAATAACACGACATGAATGTTTGCGAACAGAAAAGGTACAGGGGGTTGTTCCGGAATTGTGTATGGGAAGCCGGAAGAATTTAAATGAGGTCCAAAGTTGCAGTAGTGGGCTTCGTAAGCATTGTATAGGTACGTGTTGGGAGAAATAAGTATGGAAATGTTCGGCGTGCTTGGAACCACTTGTATCCGTAGCTTTTTGTTACGGAATTTGATCGGTGTCAACTTCGTGTTTGCCGTCTGTTTTTCTTGAGCTATATTCACTTTCATTTTCGAGCGCTCGTTCTAAGGGTTTTCCAATAAGAGGTGTTATTTTGAATAGCCCGCTATTTCGGTAGATGTCACGTTTGAAGCTGTCATTTTTTGACATTTGGCAAGTAGAAACTACGCCATTAATAAAAATGGAACGATACACGCTTCAAGAACGCATTGAAATTATTAAAATTCACTATAAACATGGTGAAAATTTGACAGAGACGGTTCGTAAAACTCGAACATTTCTGGGTCGTCGTGAAGCACCTTGTCGGACCGCAATAAAGAAATTGGTGGAAAAATTAGAGCTGTTGAGACAAGTAAGTGATGTGAAGAATCAAACCTGTGCACGTCGCTCAAGAACAGCCGAGAATATTGCTGCTGTAGCCGAAAGTGTTGAAGAAAACAGAGTTCTTTGGGATTAGGCATTCCACAAACGTCATTACGCCGTATTTTGCATAAAGATTTGGGTCTTAAGGCTCATAAAGTTCAGTTAACACAAGAACTCAAGCCGTTCGATCATCAACAAGCACAGCACAAGCAACGAAACCATTGATCTTTTGCGGGAAAAGTTTCCGGACCGTGTTATCTCTCGAAGAGGTGATCACCATTGGCCACCGAGATCTTTTGATTTAACGCCTTGCGACTTCTTCCTTTAGGGCCACGTGAAAGAGAAGGTCTACGCCAATAGCCCAGCGTCGATTCAAAACCTCAAAGATGGAATTCGTGAGGCTATCGAGGACATAGGGCAGCCACTTTGCTGTGTAATGCTGTGTAATTAAAAATACGTTTTCTGAGCTCTTTATGTCATTCATTAAGTGAACAGCAGCCACTTTGCGATTTGGTTAAGGAAAATTTCATTGAAAGGATATGGTCCTGAAGCGTGGTCGTGGTGGTTATTTGCCTGATGTTATTTTCCACTATTAACGGCATAGCTTCTTCTTTATAATGAAATAAACATGGCATTTTCTTTGAATATCAAAATAACACCTATTATTGAAAAATCCTTTACTTATATGTTATACAATATGCTGAGATTCTGCATTTATATACTTATTTGGTATCAATCTCAAGTGCCATATAAAATTTTGAGGTAATAGTTTTTTTGCTCCGAAAAAAACGAGCTCCCAAAAGGTCCTGTTTTTTCGAATAATTTCCAGAATGTAATTCCGATCAAGCTGAGATTTTGCATTCATAGACTCAACATGAATCCTATACAAAAATTTAAGGTGATAGCATTATTGCTCCACGAAACCACCTGCTCAGGGCTTTTCATAAATTTTTCACAAGAAACCCCTCCCGAAATTTTTTTGCCATAATACCTTTACACCCCATATACATGTAAACCATAGAAAAACGTTTGTTCATTCTCGTTCGATTTCATTTTGCTTTGCTATATGCTTCAATATACTTATATTACCTGTCAACAAAACACGAGAACTGCAAACCAATTCATCACGATGGAGAGAGGTGAACTGACCTTTATTATTATAAATGGTTTTCCACCTCAAAGAGTTCTTCGTGAATTGATTGCTGATACATAATAATAACCTCTTTGTATCCATATGTCCACTTTCGTGATGTATGTCGAAACAAGAAAAAAGGCGAACAATATAATTTGGTCAGTGATGGACTTCATCAGTTGAAACGGTTGAATGCCTTCGGTGTATTGTTGTCCTGCCACATATGCACAATGATCAGACAGAAAAGTGATGCATAAATCATAAGAGTACTTATTACTGCGAGTTCTTTGGTATGCTTTATCGAAATTAAACATCATTTTTATGATGGAGTGAGAAAGAGAAATTTTTCATTCTATATTATGTACTGTGTGTTACATGATCAGGCAAACAAATGAAAACCTTGAATAGAGGGCACTGAGTTCAAAAACACCTTATATGAGTGCCTTAGGTAGGTACTCCGTTTCAGATATACAGAGGGTGTTACCAAATTTCTAGAATTTTCGTTTTGCTATAACTCCTGAAATAATCTATCGACTTGACTCAAAATCAATATTAGTTTAGTTAGTTAGTTAGTTTAAAAAGGGGTTACAGTTCACTGTGACCTCAAGGTCTATTGTGTCCCCTCACAGGCTTCAACTAGGCATGTTGCTCACTCTTACAAGTTTCTCGCCCAAGGCATTCTCTCCTTAAGCTCCGATAATCCCATCCTCAACAGGTGCTGCCTGAGGCAGCAGTGTCCTGTAAGAAAACCAGTAAGGAGGTGTAATTGTTTCTTACCAAGATCTAGATATATTTTATATCTAGCTGTTTCAAAGTTCCGAAGGAACTTGGTGGAATGATCTGTCCCTGGGAGATTCCGCCAGAGTTTTTCCCTCTAGGCTTTCTCCTTCTCCAGAAACTCCTACTTATAGGCACATTTGCCTATACCACAGAAGGGTTCTGGGCCAATGAGTGACATTCGTGCGCCCTATTTGGCAAGTGTATTAGCCTCTTCGTTTCCTTTGATTCCCGAATGGCCGGGAAACCCAGATTAAAAAGACCTTATTTTTCTTGCCTACCTCATTGAGTTTGTTCCGGCTCTCCCAGAGCATCTTTGAGTAGATGACGTAGGAGCTCAGTGCTTTAATGGCAGCTTGACTCTGAGTGTATGGCTATATCCCACTTCTGATAGTTTCTTTCCAGATTTATATCTAGACATCTTTCAATAGCTAAGATTTCAGCTTGAAAGACGCTCATACAGGAGCCTAGCGACAGTGCACACTTGGTACTTGGCCCGTATATCCCAGCGCCAGCTCCTGTAGAGGTTTTGGAACCATCTGTATATCATTTTATCCATATTAGGTAAGGTGGAAGTTGTTAGTGTCTATGAAATAGAACATTGAAATTCGAAAAGAATCTGGAACGGTATCAGTGAGGCTTTATTCTTCTTCTTTATTCGCAAAATACAATTAAAAAACATAAGTGAATAATTTTGACCCATCAAAAATATTCCATGGGTCATCATGGGGTCATCAAGCCAATAGTAAAAATAGTATTAAAGGGTATTTTTCAGAGGTAGAACTTTAAAATGCAATAAAACAACGATGGATTATTCGATTGCCGTATGTCGGCTATAACACGGAGAATGTTGTCTTCCAAATGGTCAAGCGTTTGAGGCTTATCCGCATAGGCCAGTGACTTTACATAGCCCCACAGAAAGTAGATCCTTCCTCAAAATCTTTCATAAAGTTGATGGACACAGATCCAATTCCTGTGCTCGATGGCGGATGGACTCATTCGGGTCTTCCTCAATGCTACGCTTTACAATAGCAATGGCTTCTTCTGTACGGCGTCTCTGAGGATGCGAGTTATCAATAAGAGTAAACGTGGTGCGAAAACGTTTCATAGTTAATCGAATTAGCTGCTCTGATGGACGATTTTGTCTACGATAAAATGGACATAGTGCGCGATATGTATTCCGCACAGAACCATTATTTTCGAAATAAAATTGCACTATTTGGGAGCATTGTTCAGGCGTGAGTATATTCATGATGAATTGCCAAACTAAACTGAGAATAAATCACTTGACAGCTGTTAAATCGGTCGCCATCTTGATCAGTAATGCCAACTTAAAGTTCTATGCCTCGAGAAAAAACACCCTTTAGAACTGTCAATAAGTTGATTAAAAAACATATAAGCCGGGTTTCACAAAACTCCAATCAGCTTGATTATTGAAATGTCATCATTTCTGTGCAATTTTCAGTTCATTTTTGACGTAAACCATCGACTCAATTGAAAATCAACGATTTGATTGCCAATCAAGCGTTTGTGAAACCCGCGGTTAAGGTATAATACAAACAACAAATAACTATATAATATATATAATAACTATGTTTATCTCTGTGGGATTTTGCACCGATATCGATGTAATTTATACTGGTTTAAATAAATAAATAAATAAAATAAATAAAAACATTACATATATCGACCTACGAAATTATCAGTGAAATAAATAATCAATCTTCATTCAGAAGATAAATTTCACTCGAATCGGGTGTCTTGTTATGAAAATATACAGAGTATTTTGTATGAGGTATCTTGCATGCACCAACAAAATTTCATTTCGACTGGTTTAGTTTTGTCTGAGATATGGAAGTACAAGAATGGCAATATTTTATGGATTTGGCTGGTTAACAAACTGAACCGAGTAGAACGAGCGCTCAAAAAGAAAGTGATTTTCAAGCAGTTGCCAATCTTACGATACACCTCTATTGAAAATGGTCCATTCTTTGCTGGTGCCATATTCTACATATCTTAAAAAAGCGTCAAACCATTATTGCATCATTGCGTAGGTATACTCCACTGTATTTATTTGTTTCGCTGAATTATTCAAAGAACGTCTCTATCAGTTCAAATAAAAACTACCTTATTTAAATATAAAGCCCCGTATACGACTAATAAAAGAATGCATTACTGAAAGAGGACGAGATTACTTCGTACGAGTTATTGTACATATGATGGATCCACGGTAGCCTCCATTTTCAAATGTTCAAATATTTACGCGGATACTTCTTTAATCCGCATATGCTGCTATTGTCACATGTCGTACGAAGAGGCAAACATCGTTAATTTGGACAGGAGCATCGTTATCTCCTGAATAAGTAGGAGTGAAGTGTAAACATCTTGATGATTAGTCCTCAATAATGTGAAACCGTTACATACCTACTTGCATGTATGGGCAACAAGCAATGAAAAAGCTTTCATTATCCGTATAATTTTCAATTTCATTGAAATGTTAACTGGGTAAACATGAAATGACCTATTTGAATGATCTGCTGGATTCATGTGTGATTAAACCTTTACTCCTTTCACATATTATTGAGCGCAAAGTGTGCGTTTGTTTATTTATCTGAGATTGGCAGTATTTGCTGTCATAACGATGAACAAAGTCAACGTTGCCGACTATACCCGGCCTCGTCCGACGAGCTTCTGAGTTATCAGAGATCTCTATGTTATATTGACAACATTGTGTATCAATCTGACAAGAAAATAAACAACATAACCTAAAATTTTAATATATACAGTGGAATATGCCAAATTGTCATGGCCAAACGACAGCTCAAAGTTTCGTGAACAGACTATACATTATTCCAAATGGTAATTAATTTAATCAAATTCAGGGCTCGAAGCATATTTATATGACGAAATTTATAACATAGATATGCTCTTGCTGTGTGTGGAAATGAGGAAAAATGTGCCATAGTTTTGCCTACATTTCTTGGGATCCGAAAAATGAACTGAGTGATCTGAAACGAGTGTTAACATTTTGATGAAAGTCCTCAATAATATGAAACCGTTACATACCTACAGTCCGTTCCCGAAACTTTGAGCTGTCGGTTGGCCATGAAAATTTGGCATATTTCACTGTGTATATTAGAATTTTAGGTAATGTTGTCCATTTTCTTGTCAGATTGATACACAATGTTGTCGATATAACATAGAGTTCTCTGACTCGGAAGCTCGTCAGACGAGGCCCGTTACATTCGGCAACGTTTACTTTTTTCATCTTTATGACAGCAAATACTGCCAATCTCAGATAAATGAACAAACGCTTACTTTGGCGACAAGTAATGAAAAAGCTTTCATTATTCGTATAAAATTCAATTTTATTGAAATGGTAATTTGATGGCTATTAATTGACCTTTTCCAATGCTCTGCTGCATTCCTGTATGTTCTTCTTATCTCTATTGTCACAATAGTAGATACTGAAATTGGTTTCGATGTGATGAGTCTTAATTTCCACCAATAAGAAACGCGCAATTTTGAATAACAGATAATTTCTAGATGAAAAATCTGTATGGCAGCAGCTGACCCTGACAGCAGTTTTTTAGATTTTTAACGGCGGCTTAACTTTATAGTTGTTGTGAAATTGATACCTATTACATATACATAACGCATACAGAATAATCTGTCACTTAGGAAATAGTCTTGTCAAATACCAATCAAACATCTAATTGTTCCTGTAAAAAAATCGGTAAAACACAATGTGCTAATAAGCTCAAAATAAGATGCTTTAAGAACTTCAAGTTGTTAAAGGCCGGAGAGAATTAAAGTGGACTGATTGGACCTCATTCCTCGATATTTCCATTGAAAATTCAATAATAGGGAATAGGACCCCTCACAAATCAATAAATTAAATAAATATTGAAACAAAACCAACGGTTTACGACTTACCCTTAAAAGAAATTTTCTGCTGCTGCTTGAAGAGCCCTTCTTTCTGTAGAATACTTGAAATGCGTCCAAATTTTGGAAAATATCGAAAATATAAGAAAAAAGAAAATTTAACTCCGTGGCAGTTTCTCAAGGTTTGTATCTTCCTATTTCTTCTTAACCACTACGCACATGCGCCAATAAAAAGAGGTTGCTGTACGCAACTCGTTGGCAGAATATTCGAAATTTTAATTTAAAATAAAGAAAAAACTTGTGAGAAGTCCCTTATAATAAAAAACAAAAAAAACATATTTCTGTATATATTTCGTGAATTGAAACACAATGCAAAGTTAAATTTTTCAACCAAGAGAGCCTTCGTCTTCGACTCGGATTTTTGTTGCTACCAGCAGTCGTACTTCTTTTTGTGTTTTCTATCTATTTGTAGAGAGGCGGTCACCTTTTTTGAAACACGCTGTATTGATTACAACCATAAAGCCTCAATTACACTCAGCCACTTCTACTGCCACTCGCGCTGCCTAAAATAATTCCCGAAATACTTCTGCGGTAGTATCGAAGGCAGTGAGCATTCACACTCTGCTGCAACATTTCTCTCGCGACCAAATTTCAGCAATGATGGACAAAGAAATTCCTTAGCAACCTAGTTGAATGGAATCATTTACTGCCGCTCGCGCTGCCGGTCCTTTGACTTGAAGAAAAACCGCCAATTTAGAGAGCGTAGGGCAGAGCGAGTGGTAGCGGCAGGAGCGGGAGAAGTATAGTGATTACATTCTCGTGCTGCCCACTTAGTTGTTCAATTCCCTCCTATCTGCCGAGGAAGTGAGCTGAGTGTGATCGGGGTGTAAAACTGTATTAATCTGAAGTATTATTGCACTATTTTGTCCTACAAAATGTGACAGAACAAACGTATACATCACAAAATTAAAGGAAAATGAACTGTTATGAATGCCCTATAGAATCGCCAGGGAATAACCTCAAATATCACAATTGATCAGGCAGAAACAAAAGCAATTAAGACAATACCACTGCAGCACCCCTCATTGTGTGGATGGCAGGTAATTGGCCCAGAAAAGCTCGAATGTCCCAGGGGGTGCAGAATTTAACCGTAACGAGTCAGTTTGATCATTTAGCGGGTGACAGTTTCAAGGACTCCTGGTTACGGTGTACACCAAAGAGCAAGTGAATTTGCGTGACATGGACCTTTGAAAGGGATGCAATGGTTAAGGTACAACACCGTTTTGCCCGGGTGATAAAGGCAATTTTCCACACAATTTGGGTGTTAATTGGAGTAATTCTGGAGGAATACTGAAACTGTAAGTGACTGCTTGGGTTTTACATATAATTTGTACATTCGGAAAATTTTCTAGGTACTTTAGTCTAGTCGATATTTATTAAAATCATGGCTGTGTTATGGACATTCTCGTCAGATATTGAGAGTAGAATAAAAAATTTATTATTCAAATAAAAAATTTGAGAAAAGGCCTGAGCAGTAGCTTTCGAACGCTCGTTCTTTGGTGGAGCGATGAGGCTATTACCTCGAACATTTTATATGGGATTTGAGATTGATACCAAATATATAACTGCAATGATATTCTGGAAATTATTCAGAAAAGGAAATTTGTAAAAAATAAATAATTACAAAAATTAAATTCTAAAGTTCTGATGATGCGATCCTCTTGAAATTTTGCACATTCACAAAAAAAATTTATTTGAATCGGATATCCTGTTATGGAAATATGTAGATTCTTCTTTTTCAATATTTAAATGGAACTTTCTATGGTTCTGTTAACACTGTGGCCAAAAAATTCTGCATGAACATTCAGTGTATCAATCTTTAATTATAAAAGAAATTTTATTTGAATAAGATGTTTTTTTATAGAATTATGAAGTTTCTTCTTTTTAATATTCCAATTGAATTTTCTATCGTTTTGTTTATACTATGGCCACAAAATTTTGCATGAGGTTTATTATGAGCATTCTGCATATGGCCGCAACATTTCATTTCGATGGGTTCTGTTTTTTCTGAAATATTGAGGAACAAAAATGTTTAGTGGCCATATTTTATGAACACCCTGTACGATTTGGCTGGTTAACGAACTCAACCAAGGCATTTGAGAACCGAACTCAACCTGAAAATTTCAAGTCTCTAGAACAATCCCTTCAGAAGTATTGTGCCGGAGGGCCCCGCTGACAGATTGAATTTGACCACGAATTCTTCATCAGGAAGTAGAACCCCTATAGGTTGACAACATTTTCGGCTCAAAATACGAAAATTCAGACATTTGGGCAAAACTATATAGTACTAGCTTAAGGAGAATGAACGCTCAAAAAGATTTTAGAAATAAATTGTATGGTGTTGATGATGCGATCCTCTTGAAATTTTTCTTGAACATTCAGTATGAAAATCTTCAAAATGAAAATGGGATATATTTTTGTGGAAATACAACTATTTTTTTTTTCAATATTTCAATTGAATTTTCTATGGTTCTGTTAACACTATGGTCACAAAATGAGGCATCACCTGAGTATCTTGCATGTGGCCGTAAAATTTCATTTCGATCGGTTCTGTTCTGTCTGAGATATTAAGGATCAAAAATTTCGAATGGCCATATTTTATGGACCACCCTGTACGATTTGACTGGTAAACGAACTCAACAGAAGCATTTGGGAACCGAACTCACGATATAGCACCGTTAAAGTAAAACTTGCTCAAAAAACACAAATTATATTTAGCAGATATTCGAGTAAACCAATTCTAATAGCGCTGTTCATAAGAGAACAAGAAAACAATAAGAGCGCCATCTCCTTGAATCTGCGTATCAAAAATTGCAAACAATATCGATAAAAAATATCGAGAAACTCTCTTGAGAATCGCACACATCTTGTTCGTTTCGCAGTGCATCGCATCCCCGCTCAACATCTCATAATCGAGATAATGTAAAACCACCGAGTTACTCCCATCTCTTGAAAATTACAGGACAACAGCATCCGCTGCCAGCCTACCTATCACTCTGGATGGATTCCTCGACCATTAACGGTCACATTATATCCATTCATATCGTTAACGATGCTCGGGGGTGATATTTCTTAGGGTATACTTGAGCTCAGCTAATTCTATTGATTCGAGGTCATTTAGTTGTTCGAATGTCCACGGGATATCTTCTATGAGGGAAAGAAAGAACAGGTTCGTGACTGCTGAAAATGATACAATTGATGCAGTAATTGCTGATACAAGGTGTCCATCAACTAGACAACCATAGTTCATGATAATAGTGAAACAACCGTAGTTTATGATGATAATAATAAAAGGTTAAAAAAACTGAATGGAAGACATATTAACGAGGTCACATATAATTATTTAGGCATTTCTGCGTCGAACTACTGGCTGACTTCTGGAAGATTGTTCCCTGAAACAGAGTAGTTTCTCCTTGCAATTCTAATAAATCTAAAATTCTCCATCAAGATCTCGCCATACAACTGAACATTTTGCATTCTGAGAGAGCCTGAAGTAATACTGGAAAACGATCAATACAAACTATAATAGAACTGCAAACTCAACAGTTGATTATAACAGGCAGGACATAATTCTAGTCAAGAAAAGCGCGAAGAGAGTATCCTTCTAGATGTAGCCATTCCAAATGAAAATAATCTATTTCAAAAATACACTGAGAAATATCGAAATATCGGGATCTGGAACTTCTGATCAAGAGGCAGTGGAAGATGGTACCAGAAGCATTTTTATTCTCATATTGACCACAGGTTTTATTCCTGAGTGTCTCAAATCCAAACCTCAAGGAGCTAGATTTGGATAAACAAATCTACCAAATGATCCAAGAAGCAGTACAACTTGGTATTGCTAGGACAGTGAAAAATTTTGTAGGTTACGATGGATGCCACAAACAACCATGAAGGGAAACATTGCGAGACCGACTACCAGGACATCAACCAAGAAATTCTAGACCAAGCAAACGAACGACCGAGGCCCCAGGTGAAGATTAACACCTACGTCATCGACTCAAAAATGATCTGGGAGTGCCGAACAAACTCAATGAGATAAGCTAGGACAATAAGGTCTTTTTAATCTGGGTTCTCGGCCATTCGGGAATCAAAGGAAACGAAGAGGCCAAAACACCTGCCAAAGAGGGCGCACGAATGTCACTCATTGGCCCAGAACTGTTCTGTGGTATAGGAGTTTCTGGAGAAGGAGAAAGTCGAGAGGGAAAAACTCTGGTGGAATCTCCCAGGTATGGATCCTTTCACTGAGTACCTTCACTTTGAAACAGCAAGATCCAAAAGATATCTGGATCTTAGTGAGAAACAATTACACCTTCTCACTGGCTTTTTTACAGGATACTGTCGCCTCAGGAAGCAGTTGTTGAGGGTGGGATTATCGGACATTGACGAGTGTAGGTTCTTTTGGATTTTGCTGTTTCAAAGTTCCGAAGTAACTCAGTAGAATGATCCACCACTGGGAGATTCCGCTAGAGTTTTTCCCTCTCGGCTTTTTCCTTCTCCAGAAACTCCTTCTTATAGGTACATTCACCTATATAACAGAAGGGTTCTGGGCCAATGAGTGACATTCGTGCTCCCACTTTGGCAAGTGTATTGGCCTCTTCGTTTCCTTTGATTCTTGAATGGCCGAATTTTGAGTTAAAATATTCAAAATTTCATAACTATTTCGTATACAATTTTCGAAACTAGAAATCATTATATCGGTTCGGAATTTTATACTAAGCTGCTCAATAAGGATACAAAGACTCGAGGGTGGTAGTTCTTTAAAGAATACTTTAGCTCATCTAATTGTATTGATTCGGGATCATTTAGCTGTTCGAATATCCACCAGGTCCATCTACTATGAGGGTTACGATACGATACGAGAGTTCAAGTAAGTGCGTTAGCATTTGTGTGGGAATAAGGTAATGTGCCTATTTCACGCATGATAGGAAATGAAAGGGCACGTAAGGATTCACTTCAAGGAGCTACAGGACAGTCGGATTCCTTTCTATTGGGGTCTATCGCTTTGAGGATGTAATATTGTCTCATTCTTTCGATAATACCCTTCAGAAGAAACAGGGAAGATTTGAGGGTTTATGGTAACGACTAAGAGTATTTCTACCTGGTGAGTGTTGGAAATGATTTACTACTCCATCAGGGTTTTCAGCCATTAATCCACTGACTAGTGTACAATTGAATTGAATTGAATCGTACAATTGAATCGAATTATATGTTGTAGAAACGATCAAATCAGAATGATACTCATTGAAGTTCATATTATGTCCAATGTATCTCTTAAGCAAAATGAAAGTCGAGATAAAAATGTATTTCAATCAATTATTTATACTCAATCTAGCGATTCATAATTCAGTTGATTCCATAACTATTAAAGAATTATATCAATTCATTTCGAAACATTATGTATATGCCAAATTGTCATGGCCAACCGAGGGCTCAACCTTTCGTGAACGGACTATACTTTTCATTCAAAACCAGTAAACACAATAAAAAAAAAGCTGTATGACCTGGTATTCACGTCAATTTTGTTTGTTGGAATAAAGTTGAATTTTAAATGATTTCTCTATGAGGTTTTCGATAGTTTGATTCCTGTTTAACACGAATATCATGGTTAAATATGTTATCAAATTGTCGGCTGATACACATCCATTAGACCAACATATTCAGAGAATCCAATATACCGACGCCAAACAAACGATCGAATGATTCGATAATTGAGTATGCAGATATTATCTGGTAAAACCATAGACTTATAAAAGAATGGACAGGACGTGTGAGAGAGAATATTGACTTCAGACAAGGATAGAGTAATATTAGTGCGAAGCACATAACATATAATAAAAACATTGGATCGTAGATATCTACGCATTAGATATTTTTACGTTCTGTGATTTTTCCTACATTAAGAGAGAGACATAATGTGAAGGATGGAGTGATATTAGTTTAGTTTAGTCTATGCACCACACTACTACTACTACTACTAGTTTAAAGACATGAAATGTTTGTCATACTCTAACTCGTATTCGATGAACAATCGACAATTATATGGTTACATTTGATCTTCCTGTCAAAAAATTTGACGATCTGGTCATAACTCAACCCACCACTCGCTATATCATGCATCAAATCAATTTGTGTGTTTTACAGAACTAGAACTATTGCTCTCTGGCAAAAAGAGATCTCGCGTCATCAGATAGTCAATAGACTGAACATTATGCGAAGCACGGTTAGCAGAACACCATAAGGAAACTGGTGGAGTGCAAAGTAGACCTCGAAGTGGTCGTCGTCGTGTTACCACGATTCGAGAAGATCGGTATATTGCCCAATCAGCTCGAGGAAATACGGGTGTGGACTCAGGTAGGAATTCGGAAGAGCCCACAATTCGTAGAAGACTTTTAACATCAGGATAGTCTCCCAGAAGATCTCTACGAGTTCGTCACCGAATCGTTCGTCTGCAGTGGGCGCGAACTCATTAAAATTGGCATTTAGAAGAATGGGGAAATCTGCTATTCACAGATGAGTCACGGTTCGGGTTAGTAAGTGATGACTATCGCTTAAGGGTTTGGAAAGAGAATGCCACTTATTCACATACCCAGAACGTTGACTGGTACATATTACTCCGAAAATATCATATATTCTGTAATGATACCCATGGGTGAAGAATTTGGGGCTCAATTAAGCTTTATGGGCGACAATGTCAATCCACATTGCACAAAGGGTGTTCAAGAAGCCCTGAAAAACCAAATCATTACAAGATGAGAATGGCCCGTGATGTCTCCTGACATGAATCCCATATAGCATATATGGGGTCTCCAAAGCGGTTTCTCTCGAAATAATCCACCACGAGTTTTTGGAATGCTCCAGAAGAAGCTCAGATACTGCATACTTATAAGATTGCTCTTTTATTGATTAAGTTTTAATTTTCTTTTGAATTCAATTTTTTTTTCTTATTCATGATTTGTATCTGTTGCTTAAGCTTCATCATTTCATGAAATGAAATTGAATCTGTTTTGTTTCTGTAAAAGGATTTTATTATCCTTGAAACTGCTTTTATTTTTTTCACAGTTTAAGATGTCTCGATAATGAGTGAGTGTAGGACTTTTGAAAGTGAGTGTAGAACTATGATATGTCCACTTAATAGCTAGATTGAACTATCACCTGAGTGGACTTGCAATACTTCTGCATCAGATGTAGCGTACTATCAAGCATTTTTTAGGCCATAAACCGATTTCTGGGAAAATGGACTTTGGATAGTTCTGCATTCAACCGACGAATTGTTGTTTTTTAAACCTCATAATTCTATGAAATGAATTTCCCTATAAGCCTTTCATTACCTTGATTCTGCGGCTTTATTTTCTTTCAAAGTTCAAGGAGGTGCAGGACTTTCAAAAGGAAAGATATCATATTACAGTTCGACCTGAAAAAACCATAATACCGACGACAGGTTCATATACTCATGACGCAATTTATTCCCTGCGTAACCCACTCATAACCCCTACCTTTCTTCGGATACGATTCCTGCAGCAGCCGCAGACACAAGCAGCCAACCGTGCAAAACACCACCTGTGCGTCACAGTAAACAACACCACCGAAAACACGCGTAATGTTCTCAAACGCGGATTTTTCGGTGCCGACGCTACCGACGCTGTCCGGCGACGTCTGCCGTCTGTGAGATATGAAGGCGCCGAGTACGCGCAGTATGTCGACAGATAGGGCTTGCTGCTGCCGGTTCAGATGCCGAAGACCGAAATGACTATGAGAAGGAGGACTAAGCGCTAGTTGCGACCGGCTTGCGGCAATTTTGAAGCGGCGGCATTGGCTATCGACCGCCACCCCCAACTATTTACATTCAGGATAACTCGCGAAAACATCGCAAATAAAACTATTCGATTTTTTGAGGAAACGGCAAAATTGGTCAGAATTTTCTTTTATGGTTAGTAGTTGGGAGTAATCCCAATGAAAACTTAGAATGACCATAACACAAGGAGTAATTATGGCAAAACTGGCCCCTCGAGCCTGACGACGGATCTAGGTAGACCCAGGGAGCAATGTTAGTACTCCATGTAACCCCAACTTACTCCGAACAAACCCTTCTACACAGAAAAGGTCCTGACGGACCAGGATACGCCAATAATGACCGACATAGAAAGTTATCAGATCATGTATCAAGAGTCTTGATACATGATGTCGGCTTGTGACACGAACAGTAGAATTCCAATTGCCTTAGAGACTGAAAGCCCCACACGAACTGACAGCATTGCACTGCCCGCTGTCAGGAAGTCTGGAAAGATTTTCCCCTACCTAAGGGCAAAAGAAAGAGGTAAGATTCCCGTACGAGGTCGTCACCTTGTCGTGGTATACGGGCCTAAGTAGTCGGGAGTAATTCCAGTGAAAACTAAGAATGACTAAAACACATGAAGTAACGATGGCTTCACTGGGCCCCTCGTACCCGGGAACGGGCTCGGGGTAGACCCTGTGAGCAAGGTTAGCATTTCGTGTGACCAGTAACTATGGCTTAACTGCAAGGGAGCAACGTTAGTACTCCATGTAACCCCAACCTTTTTCCAACAAATCCTTCTATACAAAAAGATCCTAACGGACCAGGATACACTGGAAATGACCGGCATATGAAGTTTTCAGATCATGTATCCCCTCCGGGCGTCTATACCTGTTGTTGTAGTTCCGTGAAATAAGCCAGATGTGAACCTTGGAACTTAGGTTAGCTGCAGTCCAAGTCCTCACAATGTGAGACTCCTTTGGAGGAGGGGGTTTAGTGGGTGAAAGCCCCATACGAACCGACAGCATTCCACCTCCTGCTGTCAGGAAATCTGGAAAAGATTTCGCCCTACCTTAAGGCACAAAAAAAAGGTTAGGTTAGGTTAGGTTAGGTTAAGCAGATGCAGAAGATCGAATGACTATGAGTAGGAGGACTAAGCGCTAGTTGCGACCGGCTTGCGGCAATTTTGAAGCGGCGGCATCGGCTATCGACCGCCACCCCCAACTATTTCATTGAGGATAACTCGCGAAACACATCGCAAATAAAACTATTCGATTTTTTGAGGA
>CM024244.1:48577762-48622586 GCA_013421045.1 Propylea japonica | reverse complement strand
TCTTCCAAATACTCCCGAATAGATGAAGTAAGGGTTTTGAAATTTAAAGGGTAGATTCACCTTCCAAATGGTGGTTGACGAAAACGAATCAATTCAAATTTAGTCAACTTTCACTTCGAATTTTCACTTTCAAATTGTATATATACCAAGTGGTGAAATAAAAAACCTCAGTACTGTACTTTCGATAATTTTCAATGATCAAACAACAAATTAATCCTAAAAATTGCTTAAAATGACCGCCTCTGCTCTGTAGACAGGCAGTGGCCTTCATGACGACCTGTCTCGTGTCTTTTCCTCGCGTAGTGATCATGTTCGAACATCAATAACTCTCAAATTATGTAACTTACAGAAATTATGTAATCGTTGTTTTGTAGCTAATACCCTTGCGTATTAAATCATTGAAAAAAAATTATACTTCCATGCGCTAGTTCTTGTACTATTGCAGATTTACTAAGAAAATCAGTACATATTTTAGTAAAACTTTTTTAAAGAATTTTTTATGGCGTTTTCAAGTTGAATGTTTTTATATTGTTATACTTCAATGAAAGGTGGTAGTATCATCTTTCAAAAACATTTTTTTCACATCTGTAGGACCTTTATGTCCCAAAGAAATCGATATTATTTGGAAGGATCAACTAAAATAAAAAGTAAATTCAAAATGGGGGCTACTCAACAACTAAAGGGATAAACTTCCAAGTTTGGTGTTTTTTGTCGATAATATTAGGTATATTTGATGACCTTAAATTATCGCTAAGTCGTGACCAACACACTGTATAATATAAAGAGAGCAGGCGACTTCGCCATTTTGTTGCGCGTTTGATCTATCCTTTAGAACAGGCATGTTAATCATGTGGCTTTTCAGCATTTTCCTGCGGCCTTAATTTAATCAATTCAGAAACAAACTAATGTTCACAATCCCCACAAACATTTTTTACGAGATGTGCGTAACTATTCTCTTTATGAATACCAAATTTCGAATTGATGGAATGATTGGCTACCGAAATAAAGGATGTTTCATGTAAAAGTGTCCACCCTCAAGAACTCAAAAATAAATCAAAATTTGTGAAAACACTCAGACAGTTCCATTTTTGATGATAGGGACACATGATCTGGGATACAAAGCTTGTTTCTATTAGCAACCCCCTAGAGAGGGTTGCGACTCCATCAGGAATTTGAATAAGGAAAGTGAGACGTTTTGTAGCACAAATGTACGCATGGATTCCAATTGGTTTGAACCTGCAGTGTGTGTTCTATAAAGTGCATGTTTCATTTAGTTTGATCGTTACCATAATTTCACAAAAAACACCCAGTAACTTTGTGGATATTCACTTTAGAGAACACAAACTGCAGGTTCATAAAAATTTGAATCCATGCATACATTTGTGCTACGAAACATAGTCCGGTCTTTTAGATATTCGAAGTTACATAAAGTCCCAACAGCTGAATTTCTGTGAAGTGTCCAAAACATAATTATAAACAATATCTAAAGTTCCTCATCATTCTCCTGTGAGGGAAAAATTTTATTCGAGGTCAAATGTCAAAAAAATGAGTTTTTCGCGATTTTCAAGCAAAACGGTAAGTTTTATCATGAAAGTACCTCAGACAAAAATTGTAGATCATAAAATTATCTATAAAAATGTATCAATACTTTTTTTTCTTATGAGCCACCCTTTCTGAGATATAACGATTCAAAAAGATATAAAAGTCGTTATCGTCATATATGCACACGTTTCCATGCCACCTATGAGGTAGTGTACTTAGCGCGTAGTTATAACTTTTTGAATCGTTATATCTCAGAAACGGTGGCTCGTAAGAAAAAAAGTATTGATACATTTTTTATAGATAATTTTATGGTCTACAATTTTTTGTCTGAGGTACTTTTATGATAAAACTTACCGTTTTGCTGAAAATCGCGAAAAACTCATTTTTTTGACATTTGACCTCGAATAAAATGTTTCCTCACAGGGGAATGTTGAGGAACTTTTAGACATTGTTTATAATTATGTTCTGAACAACTTCACAGAAATTCAGCTTGTTGGGACTTTATGTAACTTCACTCTCATTTTTTGGTTTAAATAGACCGGACTACCACTTTTCCTATTCAAATTCCTGATGGGGTTGCAACCCTCTCCAGGGGGGTTGCTAGTAGAAACAAGCTTTGTATACCAGATCATGTCCTTCTGTCATAAAAATTCGACCTCTCGGAGTGTTTACACAAACTCTGATTCGTTATTGAGTTATTGAAGGTGGATACTTGTATGCGCCAGAATTTAATAATAATAAAGGTTTATTTCCAATAAATAGAAATCCCAAGGGGAAGTTCACCCAGATGTGTTCTACCACTTATCCCTTGTTACAGTGAAACAATTTGGGCATAAACCATTTAAAAAGATAAAATAAAAAACAAAAATGAAAAATGCATTTCTGAGCATACTCAATAGTTCTACATTTTATCCTCGGAGACTGATTTTGAAAACAAATTAGAGACGGCCAAGGAAGTATTTTTTATGTCAATCCTGAATCGATTTTTGGTGAGCTGTTTCAGGTGTTCAGGTATATTGTTGTACAGTCTATAAATTATATCTGAA
The DNA here is from genome assembly GCA_013421045.1 of Propylea japonica. Taxonomy (NCBI): domain Eukaryota; kingdom Metazoa; phylum Arthropoda; class Insecta; order Coleoptera; family Coccinellidae; genus Propylea; species Propylea japonica. Next base: position 48,619,998 of record CM024244.1, on the reverse strand, counting down.
ACTTCTTTGAAAGGTGATGTTCTGTGATGGGGACATGACAGTAAATTCCTATATCTTATATTGACATTATGAACATAAGCTCTATACCTTAACTTACTAAAGAGATAGGGTGGACATCTCTTGACTACTATTTTGTGATAGGTACAGACAGCATAACATTCGAATCGAAATTTCATCGGCAGCCAACCGAACTCCTTCAGCTTGTGAGATACGTGATCAAACTTTCTGATTCCAAGATGAACCGAACCTCACGCAACTGTTTTGAACACGTTGAATTCTGCTGAGAGACTCCTGGTCCAGGCAAAAGCATAGACAGTAGAACAGTAATTAAACTTTGACAGAACCAAAGACTCACAAAGCAGTTTTTTTGTATCGACCGGTAAGTAGGATCTATGAGGAACATCATACTAAGAGCCCCATAATTTGCATTGCCTCTGATAGTCAGATGGCACTGGGCATTGATTGTAAATCAAGGACCATTTGGAGCTGCAAACAGTCCCTCAAAACACTGGCGAAGTACAACAAGCTAGTTTCAGCTTGGGTACCTGCCCACCAGAACATTGAGGGAAATGAGAGAGCTGATGCCCTTGCAAAAAGAGGAGCAAACCACACCTTCACTGGACTCGTGCCCTCCTGTTGGGTATCACCTACACTGATTAGGGCAGAGGTCAACGTTTGGGAAAAAAGAGAGAAACACTCTTACTGGATAAATACTTCCGGTCAAAGACAAGCAAAGAGACTAATCGAACCTTCCAATGAGAAGACTCAACAAGCTCTATCGTTGTCAAAAAACGAGCTAAGGCTGCTAATCGCCTTCTCACAGGGCATTGTCCCGTGAGATATCACCTACACAAGATCGTAAAGAAAACCCCGACATTTGTAGGTTATGTGAATCGGCCACTGAAACCATCGAGCACATACTATGCCAATGCACTGCGCTGGCGCAAACCAGACTTACTCTACTAGGTGGCGCGTTATATTAACGCCAGCCGACATAAGAGCGAAGTCTCCTAAGGAAGTAACCAGCTTTGCTAAGGAGGTTAGATTCCTGGGAAAACGTAGTTTTAGTATGGTAAACGCAGAAAGACCTTATGGTCGCAGTGCAGAAGGGTAATCAACTTGCCGATCGACCACTATCTAATCTAATCTATATGAGACACCCTTTATTTCCATAATCACTCATCATTTCGAAAATTGGTATTTAGAAAGAGAATGGTTACGCTCAAACTCGTGCAAAGTTTTGTGAGGATCGTGAATATTTGTTTGTTTCTGAATTGATTAAGGCCGAAATAAATGCCGAAAAAATCGAATGATTAACATGCCTGTCCCAAAAAAAGATCATAACACGCAACAAAATGGCGAATTCGCCGGCCCCCTTCATAAAGATTTGAAAGTAAAATTCGAAGTGAAAGTTGAATTACAGCTGATTAGTATGAAAGCAAACAAATCACTTAATGCTCAAATTTGAGTTATAATACAGGGTGTCCCGATAAATATGCAACAAAATTCAACAGGAGATTCTCGAAGAAAATTTAGGGGACCCCTATTTTATTTTTATGAAATGGGCCTCCATTTCAGAATTAAAGACCTCTGATTTGGTCTCCAAGAATCTTTTTATGCCAATATCTCAGAACAAAGGTATTACATATCAAAATTTTACATAGGGGTTCCGACATATATGATGAATCTGACAGTGTCACTTTTTTACGTTCTGTTAGCGTATTTTTAGTTCTTCAAATTTATTTTTGCATAGATGAGCTTGGGTTGTTTGTGAATTTTTTCGCCTCTTGCATTTTTTTTGTAGAATGAGTTGTTTTCGAGTGAAAGGGATTTGTATTCAATCGTATGAACCGAATATTCAACCATGTGATATTATGTCCTAATATTACATAATTATTATGTGTTGAATTAAAATCCTCAGAAGAAAGAAGACCTAACATCAAAATTCCCAAGCTTCTTGAAGTGGTGTTTTTGTTACTATGTTAACGAGGATTTTGAATCTATGAGGAGAGGAGAAATATTATGCCTTATTTTTGGTGGTGGTGGGCTTTTTACCAAAAATAAGGCATAATTTTATCCTCTCCTCATAGATTCAAATCCTCGTTAACAACGTTAACAAAAACACCACTTCAAGAGCTTGGGAATTTTGATGTTAGGTCTTCTTTCTTCTGAGGATTTTATTCAACACATAATAATTATGTAATATTAGGACATAATATCACATGGTTGAATATTCGGTTCATACGATTGAATACAAATCCCGATTGTATGATATTACATTATGCCCTTTCACTCGAAAACACTCATTCTACAAAAAAAATGCGAGAGGCGAAAAAATTCACAACAAAGCTCATCTATGCAATAACAAATTTGGAGAACTAAAAATACGCTAACCATATTTATCCTCTACTCATCAATATGGTGAACTTCAAAGGGTTTAAAGAAGTTATTTTGAATCTATCCTCTATCATCCCCCGAAAAGGCTCATTCTACAAAAATAATATTAATATACAATAATGATTTCAGGTAATATATTTATTAATTTCGTGATGCGCAAGAACTTCATCAACCTTAGATTCATATTTAATGCACGTGGTGTGAGATTCGAAGATCAGGACACATTAAGTACGAGTCTTAAATAATCTCTATAACATCATTTGTTGTTATCATTGATTGAAATTCATAAAAACCAAGTCGAAAAATGATAGAATTAGTTAACCCAACCAGCTTGTAACTAGAATAATGAAGGAGGGACGAAATAAAATTTTTACAAACGAAAATTATCGAAATTAAAGAAAGTACAAACGAAATTACAGAAAATGAATATTAATGGAATAATAAAAGTTAGGTATATGATATGGTTTAATGATTATTTCAACTACTTATCGACCCTAGATACATTCTGAATAACTTCCTGTGAGTTTTCGCCACAAGAATATATTTTATTCAGATATTAAATCATCACCAAATCCACTGAAACATAAAAGCTCCAGCAAAACTCACCCTGCGTTATCATTGAATGACTTCCTCCCGCATAGTGATCAATTATCAAGTTTCGAAATCTGAATCACCATTCTCAAAATCACACATCACTGTTGACAAACTCGAAGTCTCGGAATGGCCAAATCTCAAGGCGATCTTCTCATTTCACCTCGGATTTTCTTGCGGAATCACTGCTGCGGTTTTATTTCGTGATGGACCGAATCACCGTAGTTGCATTGCAGACTATTGAGTTCCGTTTTGCACAATAAAACGAATTTAGGGACATCTGGGATCGATAATGGGAAGTTGACGCGTTCCTGAAAGCTAGGGGTAGGCGCCCCTGGTTCGTGAATGGGCCGGAGAGGGAGCTGTTAGGTTGAATGTGTGTCAGTGTGCTTGTAGGTCAGTTGGGAATATATACTGATGGACAAAATTGGCGCACCACCTAAAATTTCGTTAAATTTTAACAATAAATTGATATCTTCCCAATCTTCAGTCGGATTTTTACGTTTTTTTTCTTTCAATTGAAGCTCTGTTATTGTCGAATTTCCTACATTAAACAGAAGTTCAAAAATAGAACCTTCATGTTGTACAGGGCGTATAAATAATGTCATGTTTTATAGTCAAATTTTAACTTCTTCTGTGGACAATGCCAGGTTGCTGAGGCATATAAAAACAATAAAGCTTTGTAGCCTAGTATCTCTTGAGCATTTGTTTTTTTAAAAACCAATTCATCTTGAAGTCGTCCAGAGATATTCAACTTTTTATCAACTCTTGTATTTTATGCATTAGCCATGAATATCTTCGCAACCATTTGTCCGATTTGAATGTTTTTTTTAGTTGTAGCTCTTTTATTGGCGAATATCATACTACAATGAGGTGTTCAAAAAAATAAATGCATCATGTAGGTACAGGGCGTTTAAATTTTCGGGTTTTTTTCATTACAGTTTAACGCCTTCTGTGGGCAATACCAGATATATGAGCTTCTAAAAACTATACAATGATGCAGCCTGATGTTTCTTGAATATTTGATTTTTTAAAAAGCAATTTAACTTGTACCCTTCCAGAGATATTCACATTTTTATAACATCTTGCATTTCATACAATATATTGACAATGAATATTTTCAGTCGAGTGATACTGGGGTTTACAGTTGTCATAATTTCTCTAATTCATAAAATTCATTCGAAAGTAATAATTGTGTGAATTTCTAAAGTTTTCTTTACTTTCCATAAGTCTACGGAGATGACGGCCAAAAAAAATAAATAAGAATAACTTTCAACACAACAAAAAATGACAAAAGAAATTAAGAAAAACAGAAAAATATATGATGTTACGAAAATGTGAATAGCTCTGGAAGGGTACAAGTGAAATTGCTTTTTCAAAATGCAAAATACTCAGGAAACATCAGGCTGCATCACTGTATAGTTTAAGACGCCTCATATATCTGGTATTGCCCACAGAAGGCGTTAAACTGTAATGAAAAAAACCCGAAAATTTAAATCTCTGTACAGCATGATGCATTCATTTTTTTGAACATCTCATTGAAGTTTGATATCCGCCAATAAAAGAGCTACACTAAAAAAAACATTCAAATCGGACAAATGGTTGCGAAGATATTCATGGCTAATGCATAAAATACAAGAGTTGATAAAAAGTTGAATATCTCTGGACGACTTCAAGATAAATTGTTTTTAAAAAAAACAAAATACTCAAGAGATACTAGGCTACAAAGCTTTATTGTTTTTATTTGCCTCAGCAACCTGGCATTGCCCACAGAAGACGTTAAATTTGACTATAAAACATGACATTATTTAAACGCCCTGTACAACATGAAGGTTTTATTTTTTGAACTTCTGTTCAATAGAGGAAATTTGACAATAACAGAGCTACTTTTGAAAGAAAAAAACGTTGAAATCCGACTAAAGATTGGGAAGATATCAATTGTTAAAATTTAACGAAATTTTAGGTGGTGCGCCAATTTTGTTCATCAGTATATATACCGGTGCACCAAATTGGAGAAAAATACACCGACAATAACCTGCGATGGATGTACGTCATGATTGTGAGACCTATAATCACAATAGGGTAGTAGCCTGGTTTGCCAAGGGAAGTCAGGTGAGTACGAGGAAATGGCTCGATGAAGTACAGAGGCTTGCCTGTGTGTGCATCACTGGAGCTATGAGAACGTGCCCAACTAGGGCACTTGAGGTCATTACGGATCTCACACCTCTACATCTAGTGGTTGATATAGGGTAGCCCATGAGGCTATTCTCAGAATATCTAAGGAAGGTACAGGCAATGAGAATAAAGAATCAGAGAGTCTGGTCCTCTTTGAATAACTACATTTCATCTGCGAACCTCCCTAGTGATGTAACGATCAAGAAAGTAATCACTGAGAAAAAATTCATGACATTGCTAAGTAAAAGAGATGATTGGAAACGGGAATACACCGACTATAATTTCGAAGAAAACACCGTAAAATGGTATACAGATGGTTTCAAAACCTCTACAGGAGCAGTCGCTGGGATATACGGCCAAGTACCAAGTGTGCACTGTCGCTAGGCTCTCCTGTATGAGCGTCTTTCAAGCGGAAATCTTAGCTATTGAAAGATTTCTAGATATAAAATCTAGAAACTATCAGAAGTGTAATGTAGTCATACACTCAGATGGTCAAGCTGCTATTAAAGAACTGAGCTCCTACGTCATCGACTCAAAGATGATCTGGTGCCGGAACAAACTCAATGAGGTAGGCAAGAAAAATAAGGTTTTTTCAATCTGGGTTCCCGGTCATTCGGGAATTAAAGGAAACGAAGAAGCCAATGAACTTGCCAAATCATGTCAATCATTAGCCCAGAACCCTTCTGTGGTATAGGTAAATGTACCTATAAGAAGGAGATTCTGAAGAAGGAGAACGTCGAGAGGGAAAAACTCTGGCGGAATCTCCCAGGGATGGATCATTTCACTAAATTCTTTCAGAATTTTGCAAGGTCTAAAAGATATCTGCATCTTGGTAAAGAACAATTACACCTCCTCACTGGCATTCTTACAGGACACTGTCGCCTCAGGAAGCACCTGTTGAGAACGAATTTTCGGACACCGACGAGTGTAGGTTCTGTGGGGAGAAGGAAGAAACCTCAATTCACCTAGTTGGGCTTGCTTTGGCATTGCAAGCCAAGGAGAGAATGCCTTGGGCGAGAGTGAGGAACTAGCCTCGTTGAAGCCTTCACAGATATTGGATTTCATCAGATCTCTGGAACTGGAAGGCAGATACTGGTGTTCATTATGGCTCTGAAAGTGGAGGGCGAGCAGTAGCGCACTAGTTGCGAAAACTGCGAAATAGTTCGCGATACGAATTGATGGCGAAGAAATGGAGGAATTAAAAAAACCTCTGCGTCGAAAAGTGTGTGAAGATTACCTGATTTAGTCCTCAATGATATTGTCTTCATTGAGTATAAGTCAATCCGATGGAATGTCATGGACGAACGCCTTTTCCTGACTAACAGATTTGGAGGGTGCCTCACAATTTATTATAAGCATATTTTTGATGACTCAATAAACCATTCCCCATTAAAAAATCAAATTACAGGAATTCATTGATAGGCAATACCCTGATCAGTATTTCATGAAATTTCCAGAAGATGGCGAAACAGGTGAAGCGTGGGATGAAATCAATAAATTTATGTTGGGGAAGTTTTTTGGAGTCTACTCAAACTTAGCAGAAATTGGAACAAGATTGTCTGTTCTAATAAGCCAATCAAAAATATCTGGAAAACTTGACCATTAAAATATTAGGCTATAATTGGCTGTTATATGTATGTGATAGAAGCCTTATTTGAAATTTCAAATGCAAACCCATCTTTTATATTGCAGCATTCAATTCTTGGGCGAAATTACTAAAGACCCCAGAAATCAGATTTCCATCAACGCGAGAAATAAATTCATCGTTTCCGGACTTATGGAACACCCGGTGTATGTTTTCCGTGAAAATCTTAGAAATGATTTCGTCACTCGAAACTATGAAAGAAATTGAATATATAATCTGGGAGGATCCTGCATTTATGAAAAATTTTCAGGTTTTCACTCACAGTCTCTGAAACAGAAATATTTAAAAAAATTTTGATTAGGATGAAGTGTTCCTGCGAAAATCTTTGCACTAATTTAGGAGCAAATTGTTGCCTAACAGTAAAAATAAAAAGGAAATATATGAAAAGGATTATGTAACGTTTCGGTGTCTATATCAGACACCTTCTTCAGACAAACTTGTGAAATTTCCGGAATTTTGTTTTTTTCCATTTGCAGTCTAGTTGACATTTTGGGTTGTCAACACATAGATTGTTGATTTATTTATTTTTGAAATTTCCTGATTTCATTTCTTTCTTCAATAAATCAATCCAAATACGATCTATCCCAACAGAACAATTGGCCAAATTATCTTCTTCATCTAACAAAATACATGTGGATGCCTTTATATTCCTTTTATAATTATCAGGTTCCGTCATTAAGATATTCGTTTTGTTCCAATTCATTAGGGGCCATCCATAAAGTACGTCACACTAATTTCATGAGTTTTAAGCCCCCCCCCCGTCCTTGTCTCAGGTGGTCACATTTCTGAGACCCCCCCCCCCTCCCTAGTGTGACGTCACATGTTTGCAAGTCACATCGAAAAATTATTGAATTAAAACAGCAGTTCCGAAATTAGTTTTTTTCCATTTAAATTAAGTACTTTTTTATGAAATCAACATAATATCAAATATTTGAAACAATAACAAAAATAAACTAATGAATAATGAATTGACTTCTTCCTGTATATGCTGTTTTTTTATCAGTATGTTTCGTATAATCTACGGTAAAGATTACCTAAATCTATCTTTTTGTTCATTTTGAACTTGATTTATTAAACTACACACACTGGAAAAAATTAAAGGATCAAGAAAAATTCCCAAATTTTCGTCAATTTTCAACATGCCGTAACTTTGAGAGGAATGGTCGTACAAGGAATTTAAAAAGGGGAAGGTGTAGCCCAAGTGTCTAGTTTTGGATTAAAACTTCAAAAATTTTAAATTTCAGTGGTTTTCGAGTAATGATAGAAAAATCAGCAACAAAAAAATTCTCAAAATTTGAACACTTATTCTTTTCTTGTCTACGAGCGTGGAAATTTTATTTTTTAATAATCGTTATAATGATTAGATACTTTGTTAATTCAGCTTTAGTTTATGTTATTATTGACCTCAATACGTCCACTTCTCGCCGAGATATCGGTCTTCAAATGGAAAAGGATCCATTTGTCTTTGATTATCGATTTTTCAGCAACCAATGATCGCACAGAAAATTGAAAGAGGGTTTCAAGACCTTGAATGAACTCCCATTATTGAACAACCATTGCTTATTCATAGAAATTTTTTTTTATTCATGACATAAATCAATATAAAAATTTAACAAAAAATGGGCTTTTGGATGTTTTCTTGGAAAATCTACCGCTGGATCGAAAATGTTGAGGAAACCAATACTGTTAAGTGTGACTTTCACAGTTCAATATGTTGATAAAAACCTTACGAAGAGCCAACTCAATCCAAGAGCCGTTTTTTGTTAGACAGGATTGAATTTTTGAAAAAAATAAGGATCACGTTTTTTGCTCTGAGAAGCTCATAATCTTTAAAAAAGGCAAAAAAGAATTTTATCGAGCTTTTTCCACATTTTATTTGCAGATAGTACATAAATTTCAAAAAAAAAAAAATAAAATAAAATAAAGTTTTATTAATTTAATAACGGGTATTGCCACCCTTGTTTCAATAACGGCTCTCAAACGTTCAGCCCATGTTAATGGATCCTTTTAAATTTGAAGACCGATATCTCGGCGAGAAGTGGACGTATTGAGGTCAATAATAACATAAACTAAAGCTGAATTAACAAAGTATCTCATCATTAAACGATTATTAAAAAATAAAATTTCCACGCTCGTAGACAAAAAAAAAATGAATGGTAAAATTTTGAGAATTTTTTGTTGCTGATTTTTCTATATCATTACTCGGAAACCACTGAAACTTAAAATTTTTGAAGTTCTAATCCAAAAACTAGTCACTTGGAGCTACAATTTCCTTTTTTTAAATTCCTTGTACGACCATTCCTCTCAAAGTTACGGCATGTTGAAAATTGCAAAAAAATTTGGAATTTTTTTCTGATCCTTCAATTTTTTCCAGTAGTGTATGTTTATATCCACAAAATAGCACAACTAAAAAAACGACGTCGTTCACTCAGAGAAGCAAATTGTCGAATGAAGAAAGAAACAAACATTACCTACGCGAGGTGCGGTGCGATTAGCGGCATTAGTCAAAGGGCTCGTCGGCGATCAGCACGTGTCAGAAGCGGCTATGAACTTGTCAACAAAACAATTCAAACCGTATTGCCCTAAATATAGAGTTGGACATATTTTTTAGTTTAATTAATATTTCAAATTACGCGATTAGTACCTCTAGATTTTGAAATGTGATGTCACGAAACTTAGGACCCCTCCCACCCCTTGTCACACCATGTCACACTTTGTAGACCCCCTCCCTCCCCCTATATGTGTGACGTACTTTATGGATGGCCCCTTATATGATCTCCGCTATCTGAACATAGGTACATGATCAGCGATTTGTGATCTTGTAATGTCTCTATTTTTGATGTTGTTCTTATGTTCCCATTTTCTTATCTCTAAGGTTTTGATGTCCCTCCTGTATAAGATTTTCCACATATACCTACAGGAAATACATACACAATTTTTTGATTTTTGTGTCTCATTCATTGGTTTCGTTCTGGTTAGAATGGATCTTTGTGTTTTGAAAACAGTTCCCATGTTGAATTTTGAACAAATTCTTCTTCTTTTTTCTGAAAGGCCAGGAATATAAGGAATGACGTTCAACAAATTTGGTTGTTCTTGGCGGTTCTCTGTTTGAACCGGATCGTCATTAGAATTTGATTGGATCTTTTTCGTTCTACATTAGCAGAAACCTCCCAGATAATATTTCAATCGATAAATTGAATATACTTTGAGGATATCTGACTAAGAGTTGGAACCCTACTAAATGCTTGCGGATGTACTGTGTTTTTCACTATAATTTGACCCCCCCCCCCTTTAACTTTGTTACTGAAGGGATACAAAAAAATGTTTCGTATAAAAGTTTCACTAAATCAACTGAGGTTTCTTTATATGAGTCCATAAACTGAAATATATACCAACATATCAACATATTGATGGCAACTTCATTTTTTTCAAATGGAACACCCTGTATATTTTTCCATATTTGGTTAGCTCTTTTTCCCCTCTGATTTCGAATATGTAACATATGTTGGTCTATCTTTCTTATTCTGAGCACCACAGAGTTTCAAATTTCAATAATCATCTGCCATAGCGTTTTGGAAGTTCGTGAATATTTAAGTGGCCAATTTGATCTTTGGATTGGTAATGGCGCACCCATTTTATGGCCACCGAATAGTCCGGGTTTAACAAACACCGTTGGACACGTTTTTATAGCCGTTCCTGGAGAAAAAATATTTACTTCAGCAATAATGACAATCAATGAAAGCGGAGAATAATATTAATGATAATAAAATCAACCAATATTAAACCCATAATTCGGAACTGATCCCGTCAACGCACAAATAATAATGATAACATTGTAATGATCAGAAACAAATTTTGAAGCTTTAATTTCTGACTTGAATCAGAGCCATAATAATGCTATCCAAAATAGTCTAAACAACTTGAGACAACGATATTATTCTTAGCATACTACCATAGTTTATTATTTTTCATTGGTTAAATGATTGTTAAGTATTCATTCTAAATAATACTTTTAAGTAGCTTGTTCTGATATGAAGAATTTCGAAGGTATTTCAGATATTTTTTTATTCGGTGTCATCATTTCAAAACTTCGAATCTCTGAAAATTGAAGAGACACATCCACATACGCATTTATATTCGAGATCAGGAGGAAATAGCCTATCAAAAAAAGGAAGAGTATACAGGACAGGGTGTTCCATTTGAAAAAATATAGTTTCATTCAATGTTGTTCACCCTGTATATCTTTCCATTGACGTTATTATAACTCCAAAAATGAGCGTTTTTAGTAAACGTATTCTGCCACTTGTAAAATGATTATAGATCTTGGCAGGTGGTTCTTAAAATATGAAACTCTGTAGTTTTAGAATAAAAGAGATAGACCAACATATGTTACATATTCGAAATCAGGAGAAAAAGAGCTAGCCAAATATGAAAAATATACAGGGGTGTTCCATTTGAAAAAATGAAGTTGCCATCAATATGTTGGCCAGCCTGTATATATTTCAGTTTTTGGACTCATATCAAAAAACCTCAGTTGATTTCGTGAAAATTTTATACGGAACATTTTTTTGTATCTCCTTTAGTGACAAAGTTAAAGGGGGGGGGGGTCAAATTATAGTGAAAAACCCGGTACGGTGTGATTAGTACTGAGAAATTGTTAAATGAAACTAGGTTTTATAAAATTTTGTTCATTATTACATTTCTCCTCCTCTATAAATAATTTATACCTTGACAAACTTTCAACATTCATAAAGCAACGAAGGACTGTCTATCGCGAACTCCTAGACCATTCGGCATAATAAACGGTTCTACCAAAGAATTATAAAGAAATCCTCTTATTTAACTTGGAGTAACAACATATTCCCAGCAAGTAATAATTCATAGTTTGGTAATATCAGCATATACCTCTGAATTCCTCTGAATACTAATACCCAAGAATAAATCACGAATATCCCTACGGTACATTGGGCACAAACGCAGCCGACGCTTCTTTCCGAAAGCGTTCCCGTCTCTCATCCCATCTTTATCAAAAGTTTGTATAGATCGAGGTACTTACCCACCATTTAACCCTATATTTCTATTACCAAACTCTCGTACGAAGGCAGCAGCGCTGCAGGAATATAAACGCCATTCGCTCGCTCTCTATGTATAGAATAGGCAGTTTTGTAGTCCTGCGTGGAATATTGATGATCCTGTCACCTTCAGCAGGATGCTTGAGGATCTGAATATAACACAAGTGTCTCTGAGAGTGTATTACCTGAGATTTGGCCACTGATTTGATTTTTTTCTATTCGGTAATGGTCAGTTTTAGCACGCTTTTTCGTATTGGAAAATCGATCGTTCAACTATGAATATCCTGAGACCTATCGATCTCATTCTATTCTTTTGTCGTTCCAGAGCCAATAAATGTCTATAGAACAAGAAGGTGAGTTATGTGGCTTTGGTGGAGATACGTTCTGAATATGCTAATCAACTAAGGAACATCTAGTGATCACTAAGATAGACCATAAGGTGATTCTTCAATATCTGGGGAAGGTACAGGTAATGAGAGAATTAGAAGTCAGAAGAACAGTACATCTAATTGTGAACGAGAAATTCTTGATAATGGGTCATTAGTTGAAAGATTATTAGAGCTGTTTCCATGGTATTGGCTTGTTCTATCCAACGTTTCGGCAAGCATTCGACAGCCGTCTTCAGGGAAATCGCAAAATTAAACTTAAAATTCAGCAAAATTAAAGCTACTAGCTGAATTTTCACAAATTCTGTATACATCTCATCTCTTATGGTAATATGTATATAGATTCTCCTTTCAATATTTCAATTGAATTCTGATTCTGTTAACACTATGGTCACAAAATTTTGCACGAACTTTCAGTATATCCATCTTCATTCACAAAAAAGTCACTCGAATCGCATAATGTTTTCATGGAAATATGAAGTTCTTCTTTTCAATATTCCAATTGAATTTTCTATGGATCTGTTCACACTATGGCCACGAAATTTTGCATTTGGCTTATCATGGGCATCTTGCTCGAATATCTTGTTATGGAAATATAAAGATTCTTCTTTTCAATATTCTAATTGAATTTTTATGGTTCTGTTAACACTATGATTACAAAATTTTGCATGAACATTCAGTATATCAGTCTTCATTCTACAAGAAAATTTCACCCGAATCCCATATGTTTTTATGGAAATGTGAAGTTCTTCTTTTCAATGTTGCAATTGAATTTTCTATGGATCTGTTCACACTATGGCCACGAAATTTTGCATTTGGCTTATTATGGGCATCTTGCTCGAATATCTTGTTATGGAAATATAAAGATTCTTCTTTTCAATATTCTAATTGAATTTTTATGGTTCTGTTAACACTATGATTACAAAATTTTGCATGAACATTCAGTATATCAGTCTTCATTCTACAAGAAAATTTCACCCGAATCGCATATGTTTTTATGGAAATGCGAAGTTCTTCTTTTCAATGTTCCAATTGAATTTTCTATGGATCTGTTCACACTATGGCCACGAAATTTTGCATTTGGCTTATTATGGGCATCTTGCTCGAATATCTTGTTATGGAAATATAAAGAATCTTCTTTTCAATATTCCAATGGAATTTTTATGGTTCTGTTAACACTATGATTACAAAATTTTGCATGAACATTCAGTATATCAGTCTTCATTCTACAAGAAAATTTCTCCCGAATCGCATATGTTTTTATGGAAATGCGAAGTTCTTCTTTTCAATGTTCCAATTGAATTTTCTATGGATCTGTTCACACTATGGCCACGAAATTTTGCATTTGGCTTATTATGGGCATCTTGCTCGAATATCTTGTTATGGAAATATAAAGATTCTTCTTTTCAATATTCTAATTGAATTTTTATGGTTCTGTTAACACTATGATTACAAAATTTTGCATGAACATTCAGTATATCAGTCTTCATTCTACAAGAAAATTTCACCCGAATCGCATATGTTTTTATGGAAATGCGAAGTTCTTCTTTTCAATGTTGCAATTGAATTTTCTATGGATCTGTTCACACTATGGCCACGAAATTTTGCATTTGGCTTATCATGGGCATCTTGCTCGAATATCTTGTTATGGAAATATAAAGATTCTTCTTTTCAATATTCTAATTGAATTTTATGGTTCTGTTAACACTATGATTACAAAATTTTGCATGAACATTCAGTATATCAGTCTTCATTCTACAAGAAAATTTCACCCGAATCGCATATGTTTTTATGGAAATGTGAAGTTCTTCTTTTCAATGTTGCAATTGAATTTTCTATGGATCTGTTCACACTATGGCCACGAAATTTTGCATTTGGCTTATTATGGGCATCTTGCTCGAATATCTTGTTATGGAAATATAAAGATTCTTCTTTTCAATATTCTAATTGAATTTTTATGGTTCTGTTAACACTATGATTACAAAATTTTGCATGAACATTCAGTATATCAGTCTTCGTTCTACAAGAAAATTTCACCCGAATCGCATATGTTTTTATGGGAATGCGAAGTTCTTCTTTTCAATGTTCCAATTGAATTTTCTATGGATCTGTTCACACTATGGCCACGAAATTTTGCATTTGGCTTATTATGGGCATCTTGTATTTGGCCGCAACATTTCATTTCGATTGGTTCCTTTTTGTTTGATATATCAAGGAACAAAATTTTGAATGGCTATATTTTTCGCACCTTGAGCCGAAAATGATCTCAAACGATAGAGCTAGATCCCCTGATGACGAATTCATGGTCATATTCATTCCCGTCCGTTAGCACAATAACTTTCGAAGGGATTGTCCTAGAGACTTGAAATTTTCAGAATGAGTTCGGGTCCCAAATGTCTCGGTTAAGATTGTTAACCATCCAAATCGTACAAGGTGTTCCATAAAATATGGTCATTAAAAATTATTGTTCCTCAATCTCAGAAAGTACGAAACCAATGAAATGTTATGGCTAAATGCAAGATCTTGATTGTTCTCAAGCCTCATGCAAAATATTGTGGCCATAGTGTGAATAAAACCATAGAAAATTCATTTGGAATTTTGAAAAAAACCTCATATTTCCACTCGATTAGAGTGAATTTTTTGTGAATGGAGATTGATATTCTGAATTTTCATGAAAATTTTGTAGCCATAGTTTCAACAAGGACCAAAGAAAATTCAATTGGAATAATGAAAAGAAAAATATTTATATTTCCATAACAGGATATCCGATCCAAGTGAAATTTTTTCTGTGAATAAAGATTGATATACTGAATCTTCATCCAAAATTTCGTGTCCATAGTTTCAACAGAACCATAAAAAATTCAATTGGAATAGTGAAAAGAAGAATATTTTTATTTCCATAACAGAATATCTGATTCGAGTGAAATTATTTTGAGAATGAAAACTACTAAACTGAATGCTCATGCAATATTTCAAGGGGATCGCACCATCAGAACCATATAATTTAATTTTTGTATTTATTTTTTACAGATATCATTTTTCGAATAATTTTCAGAAAATATTTATATATTTATCTCCAATCCCATATAAAATTTTGAGTTAATAGTCTTATTGCTCCACCAAAGAACGAACGTTTCTTCGAATATATTCTCCCTCGTAAATTCGAGATGCTTAAAATGTTTTTCAGGATTACACAGAAAAATAAACATATTTTTTCATAGAATTGTCCAGCAGGGCAAAGAATCGCATTATAATTGGCAGAGTTGAGCGTAGGCTAAGTTCCGAGAATTAGCCATTTCGTTCAGCATCGATCTGCTTGTTAGTTGTCCGATATGATTATATTTTTCGTTTCGCGAAATATTGCCAATTTGACAGGATAATTTATTATTTCAACGGCGATATCGATACTCCCTTATATTCAGCGAGCTGGAAAAATAATTGATCTCTGAGCTTTGAAATTATTAGGACTGGAAAAATTTCACTGCCATTTTACGATTTCAGGAGGGTTAGTAGATTTTTTTCCGAATCTCTCTGGATTACTCGTTTGTTTAGGGACTTTTCGTTTTTACGAGTGAATAATTCTGTACACCTAACTTACTTATTTCTTTATCACATGTTTCTGGTTGATGATCTAGATACTCTTATCGCGTGTAGGATAGTATTTTGAAGATGTATTAAATTGTGCGTTTTTTTAGTGAAATATATATTCGTTTGGCTATTTTGACTGTTAAGAAGTGTGATGTATGATATTTTAGGAAATGGCTTCGTACGTGACAGTTATAGTTAATGTTTAAAAAGGGGTTACAGTTCACTGTGACCTCAAAATCTATTATGCCCCCTTACAGAGCTGTTCTTACCACACCCTTCACAGCTCGCCTTCCAGTTCCAGAGATCTGATGAAATTATATCTGTGAAGGTTTCAACGAGGCTATAGTTTCTTAATCTTACAAGTTTCTCGCCCAAGGCATTCTCTCCTTAGGCTCGCAATTCCAAAGCAATCCGTGACTAGGTGAATGGGGGTTTTTTTTCCTCCCCACAGAACCTACACTAGTCAGTGTCCGATGATCCCATCCTCAACCTAGGTGCTTTCTGAGACATGTAACGTTATTATTTTGGAATTTATCATAAAATGTAGTTTTGCCATCTTTTTCCAAAAATCATTAGTTAGTAAACTTATTGGGATGGTTCATTTTCTGGGTTTCCTTATTGTTGTATTCGTTTACCTACCTTTTTGAATTGTTTTCCATCAGAAAACGGTTTGTTTATTGTTGTTTAAAATTTTGAGGTTAGTGATTGTTGTCATTTTGGGTAGTTCTTTCTGTTGTGCAGTGGTTAGAATATTTGGCCTCAGTAAAGTACTTCGGAAAATCGTGGAAGAATTATAGAAATGGATTTATAGAGACCCTCCTCTGGTGTAAACTGCGTAGATTATCAGTACCGTAATGATTCCTTTATATTATTTTGGTTTTGATGTATTTTCTTCTTCTTCTTCGCTGTGACAACTGATAGACTCTGTGAACCTTGAAGATCCGGAAATTTCTGTGCGACTGTCAGGGCGGACATTTTGTTGTGCGGAGGTCGTGTGGAAGGTTTAGACGTTTTCGAGGAGAATTATGAATCTAGATTCATCCTCGTTGTGAGGGATTATATCTTCGAGCGTCATTGTTCCCTGAGAAGTATTTTGGAATATTTTGGGAAATACAGACTTTTCCACATGGAGTCCGTACAGAATCTATCTTGCACCTCCAGGTATGCATACATTTTCTATCTGGAACCAGTAGTCTTACCATCTTCTTTTATTAGGTTGTTGTGTAGCGAATATTGTTGGAATTATTTGGAACAAATTCTCGACTGAATTGGAGGTTGAACCTATCTCCCTCGAACAACAGAGGTAACTAAAATATCCTTAATAGCTTGTGAATCGTTTCTTATAGTATTTTGTTAGGGTCCACGTGACAGGTGTTGAGTACAGTTTTCCACGTACCTGGCGTTGTTGGAGGTAACCTGTCAGTTATTACACGTTATTGGAGGTAACCTGTCAATTATTCCACGTGCCTGGCATTTCTTCTTGGCTGAATTATCTATGTACCTGTCAGTTAGAGGTACTCACGAACCTGCCAGTTAGAGGTATCGATTGGCTTCCACTTGCCTGTTATCTTGGAGGTATCTACGTTCTGGAGTAGTTTGTGAAGGTAACCAGTGTGTAGCACTGGCTTTAATATTGTAAATTGGTTTTTCTATTTTGATAATTTGTGATATTGTTTTGTAAGGTAATTTTATATATAGTTGTGAGCAATTATAATGAGGTGCACTTCATAAGTTGCGTTGGGTACCAACCAGGGTGCTCGTGTATCCCTTCAGGATTTTGTGATAGGATAATTAATCGGTGTTCCCTTCAGGAACCATTGTTGATGTAAAGTAGTTATTGACTTAGGTCGGTCAGGATTTTGTTATAGGATAATTGATCGGTGTTCCCTTCAGGAACCATTGTTTATGTAAATTAATTGTTGACTTAGGTCGGTTTATATTGTTAGCTTAGATGATTTGTTCTTACTTACTTACTTAGTGTGTATTTAGTGTTTTCCTTTTGATTACCCCGTGGGGGAAAATATTTATCCGTATTGTATCAACCACTGCACATATATTTTTGTTTTTGGTAATAAATAATTGTGACTTGAATTTTGAGGGATTTTTGTTAACTGTTACTCTGGTAGAGGAGTAAGCAGTTCATTTACCTTGAGTAGGCAGGCATTACTCTACCTGGCGCCCATTACATTCTATCATATATAACTCACTCCCTTCTTCACTGAGTGTGGCCGCGAGCTATTCATTGCATTGAGACCGGCTTTCCCCAAAGTCAACGTTTCAGACAGTACACTGTAAGAAAACCAGTGAGGATGTTTCCTACCAAGATCCAGATATCTTTTGGATCATGCTGTTTCAAAGTTCCGAAGGAACTTAGTGGAATGATCTATCCCTGGGAGATTCCACCAGGAGTTTTTTCTTCTTGGCTTTCTCCTTCTCCAGAAACTCTTTCTTATAGGTACATTATCCTATACCACAGAAGGGTTCTTTCTGGGTCAATGAATGACATTCGTGCGCCCTCTTTGGCCAGTGTATTGGCCTCTTCGTTTCCTTTGATTCCCGAATGACCGGAAACCCAGATTAAAAAGACTTATTTCTCTTGCCTTTAGTAAGATAGAGCCTCAATTATGTCAAACAGTCATTGAAAATTTTAACGAAAAAGCGGACATCTATAGAGCTTTGAGAAATAATTCACGAATCATCATGATATAGATCGAAAACCATACTGAAGGCTTCAGTATCAAATCCTTCTTTAAGAATTTCAATTTAAAAACTTTTCAGAATCTCTGAAAACCTAATCTAGGTATCTCATTGTCCACATTGTATAAGAAATAGACAACAGAACAGTGATGGTTCATATTATCAAAGAATAACATCAAATAAAAGTTTTCATACTGAAACACTCAGATTGATGTAATGCTGTTTTCTTATTAATACCTAGTCGTTTTCTAACAAGTTTATACAATGTTACGAAATATTTTCCGAATGCATGAAGTTTACTGTCCTGGTGTCATATTAATATGTATTCCTTCAACGCTTTCTGTTGTAAAATATTCCCAAAGGAACACCTTAACCCGAAGATATATCTCAGTTTTAGTTGATGGATATTTTATTGTCCACATTCCAATATAACGAAACTGGACTTTTATATTTGATGGAGTCGTAAAATATGGTTTTACAGGTTTCTTTCAACATGGAAAAATATCAGTGGAATAGGCTTTTAGATGGTTATTCCTTTTGGGGCAGTTTATTGTGGAAATATACCTTTAGGAAATGGTTCTTACTTTTATTATGTATTGGACGTTAGGTATTTGTGGTTGAAAGTTTCAATGAAATTCATTGGAATAACATGCCAAGTTTGCTTATTGAAAGTTAATATACATTCTAAGAATCGAAACTCAAGCTGGTAAAATTGATATGGCTGGTTTTGAACAAAATATCATTGAACTAAGCAAACAATATACACTGCACAAAAAATTAACGCACATTATAGAAATCTAAAATTTATTCTACAACTGAAGGTGTTCTCAATGATAATTATTTTTATCAGAATTATGCATGCATATGTTATCCACTTTCAACGTTGTTCTTCAATACAGATGTTTTTTCCCAGCAGGAATAAAAAAGGGAAGATTATCAGATTTTGAATGTATTGGCTCCATTCTGAAATCAGTTGTTCTCGATCAATTCTAGTGATCAATAGTTTTTCTTTCGTTTGATTTGCTACACTCGATCGCCATGCAACGCGAAACAAGCAATTTGACCCAAGAGGAATGTGCCCAAGCGGTAGTTTTGCGAGAAGAAGATTGGACATACACAAGAATTGCAGAAGGGTTTGGAGTTTCCCATACAAGTGTGTCCAGAATGTTGCAGTGATTCAGGGTGACAGGTATGAATGTCCGAAGACCAGGACAGGGTAGATCACAGGTAACAACTGCCATTCAAAAACGTTACTTGAGAGTGTCTTCGTTGAGACAACAGTTTGCAACCGCTCGCCTCCTTCAAAATCAGCTTGAGCAAACTCACGGGGTGCAAATTAGCACTCAGACAATAAGAAATCGCCTCATAGAATATGATTTAAGGCCTCGTGTCGCGCCAAGAGGCCCAGGTCTTACCCATCGAAGGGCGAAATAAGTTATAAAGTCAATGTAGATTTAACTTTCATTAAAATTGAGATTTTCAGAATGTGCATTAATTTTTTTGCGCAGTTTATTCAAATGGATTTTGAGGTGACCTGTTTCTCAAAATACATATTTTGTTTTAGATCGTCCCATAAAAAAACAGGGTGTTTATGAATAACACCAAAAAGTGAAAAGAGGATTCCATAAATGTGGGTTCGAAAATGTATTGTTTTGAAGATACTGGGTGTTGACGTTTTGCTTGAAAACTGGCTAAAAAAACCAACAATTATTTTTAAATTCTTCGTTCAATATGTGTCTTCTGCCTTCAAGTGGGTATTTGAGTAAAGAAATAAAACATTTTACCGTAACGTTTTACTACAAATACGCGTTAAGACGTTTCATTTTCTTACATAGAAATGGCGCTCTACACGAAAAAAAAAGGCGGAAGAGATCTTTCATCCAAATTTAACGAAGAATGAAAAAATAATTGTTAGTTTGAAATATCTCAGTGGAGTACCACTTCAATAATCAGTTTTCAAGTAAAACTTCAACACCCTGTAAACAATTAATGCATTTCCCGGCCTAAATTGATGGGAAAATTTTTTCATAAAATAATCTGAGAAATCACGCTTTTCATTTTCCGGTGTTATTCAGATACACCCTGTATAAATATAACATATACACAAGCTGAAAACATAGTAAAGCCAGTACAAGAGATGGTCAACCTAAATCAGGTCACTGTCCTGATTATATCCCTTGATATTTTCATTTGTCGTTTGTGGTTTTCCAAAACTAACGAACCTCAATGTACATATAGTGGCGTCCCAATTTTTCTCGGAAATTCAATTTAGGATGCAGGCCCAGGCCCATAAATATTTATGTCCATCTTCATCTGCATAGCATTGGGGTTACACGGAAGTAAACCACAACATATTTGCATATTTTATTTACCTCGCTCCACGTCAACTTTCTGATTTCTTTCCAATAATTTGTATAGAACGCAGCCTTGATTTTCTTAGGAAGATACAAGGTAAGAAGTTTAGTTTAGTTTAAAAAGGGGTTTAAGTTTACTGCGACCTCAAGGTCTATTGTGCCCCCTTACAAAGCTATTCTGACCACACCCTTCACAGCACGTCTTTCAGTTTCAGAGATCTGATGAAATCCAATATCAATGTAGGTTTCAAGTTCCTCACTCTTACAAGTTTTCGTCCAAGGCATTCTCTCTTTTGGCTCGCAATGCCAAATCATTCCGTGACTAGGTGAATGGGTTTTTTTCCTCCTCCCCGCAGAACCTACACTTGTTAGTGTCCGATAATCCCATCCTCAACAGGTGCTTCTTGAAGCGACAGTGTCCTGTAAGAAAGCCAGTGAGGAGGTGTAATTGTTTCTTACCAAGATCGAGATATCTTTTGGATCTTGCTGTCTCAAAGTCCCAAAGGAACTTAGTGGAATCCCTCGGAGATTCCGCCAGAGTTTTTCCCTCTCGGCTTTCTCCTTCTCCAGAAACTCCTTCTCATAGGTACATTTACCTATACCACAGAAGGGTTCTGGGCCAATGAGTGACATTCATGCGCCCTCTTTGGCAAGTGTATTGGCCTCTTCGTTTTCTTTGATTTCCGAATGGCCGGAAAGCCAGATTAAAAAGACCTTATATTTCTTGCCTACCTCATTGAGTTTGTCGAGGCACTCTCAGATCATTTTTGAGTCGATGACGTAGGAGCTCAGTGCTTTAATAGCAACTTGACTTTCTGTGTGTATGGCTATATCGCACTTCGGATAGTTTCTTTCTAGATTTATATCTAGACAATAGCCACGATTTTCGCTTGAAAGACGCGCATACAGGAGCCTAGCGACAGAAGATACAAGGTGAGTTTCAAAAATATCTAAGAGTTCAATACTTTATCCAAAAGCTTATCCAAAAACCGTAGAGTTCTTGAAAAGACATTTCATTAAATGTATACCTAATTATGAGTTTTAAACAAGAATAGTCTCAATAACATTTGGAAAATAGAAATTAATGTTTTTTCATTTCAATTGAAAACACACAGAAATTAGGTGATCAAGATGAAATTTAGGTATGTATGCTTACTAGCTTGCTTGCAGAAATATTAAAACTCTGCAGATTTGAATACAGCCATTGCTTCATGTCTATAAAAGAAATTCATATTATGCACTCCTGAGGTTTATTGATTCAAGCTTCGAGGCTTGAGCTATTGATGTTTGCTCTCCCGAATGGTTGAGGTGATAAAAGCTAAACACCACCTCTAATGAACTAATTGAATGGAACATTGGAACATAACATTCAGTTCCTGAACACAGGGACGAATGCCCTTCACTAAGAGAGCTCTTAAACGTATAAATCGTACGATATGATGTTCTTTCGAACTGAACGAAGTGATTATATAACTTCAATCAGAAAGATCAGTTGAAGCGATCGTTTCTTTCGTTTTCAATCAGTTCCCCCTTCCACAACTCTAAAGTGATTGCAAGTGATTATTCTAATCGCGGAATAAGTTCCATCAGTTCAATCAGTACGAAAGAACACTACTATTAATTGTATGGGTGTTAAAATCCAATTCAGTTCATCGCGATTCTGAAATTGAAAATCTCATAGGTATAGGTACAGCTCGAAAAATCACCCATAATAAGAAAGTATTTCAATCAAAAATCTATATTCAATTGATAATGCGGTCGATAGAAAAATCTTGTTATCAACTCGTTCATCAATCTAGCAATTGATAATAAGTCAAAATAAGTTCATTAATCTGGTTATTTCTTTGAAATGTGAGAAGGTTTATAGATATTGGTGAGCTTGATGAGCATCTATAAGTAATAAGTATATCGAGTGTCCCAAGGTGAGTGGCCTATTAGATTATTAGGAAACTATTAATGGTAAAAATTTAAAATTTTTTGGATCGATATTGGGCCATGTAAGGTATATCTTTAAAATAACTTCACATTTCCAGCTTTGCCGGATGTACGACAATTCAGCAAGAACTTTGTTATTTTAAATGAGGCATCCCTTATTTTTTTTTGACACTCTATAAAATATTAAATCTATTCACACTTACTTTTTCATACCTATCTTTGTCGGTTGTTAAGTTATTAATTATTTTTCGAAATTTAAGATCAAATTGGCGTGTTACGAAAATGACTCTAGTTCGCTCAATATTTGAGATGTCAGAAATTTATCAAGTCATTAGATATTGATCTGATCTATGTCACTGTTTTGAATTATAGTTGTCAGTTATACAGGATGGACAAAAAAACATCATTTGCTTAGTTACAACATCGTTGAGATAGGTATAGGGAAGTGAATAGAAAAATTGTAGAATGTGTTGTATTGATTCCAAATATTGAAAAATATAATAGGTATCATATTCGAAAAAACAGACTTTTTCACGATTTTGTTACTTGGTAAAAGATGATTTTTTTTTGGTCCATCCTGTATAACTGGCAACTAAAATTCAAAAGCAGTGACATAGATCAGATCAATATCTAATGACTAGCCAAATTTCTTACTTAAATCTCAAATATTGAATTTTCGTAACACGCCAATTCCATCTAAAATTCTAAAAATAATTAATAACTCAAAAACCGTTAAAGATAGAATTGAAAAAGAAAGAGTGAATAGATTTAATATTTTATGGAATATCATAAAAAATAGAAATACCTGATGTCCCATTTAAAATAACAACGTTGTTACCAAATTTTCATACATCCGGAAATACTGTAAATGTGAAATTATTTTCAAAATGTACCTTACATGGCCGATTTCGAAAAAAATGAAATCATAATACATAATAATTTGAAAGGCCACTCACCTTGGGACACCTGATATAAGTGCTTAATTTTGTAGCCAATTCTGCAATCTCTTCGATATTCAAAAAACGTAATATTTGACTTTTGGGATTTTAGGATACCAATGAATTGAATGAAATACAGTAAGCATACAAATAAATCTTAACACTAATAGGTATTCGAATACGATTACCGATTAATATTTCGTATTACAGTCTTCGAGAATCGAGGAGGTACACAACATGAAAATTTATCCCAAAAAAATAATTGAATATTTGTCTGTCCCAGAGTATCCCGAAAAGATTTCATCAAAGCTACTCTAAGAAAAAACGAAGGAGCCGGGTCCCATTGAGAGCGAATAAATTAATCGCTGTGTGTACTTATTTGTTAGAAGCAGGGACAAAATGAAAAATAAATTCGATTAAGGACAAGAGAAAACAGCATTTGCTCAAGGTGAGATGGGTCGTTATAAAGAAATGCAGCAATTAAGGATTTATTTGATAAATACGAGTGCTTCAAAGAAGAAGTCGGGGAGACGGAGAATCACAATCGAGCATTTTCGGATTTAAGGTAAAAAATGATTCTTTTATGTCAAGAGATCAATTTCGTACTAGAAGATCTCTCTAGAAACGATCAGACTTCTGGAATGAGTGAACTTTTATTTTTGATTATTTGGATTATCTCAATAATTTTCTATGTTTCTAACCATATCTTATTGAATTTGAAGCCAGTTTCGTATGTTCAGGATATTCAAAAAGCTCTGAGTAATCTAAAAAAAAATTGAAGAGAAGACCTGAGCAGAAGCTTTCGAGCGCTCGTTCTTTGGTCGAGCAATGAGACTATTAATTCAAAATTTTATATGGGATTTGAGATTGATACCAAATATATAAATGTAGAATCTCAGCACAATCGGAATTATATTCTGAAAATTATTCGCATAATGAAATATGTAAAAATAATTGAAAAAATTAATTCTATGGTTCTGAAGATGCGATCCCCTCGAAATTTTGCATGCACATTCAGTATAGTAGTTTACATTCTCAAAGTAAATTTCACTCGAATCGAATATTCTGTTATGGAAATATAAAGATTCTTCTTTCAATATTTCAATTGAATTTTCTATCGTTCTGTTAACTCTATGGCAAAAAAATTTTTTTTGCATGAAGGTTCAGTATATCAATCTTTATTCATAAAAAAATTTCACTCGAATCGGATATCTTGTTATGGAAATATGAAGATTTTTTTTTTCAATATTAAATTGGATTTTTTATGGTTCTCTTGAAACTATGGCCACAAAATTTCGAATAAACATTCAGAATATCGATATCTATTCACAAAAAAATTTCACTCGAATCGGATATCTTTTTATGGAAACATGAAGTTTATTTTTTCATTAGTCCAATTGAATTTTCTATGATTTTGTTCACACTATGGCCACAAAATTTTGCATGAGGCTTATTATCAGCATCTTGCATTCTTGCATTTGGCCGTAATAATTCATTTCGATTGGTTCCGTGTTTTCTGAGATATTGAGGACCAAAATTTTGAATGGCCATATTTTATGGAATACCCTGTATGATTTGGCTTGATGACGAACTTAACTGAGCTATTTGAGACTTGAACTCATCCTGAAAATTTCAAGTCTCTTGAACAATTTAAAAAAAAACTAAAGCTCAATTTTTCATTGTAATATTGTAACATCCCTTCAATATCATTTCATTGTTTTTTCTATACTTTGTTTGTAATTAATTCTTTTTTGTATGTAACTACACTATACTTAGGTTTAGCCTACAGGACTGTATGTTTTAAATGTCAATTTATGAGTACTGTGTTGGGTTGAAATACCTGTTTGTATTCTTATTCCTAAATAAATAAATAAATAAATAAACAATCCTTCCGAAAGTTGTTGTGCTAACGGACGGCCAGACTGCCTCATGGACAGAATTGAATTTGACCACGAATTCGTCAGGGAGTCTAAGCCTATGGTTTGAGACCATTTTCGGATCAATATTAGCAAAGTACAGATATTTGGGCAAAACGATATAGAACTCATTTAAGTAGAACGAGCGCTAAAAAAGTTTATATTTTATACTTATATTAAATTTCAGAATTGTTAGTACTTATGTTATAACTGGCAATAAACTTGCTCCGAAAATATTTGAGATAGATAAAACCTAGCTGTAGTCTCACCAGAGAAACCAAACCAAAAACTTTGCAATACCTGAACCTAAGCGTTCAAGCTATCATCGATCCTGGGCCACCCTGTAATTTTTCAAATTCGTGGCAGAAATTGTGCTAAACAGAAGCTTGTTTTCGCTGATGAAATACTATAATTGCCTGAAATTACAGCAGGAATTATCCAGTGCACAAGAAATTAAAATGAAAAATATGTTTCACGAAATTTTCAATTTATTTGTTTAAATCGAGTTCTACTTCAAAATCATCGATAACCGAACACTATTCGAACGAATTTCATTCGATTGGAAAACTTCCAACCTCACTTCACGGACCGGGGTAATTCGAAAGTATTCTTTCGAAACTTTTAACTTTCTGTTATCGGAAGCGAGGAAGGCCGAACTTTGATTAGGGAAACTGAATCTCGAAAACTTCTAATTTGGGAATCTCGAGTTCGATTACAATTTATACATTAACGGGAAAGTTTTCTATGTATTCTTCAATAACAACACTGTTGGATATGGACGTAAATGCAAATTATTATATTCACTTTTCAGTTTTAGACTGAAGTTATACAATCAGTCTTCAAATATAGTTAGGTACAGGATTTGTTTGCTGATCAAATATTCTACAAATTCAAGCACCATATCTAATTTCACATCCTCACTATTAGCAGTTGCTTTTTTAATCTGACTCACATGCTCAAACTTGCAAAGAAGTAACAAAAAGTATTAGTGATCTTCTTATATATGTAAGAAAGCTTACACTTTCTTAATATGTTTCTTATTTTCGAACAAAGTCGTCGGCGTTTATATACTTGTCAAATTGAAATTTTACTGTTATTGTCAAAAGTTAAAAATACGAACATTGAATGTAGTTTATAATGTATATGTTGTTGAAACAAAACATTATATATATACCGATGTAATAAAGAATTGGTGCTATCTAGGGTTTTTCATCTATCACCCCATGTTTCAGAATGTTTTATTTCTAAGAATAGAAAATAGAGCTCCGCTGAAACAAGAATAACTTCGAGGTTTTTGGATGGAAAAATTTTGATTTTTGGGATTTTTCAAGATGTAAGATTGATGTATCCACTTTAAAAATCGAAATCGCGATTCATGATACAGGGGGTGAAAAAATCGCTTTCGAAGGTAGGGATGACAAAAATCGTGAAAAATCAAATTTTTCAAATTAGAACCCAATTTTTTTATGGCAGATATTAAATCTACGTAAAGTAGTGGATATTTTCTGAGTTATTCACAAAAAACTGTTTTTCGTCTTGAATTTTCAGCTATTTCTTTTCCCTTCACGCCAAAAAGATGAAATTTTCAGGAACTGTTATTTGAACCATGCTGTAGATTTTTCACCCCTTCTTGAAACCGACTTCAAGTTACTATTAGGAGAACCATGGTAAACTCTCGCAGTTATAACTAGAGAAGATGCTCAAAGTTTGGACCGTTAATTTCTAGACATTTATTTATATGTAGGTACGTCTCAGGAATGCTTCGTGCGTTGCTCTTCTTATTTCATCGGGAGGAAGAGATCTGCAAAAGTGTTTAAAAACCAAAGTGAGTTTCAAAACTATGAATCTAAAAATCTAAACAAACCTGAACGCATTTCTGACTCGTTCTATGCAGTCCTCTTTATCAGTCAGGGGAGTTGAGTAGACAATATTTTTTATCCTACCCCAAACATAATAGTCTATATATATAATGCTCAGTTGCAGGAACGTCCATTAAAATTTAAAGGTCCATTAAACCCTTAATCCTCCATTAGTTCCTTGTAATAATGGAGGATTAAGAGTTTAATGGACCTTTAAATTTTAATGGACGTTCCTGCAACTGACACTAAAGGAGTTAAATCGGGAGAACGTGGTGGCCAAAGATGTGGACCATTGTTCGCCAACCATCGATCTTCAAATAGCCTGTAGAGGATATTTGACACATTGAGTGAATTGTGTGGAGGCGCGCCATCTTGTTGATACCATAAGTCATTATGGTTCTGTACTAGCGGCTCAATTATTTGAGTCAATATGTCAGAATATCTATCTCCTAAGGGGGAACATTCTTTAAATAATGCAAACATGTGTAGTGTTCTATCTTACCAGTTAAAGTCCCATCATAAATGTGAACATAGAGAATTGCATTATTTTTGATGGCGGAAAAAACATTGAAACTCCAGGTCTCTTGTAAAGTTCCATTGTCTAAAGTGGTGGTTGTTCTCTTCATCCCAATAATGACTGTTATGCCTATTGAAAGAACCATTCTTTGTGAATTTAGATTCATCTGTCCAAATTATACAGTCCAACAAGTTTTCATTCTCTTGAAATCGAATCATCATATGTACCTAGCTTCGCAAAACTCTGTTCTCCTAACGAAATCAGTTTCCTTCAAATGCTGAACCCTATTGAATTTATATGGGTGCATTTTATGTTTTTTTAATATTCTCCAAACACTCGATTGAGATAATCCCAGATCAATCTCGGCATCTTTGAGAGAATTTTGAGGATTCACACGAAAATATGCAAGAACTGTAATTTCGTTGTTCTCATCTTCTACTACACTTTTGTCTCTGTGTATAGTTTTCGACATTTCTCGAGTTTGTCATGGTTCTGTTAATGGTATCTCTCGTTGGTCTGGGTCGGTCATGAAACCTCTCAATGAACAGTCGAATCGTTCTATCTACAACTTTATTACATTCTCCATGAAGTAGAATGAGATTTAAATAATCTTCATTGGTAAAATTAGGCATAGTGATCGATTTTATAACTTAATACGAATTATCACCAAATTAATAGTAAACACAAAATGCTACTGAATAAAGAGGAATTTGGCAGATGTAATTAATGATATCTATCATTAAAAAAAAGAATGTAAAACATGGTAAGTTTTTGCATATGGTTCATAAGGAATTATTTATTTATCACTGGAGAGAAAACCGATGGCCGATTAGTTGAAATAAAGATGTTTCCGATACAAATTCTAATCAAAATTCGCCATCTATTTAGGAACAACCTGTAACTTTTTCTCTTGCATATTAGGGTAGTAAAATCTAAAACATGGTTTAAGTAACAGTTCCTGAAAATTTCATCTTTTTGGGGTGAAGGGAAAAGAAATAGCTGAAAATTCAAGACGAAAAACAGTTTTTTGTGAATAACTCAGAAAATATCCACTTTAAGGCAAGGGTGTGATGCATACACTCACATTATTTTTTAACGTAGATTCAATATCTGCCATAAAAAAATGGGGTTCTGATTTGAAAAAATTGATTCTTCACGATTTTGTCATCCCTAACTTTGAAAGCGATTTTTTCACCCCCTGTATCATGAATCGCGATTTCGATTTTTAAAGTGGATACATCAATCTTACATCTTGAAAAATCCCAAAAATGAAAATTTTTCATCCAAAAACCTCGAAGTTATTCTTGTTTCAGCGGAGCTCTATTTTCGCTTTTTTTTTCGAATTTTCCCGCTCAGAGAGAATTTCCAACCAAATCTGAAAAATGTTACACCCAAAATAACTTGAAATTTTCTAAGGAATATATTTCTGCAATAAAAAAACGGTGTTCTAATTTGAAAAAACGGAAGTTGACCTCATTTCCGAAAAAACGGAGGTGCTATTGCCTTGAAAATATTTTAGATTTCATCAGCATCGTGAAATACTTATAAGTGCTGAATTTCATGAAAATACGTTCAGTAGTTTCTCGTATAATTATGGGTGACGTTCCTCGTGAAAGACCTGTATATAGCCCATTCACGAAAGGTTGAGCCGTCGGTTGGCAATGGAAATTTGGCATATTCCACTGTGTATATTAAAATTTTAGGTTATTTTCTTGTCAGATTGATACTCAATGTTGTCAATATTGCATAGAGTTGTCTGATAACTCGCAAGCTCGTCGGACGAGACCAGGTACATTCGGCAACGTTGAATTCATTTTACTTCATGGCAGTAAATACTGCCAACTTCGGATAAATAAAGAAACGCCTACTATATGCTCAACCTTTCGTGAAATAGAAAACTTTTAACGAACATGAAACATAAAAAAATCGGTCAATATATGCAATTGTATGCGGTCGCTACCACTTATTAGGCCGTATTTATAAAAATAAAGTTTCCTTCAAAGGTAAAGGTAGAAGTAAAAGGTAGAGGTCCCAAGGAGAAGGTAGAAGGAAAAGGTTTTGCTTTACTTGGTATTCATAATCTTTTCCTTTTCTTTGCAAGCAAATCCTCACGAAAAGAGGAAAAGGTATAGAGACGCGCAATTTACGGGTACGACGCACTTCACCTATATGTTGCCGACAAGTTGCAACTTGCAGGTATATCAGGATAACGATTATGTTATTAGTAGTATAGTATAGTGCTGCTACTTGGAAGTTGAGTTGTACTCGAAGTTTTGATTATTTTAAGTGAGCTGTGTTAAGATGGCAAGTGACGAGGAACTATCAGACTCTCAATTACAGTCACACGACACCGGCGAATGCAAGTTTATTGCAGAAAGGGTAAAACAATACCCGGAAATATTGGAAAAATCTCAACTCCCAGCAAAAAAAAGCGAAGAAGCAAGCAGCTATTGAGAAAGTTGTGTCAGAGTACAGACAACTGTATGGCAAAGATATGACCTCGAAAGCATTAATGAAAAAAGTGGTTTCCTGATTCTCGCCAATGAAGTAGTCGGCTAACCACTGCACGTTTATTTCTTCAAACCGAAGAAGGGTTCGAAAATCGCTTTCACGTGGAGTACGTCTCTCTTTGTACATTTTTCGAGCGCATACATGCACTAAATCCGGCATGGGAAATTCCAATTAAAAAATTATGCGCTCACTCACTCAAGCTCACTCCCCAACTGAAACACCTTTAAATGTCAATAAATGAAAGAAGTAAATGATAAAAATCCACCCCGGACTAGATGCATATTTTGCGAAGCAAATCCTTCAATTCTGTAGCAAATGCTCCTGTTTATAAATACCAAAAAAGGGAAACCTTTTAATTTAGAGCAACACCTTTTTCTTCAAGTTCGAACCTTTTCTTTCTTTTTGTTTATGAATAGAATGTAAAGTAAATGCTTTAATTTCTACAAGTAAAAGCAAATGCTCTTCTTTATAAATACGGCCTATTGTCACTACTGCAAAATCTCACGCCAAATATCTAATGATACCGTTTTCACGTTTTCAGGATAATAACCTGAGGAAACTGAACTTGACCCCAAAAGAAATAAAACATTCTGAAAAGAGGTAGAGACAGATGAAAAACCCTTAGATAGCACCAATAGTTTATTACATCGGTATATACAGGGTGTCCGGGAAAATGTGGAAAATTCTCGGATTCAGATAAAAATAAAAAATAAAAAAATAAATGACAAGTTCCCATAATTGTTTTTCCTAGCAGCCCTCCCTACGAAGATACGACCTCCTAGATGACCACAGGAAATTCATTTTAGTGAATAAATTTCAATTAGGTACTTCTTTCATTTTTTTTTTTCGAAAACAGTTCATTTTATAGGCACTGATCAAAAGTAACTTTTCTTTAGCTAATGTTCAAGGTATCCAATTTGTTTATTATCACCTTATCATACATGGTGTTAAAATGTAAGCATTAAAATGTACAACCCAGTACGCCCCTGGTAAACTGAACAAGCTTATTGAAATTTGAGTGCGGTGATTTAAGAAGTCCTTAATACTATTAAACATATAAATTTTCATCAAATTATATCGAGTAGTTTGAAACTTATTCCACTAAAATGGATTTTCAGTGGCGTCATTTAGGAGGTCGTATCTTCGTAGGGAGGGCTGCTAGGAAAAAAAATATGGAAACTTGTCATCTTTATTTTTTATGTTCTATATGAATCCGAGAGATTTCCCATATTTTCCGGGACATCCTGTATGTGCACAGTGTCAATCACTATCAGGGTGTCAACAAACTGAAATCTCACCCATCCTCTTCAAAACTATCTAAACAAACATTAAATGTTGTGTTTGATACTGGAAAAATAAACAAAACGATATTTGCATAAGTTTGTTTTAATTGAATTTCTAAATCCGAAAGTTCCTATGCCCCAACCTGTATTTACTCAAATTTTACCAAAAATTTTGTAGTTTCATTTATGTATCTTCGCAATGAAAACCACTGGATAATATACACACGAGGTATAAAATTCTCCTAGTTGTGACGTGATGGCACTGACTGGAAAAGGCGAATAAATAACTGCATTTATTATGAAAGGAAAGTAAAATGGATCTGAAAGGAATGAGCTGTAGCGGAAAATCGCTAGAAACAAAAGTGGCCGAAATGATACACTTTCCAGAGGTTGTAAGGGCTATAACGCGAATTATTTGTTTTCCCCTTTGCAGGATACCTTCCGAGTTGGTTTTTGCCAACATGAAATCTTCATTTCACGAAGAACGTTTCACTAGCTGAGCCCGAAATGGGGGAATAACTAATGGTCAAAAAACAAATGGTAAGGGCGAAATATTATTTCATGAAAAATACCTATAAAAGATTCATCTCGTAATATGCAGGTTTCGCATGAATAAAGTAGTTTCATTGTAGCACACAGGGAATACGAGTATCTAATGTGAACGGGAAATCTGATAATGGCTCATTGGTTTGAAAGATTTTGGGCTGTTTCCATTATCTTGGATTGTTCTAACTATTAGGGTGTGGCAGCATAACTTCCTTTTTTAAAACTTAATAAAACGCGTTGTATGAATCAGAAAATTTTATTCGTTTTTTATAATATGGGCACATACATAAAGTTTTGTTTACCCAGTTTTGAATATAAATCAGGTAGGTGACGTCATACATTATCCATACACTGAGTAAACCGATTTCTGGCGTTTCTCATGACTCCAGCCAGTATAGCAGGCGTTATGTTGGCAATTTCTTCCTGGATGTTGTTCTTCAAATCTTGTAGGGTCTTTAGACGGTTCACATAAACACAAGATTCCGAACAAACCAAATAGAAAAAAAAAGGACAAGGGGTCAAATCGGGAGAGCGGGCCGGCCACTCTTTAGGTGAATGCAAAGGCTTTTGATGCAATTGTCGATTTGACCCCTTGTGACTTTTTCTATGGGGTTTTTCGAAATCTCGTGTTATGTGAACCGTCTAAGGACCTACAAGATTGAAGAACAACATCCAGAAAGAAATTGCCAACATAACGCCTGCTATACTGGCTGGATCATGACAAGCGCCCAGAATCGGTATACTCAGTGTATGGAGATGGGGGACGTCACCTACCTGATTTTCTATCAAAACTGAGGTAAAACAAAACTTTATGTTTGTGCCTATATTATGAAATAAGTATAACAATTTTTGATTCACACATGCGTTTTATTAAGTTTTAAAAAAAGGAAGTTATGCTGCCGCACCCTGTAGTTCGTATCTGTGATGCTACTTTGAAAGACCCTTTTTCTACCACCATGTTTGAATATGTACGTTTTGGCCAAGGAAAGTGAGGGAAAGTAAATATTCGTTGAATATGTGATTTGAGAAACTTTTTTACGTGAGACCAATTAATCTGCTCAATTGAATATTCAGGTGAATATTCAGTGCCCTGTCAGCAGTTCCACTGTTGGGACTGGGTAACGACTTGCTCGATACCGCGGATTAATCAGGGCCTCAATCTGCCTACTCCTGACTAACCCGGGATAATAACACCATGCTCTAACTAGGCCTCAATCTGCCTACACCTAGCTAGTGGTAAGATGAGGGTGTTCTAACTAGGCCTAAATCTGCCTACTCCTAGTTAGAAGGGAATATAAAATAGACAAGTGAAAATAAACATGTAAAATATATAATAAAAACACAATATTTACAAATAATACACTACTCTATCTACTCTGTCGTAGATCGACAAAACACGTTATTTCGTTATTTAGGGAAGCATTTGGAGATATATCCCGTCCGCGGAGCCATCTATTAGCTACTGTCCGTAGTGCTGAGACTGGTGCTTGGTGGCGCTCTCTGTGGGGGGTAGCGTCAACCTGGTTGGCAGCGCCAATGCAGTGACCTGTATCTGTTGTGGGAAGAGAAGTCCCCACAGTACCCCCTTGCTAGTGATTAACGATACCCATTGAATTAACCCAGCCTGGAAGCGCTCGGAAAAACGAACTTGCCGACGATCTGGTCGTGTAAGTTCGTCGTGCTGCTGGCGCTTGCGTTGCTGTTTCTGGTTCTGCTGCTGCAGGTGGGATAGACTGATGTGAAAACAGCCGAGTAGATAGCGAGTTTTGTGGAGAATTTTTCGTACGCCACTGGAATATTGGACCGGATAGCGATGCAAAATTTTGACTCGCCGAGATAATTCGAGATGCTTCCATTTTACGTTGGAATCTGGTTATGGTATGTTCTCTACGAAAATGGCCCATGTTAAATCACCACCAACTTTATGACTCATTCCACTTGCACACCCTTGGGGGGGATAGCCGAGTTCCAGCCGAGTTTTCTGTGAAAAATGTATATCTTGCAAACTAGACAATAGGATTGACGTCAAATTTGGCAAAAACATCCAAAAATACTAACTCATAATTACTGCATACGCCAATTCACTTGCCACCCCCAGGGGGTCAGTACCAAACACCTAATATTTAAAGAATTATGAAAAAACAACCAAACATAGTAACGCTCTCATGCTGCTGCATGATTATTTACATATGGACGAAAAAATATTTCAGCAGTCATCTTGAATTTGCACCCCAATGGGGGGCTTACATAACGACTAATTATTATTCAAACAGATACGAATATTTCGAGAACTAGACATACAATCGACCACGAAATTTCGTATTATACCTTCTTTCGATACACACAAAATAACTATATGACTCACTTCCACTTGACACCCCTTGGGGGGCTAGCCGAGTTCCAGCCGAGTTTTCTGTGAAAAATTTATATCTAGCAAACTAGACATAGGATTGACGTCAAATTTGGCAATAACATCCAAAAACACTAACTCATAATTGCTGCATACGCCACATTCACTTGCACCCCCCAGGGGGTCAGTACCAAACAGCCTAATATTTCAAAATTCACGAAAAAACAACCAAACATAGTAACGCTCTCATGCTGCTGCATGATTATTTACATATTGACAAAAAATATTTCAGCAATCATCTTTAACTTGCACCCCCATGGGGGCTTACATAACGAATTAATTATTATTCAAACAAATACGAATATTCGAGAACTAGACATACAATCGACACAAATTTCGGATTGTCCTTCTTTCTATACACAAAAAATAACTATATGACTCACTTCCACTTGCCCCCCTTGGGGGGCTAGCGAGTTCCAGCCGAGTTTTCTGTGAAAAATTTATATCTAGCAAACTAGACATAGGATTGACGTCAAATTTGGCAATCACATCCAGAAAGACTAACTCATAAATTACTGCATATGCACATCCACTTGCACACCCAGGGGGGTCAGTATCAAACAGCCTAATATTTAAAACTCTATAAAAAAACAACCAAACATAGTAACGCTCTCACGCTACTGCAATTATTTACATATTGACGAAAAAATATTTCAGCAGTCATCTTCAACTTGCACCCCCATGGGGGGCTTACAAAACGACTTAATTATATTCAAACAGAAACGAATATTTCGAGAACTAGACGTCTAGTTTGCTAGATATAAATTTTTCACAGAAAACTCGGCGGAAACTCGGCTAGCCCCCAAGGGGGTGCAAGTGGAAGTGAGTCATATGTTATTTTGTGTGTATAGAAAGAAGGTAAAATACGAAATTTCGTGTCGATTGTATGTCTAGTTCTCGAAATATTCGTATCTGTTTGAATAATAATTAAGTCGTTATGTAAGCCCTCCATGGGGGTGCAAGTTAAAGATGACTGCTGAAATTTTTTCGTCAATATGTAAATAATCATGCAGCAGCATGAGAGCGTTACTATGTTTGGATGTTTTTTCATAGAGTTTTAAATATTAGGCTGTTTGATACTGACCCCCCTGGGGGGTTGCAAGTGAATGTGGCGTATGCAGTAATTATGAGTTAATGGTTTGGATGTTATTGCCAAATTTGACGTCAATCCTATGTCTAGTTTGCTAGATATAATTTTTCACAGAAAACTCGGCTGGAACTCAGCTAGCCCCCCAAGGGGGTGCAAGTGGAAGTGAGTCATATAGTTAGTTTTTGTGTATAGAAAAAAAGGCAAATACGAAATTTTGTGTCGATTGTATGTCTAGTTCCCGAAATGTTCGTATCTGTTTGAATAATAATTAAGTCGTTATGTGAGCCCCCATGGGGGTGCAAGTTAAAGATGATGCTGAAATATTTTTTGTCAATATGTAAATAATCATGCAGCAGCATGAGAGCGTTACTATGTTTGGATGTTTTTTCATAGAGTTTTAAATATTAGGCTGTTCGATACTGACCCCCCTGGGGGGTGCAAGTGAATGTGGCGTATGCAGTAATTATGAGTTAGTGGTTTTGGATGTTATTGCCAAATTTGACGTCAATCCTATGTCTAGTTTGCTAGATATAAATTTTCACAGAAAATTCGGCTGGAACTCAGCTAGCCCCCCAGGGGGGGTGCAAGTGGAAGTGAGTCATATAGTTATTTTTTGTGTATAGAAAAAGGACAAATACGAAATTTTGTGTCGATTGTATGTCTAGTTCCCGAAATATTCGTATCTGTTTGAATAATAATTAAGTCGTTATGTAAGCCCCCCATGGGGGTGCAAGTTATAGATGATTGCTGAAATATTTTTTTGTCAAATGTTAATAATCATGCAGCAGCATGAGAGCGTTACTATGTTTGGATGTTTTTTCATAGAGTTTTAAATATTAGGCTGTTTGATACTGACCCCCCTGGGGGGTGCAAGTGAATGTGGCGTATGCAGTAATTATGAGTTAGTGGTTTTGGATGTTATTGCCAAATTTGACG
Organism: Propylea japonica; assembly: GCA_013421045.1. Taxonomy (NCBI): domain Eukaryota; kingdom Metazoa; phylum Arthropoda; class Insecta; order Coleoptera; family Coccinellidae; genus Propylea; species Propylea japonica. The sequence continues at coordinate 48,583,152 of CM024244.1, read as the reverse complement.
TCAATCCTATGTCTAGTTTGCTAGATATAAATTTTTCACAGAAAACTCGGCTGGAACTCAGCTAGCCCCCCAAGGGGGTGCAAGTGGAAGTGAGTCATATAGTTATTTTTGTGTATAGAAAGAAGGACAAATACGAAATTTCGTGTCGATTGTATGTCTAGTTCCCGAAATATTCGTATCTGTTTGAATAATAATTAGTCGTTATGTAAGCCCCCCATGGGGGTGCAAGTTGAAGATGACTGCTGAAATATTTTTTCGTCAATATGTAAATAATCATGCAGCAGCATGAAAGCGTTACTATGTTTGGTTGTTTTTTCATAAATTTTTAAATATTTGGCTGTTTGGTACTGACCCCCTGGGGGGGTGCAAGTGAATGTGGCGTATGCAGTAATTATGAGTTAGTGTTTTGGATGTTATTGCCAATTTGACGTCAATCCGATGTCTAGTTTGCTAGATATAAATTTTTCACAGAAAACTCGGCTGGAACTCGGCTAGCCCCCAAGGGGGTGCAAGTGGAAGTGAGTCACATAGTTATTTTGTGTGTATCGAAAGAAGGATGCATACGAAATTCGTGTCGATTCTATGTCTAGTTCTCGAAATATTCGTATCTGTTTGAATAATAATTAAGTCGTTATGTAAGCCCCCCATAGGGGTGCAAGTTAAAATGACTGCTGAAATATTTTTTCGTCAATATGTAAATAATTATGCAGTAGCATGAGAGCGTTACTATGTTTGGTTGTTTTTTCATAGAGTTTTAAATATTAGGCTGTTTGATACTGACCCCCCTGGGGAGTGCAAGTGGATGTGGCGTATGCAGTAATTATGAGTTAGTCTTTTGGATGTGATTGCCAAATTTGACGTCAATCCTATGTCTAGTTTGCTAGATATAAATTTTTCACAGAAAACTCGGCTGGAACTCGGCTAGCCCCCCAAGGGGTGCAAGTGGAAGTGAGTCATATAGTTATTTTTGTGGATAGAAAGAAGGACAAATACGAAATTTGTGTCGATTGTACCGTCTAGTTCTCGAAATATTCGTATCTGTTTGAATAATAATTAAGTCGTTATGTAAGCCCCCCATGGGGTGCAAGTTAAAGATGACTGCTGAAATATTTTTTCGTCAATTTGTAAATAATCATGCAGCAGCATGAGAGCGTTACTATGTTTGGTTGTTTTTTCATAAATTTTTAAATATTAGGCTGTTTGGTACTGACCCCCTGGGGGGTGCAAGTGAATGTGGCGTATGCAGTAATTATGAGTTAGTGGTTTGGATGTTATTGCCAAATTTGACGTCAATCCTTTGTCTAGTTTGCTAGATATAAATTTTTCACAGAAAACTCGGCTGGAACTCGGCTAGCCCCCAAGGGGGTGCAAGTGGAAGTGAGTCATATAGTTATTTTGTCTGTATCGAAAGAAGGATAAATACGAAAATTTCGTGTCGATTCTATGTCTAGTTCTCGAAATATTCGTATCTGTTTGAATAATAATTGAGTCGTTATGTAAGCCCCCCATGGGGGTGCAAGTTAAAGATGACTGCTGAAATATTTTTTGTCAATATGTAAATAATCATGCAGCAGCATGAGAGCGTTACTATGTTTGGTTGTTTTTTCATAAAATTTTAAATATTAGGCTGTGTTTGGTACTGACCCCCCTGGGGGGTGCAAGTGAATGTGGCGTATGCAGTAATTATGAGTTAGTATTTTTGGATGTTATTGCCAAAATTTGACGTCAATCCTATGTCTAGTTTGCAAGATATACATTTTTCACAGAAAACTCGGCTGGAACTCGGCTATCCCCCCCAAGGGGGTGCAAGTGGAAATGAGTCATAAAGTTGGTGGGGGATTTAACATGGGCCATTTTCGTAGAGAACATACCATTACCAGATTCCAACGTAAAAATGGAAGCATCTCGAATTATATCGGTGAATCAAAATATTTGCATCGCTATCCGGTCAATATTCCAGTGGCGTACGAAAAATTCTCCACAAAACTCGGCTATCTTACTCGGCTGTTTTCACATCAGTGTGGATAGGTTGTTGGGCCGGAGGTGAGTTTTCGCCTGGCAAAAAGAGAAGAATTCCTTCGTCGTCGTCAGCCTCGTTCGGATTACAGCGTTACCTCCGGTGAATTTTCGTTGACCACGATGTAGGCTGGTTTCAGCCTGTCGATTGAGACCGGGACGTTGGTACCGTGAATTCGGAGTGGTGTAGTGTTTTTCGGCTCGAGAAACCACCTCGAATGGTCCGTCGTAGGGGTGCTGGAGCGGACGCCGAACGGCGTCGTACAAAAAACGTGGGATGCGGTGGCGAGATCTATAAAGACGAAGATTTTTCGCTCACGTGCCTGGTGCCGCTGACTGGTCGGAGCGCCTGAAAGTGCTGGCGCAGGTCGCGAACGAAATCGTCGGAGTATCCATGTTCATGGTAGACGATGAAACCAGGAACTCGCCAGGAAGACGGATGTGGTTCTCTGTATATCATTTCAGCAGCAGTGGATTGGAGATCTTCTTTCCAAGCGGCGCGGATCCCCAGTAGTGCAGTGGGTAGTGTGTGGACCCACGTGTCGGAATCCAACATTTGATGGATGCTTTGAGTTGAAGGTGGAGTCGCTCGACCATTCCGTTGGCGGCCGGGTGGTATGCTGTGGTTCTCAGGTGGTCCGTCCCAGTAGCTTGTTCAGGCAGCGAAATAGGTAGGACTCGAATTGACGTCCTTGGTCTGCGGTTACCCGCAGCGGGATGCCAAACCTGGCAACCCAGTTAGCGTAAAATGCTCGGGCGACGGTTTTTCTGCTGTTGGTCTTGGAGCGGTATCGCTTCTGGCCATCGAGAAAATCGATCTACGCAGGTAAGGCAATACCGATATCCGTTGGAAAATGGCATCACGATCGGTCGATGTGTACATGTTCGAAACGTCTCGACGGCGATGTAAAGTTACCGATCGGAGAGGGAAACATGTCGTGACACTTTGACCGCTGGCACTGGATGCAGACTTGGGACCACGCTCGACAATCTTTGGAGATGGAGGCCAGACAAATCTTGTTTCATCAGCTTGTGGTGGCCTTGGCGCCTGGATGGGACAAACTGTGGATGGCGTCAAACGCCTGGTTTCCGGAATGGAGCTGTCAGGAAGGGTCGTGCTTTTGGGGTGGATATATCGCAGAAGACGGCAACGTTGGATCCAGGTATCGTGACTTGGCGCAGGAGTAAGCCAGAGTCTTGCTTCTGGCGGAACTCTTGTAGCTCTGGGTCACATTGCTGGGATGCTGCGAGGGCTCGAAGTCGAGTGGTGTGCTGCGATCTCGTCCACCCTAGAAAGGGCATCTGCGACGACGTTTTCCCTTCCGGATATATGCCGGATGTCTGTGGTGAACTGCCCGATGAAGTCCAGGTGGCGGTAGCGGCGTGGGGAGCATTGATCGGACTTTTGACTGAAGGCGAAGGTTAGCGGTTTTTGGTCAGTTAAAATGAAGAAGTGACATCCTTCAAACCATGTGTCGGAAGTACTTGACCGACTTGTAGATGGCCAGGAGTTCCCGATCGTAGGCGCTGTACTTGCACTCAGCGCCGCCAGCTTCTCCGAAAAAAACCGAGTGGTTCCCACTCGTTGCCAACCCGTTGGTGTAGTGCGGCTCCAATGGTGTGGTCCGATGCATCACAACTAAGGAAACCTCGGCGCCAAGTTTGGGGGGTGTGCCAGAAGTGTGGCTTTTGCAAGTTTTCCTTGCAGGCGGCGAATGCGGCATCAGCGTGGTCGTTCCAATTCACTGGTGTCTTCTTTTTTATGTTTCCCTGGAGCAGGTCATTGAGTGGCGCCTGGGTCTTAGCCGTCCCGGGCATGAAACGCCTGTAGAAGTTCAACATGCCCAGGGATTGTCGAAGATCTTTTGCTGTTGTTGCTTGGCTAGGATATTCGCGGATGGCAGCGACTTTCTCGGGGAGTGGTTTCGTTCCATCGCCAGATACTAGGTACCCCAAGAACTTTACTTCCTCAGCGCCAAAGCAACATTTCGCGGAATTGACGACAATTCCGTACTGCTGAAGACGTTCGAAAACGATGCGAAGATGTTCGTGATGCTCTTCTTCGGACGAGGAGGCCACAAGTAGGTCGTCAATATATAGGCATATACGAAGTCGAATCCCCGGGTAACCTCGTCGATGAACCGCTGGAATGTTTGGGCGGCGTTTCGTAGTCCAAAACTCATTGCGGGAATTCGAAACAATCCGAACGGAGTGGTGATGGCTGTCTTTCCACGTCTTCAGGGGCCACCGGGATATGATGGTACGCTCGTACCAGGTCAATGGTGGAAAAAATTGACTTTCCACGGAGTGTTGGGCGAAGTCCTGGATGTGGCATACTGGATATCGGTCCGGTAGGGTGCGTGCGTTTAGTCCCGGTAGTCTCCGCAAGGACGCCATTCGTCTCCTTCTTGGCACCATGTGGAGTGGCGAAGCTAACTGCTCTTCGATGGGCGACAAATACCCAATTGTAGCATGGACTCGAAATTCCTCCTAGCGGCGAGGGTAGCGGTCGCGGCTAGGCGACGTGGCTTCTGAGAGACGGGTTGTCCTGGTGTGGTATTAATGTGATGCACTGTACGGTGTTTTGCATCAGTGCTTTACAAGCGCCATCGGGGCGCGTCAGCTCAGGAAATTGTTGTAGCAACGCGTGATAGCGGGTGTCACCCGCGGATGTCCGAATTCCGGCGATAATCGCGCACTTGGAGTCCCGTCCTGTGACACGAGACTCGTGGATCGGTCAAGTAAGCGTCCGTTGCGCAGATCACGAGGAGGTCGTAATGGGTCAGAAAATCTACCCCGATGATGGCCTTAGACACGTCCGCGATGACGAAATTCCACGCAAATCGCGCGGAGACCGAGGTTGAGTGTTAGTGGAATTGAGCCATAAGTATCGATCGCACTACCGTTAGCCGCGGTTAGCTCGTACCCGGTTTTCACCTGTCGGCCTTTCACAAGACGTCGCGGAAATACGCAAAAGTCGGCGCCGGTATCGATCAAGAAGTCTATTCCACTGCTTCGGTCCGTCAAAAATAAGCGGCGTGTGTTGGGGCAGCTGTCGCCCGCCGCGTTCAGCGACTGCCCTTGAAGTTTCCCTGATTCGCGTCGTCTGTACCAGCGTAGGTACACGGTTTCTCGCACTTATGTGCCCTGGCCCCGAACCGATGGTGGTAATAGAACATAACACGGGAAACTCGAGCGACGACGCGATGAAGGACCATCGCGGTTTTGCATCCGACTGCGCCATTCCGCCCGTAGCTCTTTCAACTCACGGGTTTGATCGTCCAAGCGCACTGTCAACTTCTCCAACACTTCACATAGTTGGGCCCTGGTCTGGTCGTCCATGGTGAGGTTGTTGGGCGGCCTGTGCGGCTATG
>CM024244.1:48521390-48577662 GCA_013421045.1 Propylea japonica | reverse complement strand
CGTGAAACAGCCTGTATCTCAGAAAAGAAGACTCAACAAACTTTAGATGAGCCATTTTGAATCAGTGTTGTAGGGATAAGTAAACTACAAGTTTTCCAAGAATAAAAATATTTTCATTACAATCATTCAAATAATGAAAGAAAAGCTGAACAAAAGAACAGATTTTAGTATTTGGGTAGTGTAGTTCACGTACATCGTAGATAAACTATATTTATTGTTTGTTCTATGACCTAACCTCCTCAAGTACGAAAATAAACACATGAGTTTGTTGTAATTTTCTAGTTATTTTGAATTGGAAATATTGAAATGAAATTGAAATAATATAAAATGGGACGATTCAACTATTGTAGTCAAGGCAAAACCGGCCAGAAAAGTCTTCAAAGCTAAGAAAATCACGAAAGTTCCTGAATATTTTCTTAACGATCCTAAACTGAAAACAGCTATCAAGCTTTACCAAAAATTATTCTTTTGAAATACCTAAAACATTAGGAGAATAAAAGAAACCAATTCGAAAGTTGTAGCTCTACAAATGCCTGAAGGTTATTACTTTATTCTACAACCATTGCAGATATAATCGAAGAATTTACTGGAGCAGAACCTATAATAATGGAGATGTTACATATGGTGCTTGTTGTATAGATGATTTGACAGCTAAAAGTTTGGGAGTTGATTGCTCGTTCACTATGGTCATAGTTGTTTAGTACCAGTCGATCAGACTAAAGGAGTGAATGTGTTGTATATTTTTGTAGATATCAGTATTGATCCTCTTCATTTCTTAGAAACAATAAAACTGAACTTCACATCTGGTTCTAAACTCAGTTTGGTCAGCACAATCCAGTTTCTGGCTACTTTACACAATATAGCCAATCAACTGAAAGAAATCGGCTATGAGATAAGTCTTCCACAGTCGAAACCTTATCAGCAGGGAAATTTTAGGATGCACTGCCCCAATTTTACGTTGTACAGATGCCATAATTTACTTAGGGGATGGAAGGTTCCATTTAGAAGCAATTATGATTGCTAATCCTAAAACAAAAGCGTTTAGATATGATCCTTATGAAAAAAGTTTTACGAAGGAAATTTATGATTATGATTTGATGAATTCAATAGAAAAAAAAGTGTTGATGATAGTAAGAATGCTAGTAGGTTTGGTGTGATTATGGGAACATTAGGAAGACAAGGAAATCCAAATGTTGTGGAGCGCTTGCGAAAAAGATTGGATGACTCAAATAAAAAATCTGTGATCATTCTGTTATCTGAAGTTTTTCCTAAAAAATGGAACTATTTCCTCAGTTAGAATCATTTGTTCAGGTTGCATGTCCAAGACTTTCTATAGATTGGGGTATGTCATTCAGTAGACCTCTTCTTACTCCATATGAATTGTCTGTGGTAATAGGTGACTCGCAGTGGCATGCGGATAAGAGTTATCAATGGACTTTTATGCTGCAGGTAGTTTAGGTCCATGGACTCCAAATCATAAACCTGGTGAAAATAATACAAACACATGTTGTGGAAAGTGTGCATAATTATTAAAGAAAAACCTGTAAATTATCTGTAATATAATATAATTGTAAATGTTGTCTTTTATTACTGAGAAAAACCTATTAGGATGAGTAAAATTTCAGTGATCAAAATATATCTATACAGGATTGGAATGAAGTACAATTCATATTTATAATATACTTCCGGTGGAACCGAAAATCCCTCTAATTATATGGAATCTCCTGTATATCTTTGGAGATATAGAAAGAGTTTAGGTATTCGAATTCGTACCAACTGGGTTTGGTGTAGAAAAATCTGTACCGGGTGTCCTAAATTCGTTGTCTAGGGAGGAAATCTCAGAAACCTGATAAGCTGGAACAAAATGTAATAAAGAGAAAATTGATTACTTCAATCAATTCTACTGAAAAAATGCCTGTATAATGTTTTGGTTTCATGTTTATAACTTCAGTATTAAAGAGAAATTGATTACTTCAATCAATTCTACTGAAAAAAATGCTGTATAATGTTTTGATTTCATGTTTATAACTTCAGTAATAAAGAAGTTATGAGAACTTTTCATTTGACGCCATTTTCCAATTTTCTCTAATAGCTCGAAATCAGTTTGACCAAATGAATTTTCTCAAAATCGAGCACGAAAATGTGCCACTCATCGGGTTTCTGAGATCCCCTCACTAGACAACGAATTTAGGACACCCAGTACAATTGAATGTATGGTTCTCAGACAAGGTTAAAAGAAAAGTTCGAACAAAAGGTAGGTGTTTTGAAGGACATCAACACCCTGAAATATAATAGAAAAACTTTCATTATATTTTAAATTCAAATTAACGTAACAAATATTCTAAATTTGCCCCAAGAGCTTCCACTCAACTTTTAAACCGAGTCATGTGTTGTATATCTGTCGCGAATCATTATGGCTTGAAGAGCTGTTTTACTATGTTTCAAGGTGTTGTTTCGTTTGTTCAACGTTTGTTTATTGTCTCTAACGAAAATCTTGGTATAGTCCGTTCACGAAAGCTTGAACGCATAGTGGGCGTTTGTTTATTCATTTGAAGTTGGGCATTATTGCTGTTATAACGTAAAATAAATGCTCAGTTGCAGGAACGTCCATTAAACCCTTAATCCTCCATTAGTTCCTTGTAGTAATGGAGGATTAGAGTTTAATGGACCTTTAAATTTAATGGACGTTCCTGCAACTGACACAAAAGTCGAATTTTGGCGAGCTGTGGTTACATGTAACTATCTAACTATCACGTGATCATTTGACAGTTAATACACGTATTTTCTGTCAAATGATCACGTGATAGTTAGATAGTTACATGTAACCACAGCTCGCCAAAATTCGACTTAAGTCAACGTTTCGAATGTACCCGGTCTCGCCGAGGAGCTTGCGAGTTATCAGAGAACTCTATGCAATATTACAACATTTAGCCTATTCGTTTGAGATATTTCGTGCTCCTGAGTAACTCAAAAGCTCGAAATACGGCTTGCCATTGGCTGCGCACAAGTACTGGAACAGCTCAGGAGCACGAAACTCCACAAAACGAATACCGTAATTGCTTATCAATCTGACAGAAAAAAAAACAACATAACCTAAAATTTTAATATACACAGTGGAATATTCCAAATTTCTATTGCAAACCGACGGCTCAACCTTTCGTGAACGGACTATACACTAGAAATATTTCACCATAAATCGAAAAAATGGTGGATGTGACAACATTTATGATCATTTTTGAGGATTGTATTTACGCCAGATGATATAAAAAAATGTTTGAACATATTATGTTTTCTCTACTTGAGAGTGGTTCAGAATAAAAAAATTTAAGGGTGCTATAAGAAATTTATCTAGTAGTGATATGTCTGTGGAGGTAATGATTAGAAACAAGTTTAATGTCAGAACCTGTTAAAGTTTTCGAAGGCTTTCAAAATACTATTGGTTGAAATTTTCAATCTTCTCTGAGAGCCCATCAGATTTTGCCTGAATGAACGATCTTGGATTCTGGGAAGTGGGAACAGCCTGTATATGACTGGTGTTTGGCGAGCCTGGAATAGGAAGAAAAAGACAAAATATTCTGTGACAAGAGTACAAGTTTCTGGCAAGAAACATTTTCTGCTTCCTTTTGCAGGTAAGATTACCTCACGAAATTAAAATAAATCTCAGATAGCCACCCACGTGTTGTGCTTGTTTTCTAGGTATGTTTTAACTTTAAACTATTAAAGAAATGTAAGGCTTCAACTTTATTTTTTCCCAGATAAATAAATCAGTCAAAATGGAAAACGACGCTGGAGAGAAAGTTGATCTGTACTGCCCAAGAAAATGGTAAAATAAGCGTGTTATACCTTTATTAGCTAATTTCAATTGATACAAATTATTTCTAGCTCGCGCAAGCAACAGGATCATCCACGCAAAAGATCACGCTTCCATTCAGTTGAGCATTGGATGATGTTGATCCAGTCACAGGAAAAATGACTGAAACTTTCAAAGTTATGCTCTGTGTGGTGCTATCAGAAGAATGGAGAGTCCGATGATTGCATTGTCAGATTATCGAAGAAGGATGGTATTCTGGCTAAGTAAGTTCGAACAATAATTATTTAGTGTATTTCAGTAGAGGGGTTTTTGGAAATTTACTCGATCACTAACCCGGGTTGAATATTGAGAGATAAACAGTTTATTTGTTGTCAAAATTCAACCCGAGTTAGTGAACGAGTAATTTTCTGAAACCCCTTTGGATAATTGTTGAAGAAAATAATATTAAGGAATAAACCTTCATCAGAAGATCGTTACTGCTAGTCAGTGCTTTTTCGCATAAGAATGGAAAGTTAAAGTCTGTAAAGGACATTTTTTGCCACTATTTTTCTCATGATTGAAACATTCTCAACTGATCACTCTAAATTCTAATGTTATTCTCGATTAAGGGATTATTTGCTTTGGTATTTTACAATCCTTCATATGATTCTTATTCAATATGTTCAAGATGAGAATACCACCAAGAGAAATTTGAGATATTTGTTCTGAGTTTCAGAAATAAGATTGTAGATCCAGTATAGTATTACCATATCATTCAACATTTTTTTAATTTCAATGTAATCTTTGTAATGTACTTCTATGGGAAATATTGAAATAATTCTTGAAAATCGATTATTTTGATACAGATGCAGTTGTTAATTTCTTCCTTTTTGTTTCAGGAACTTCTGAGGACCATTATATATTTCATATGTAAATATAAGAAATAAAATTTGATATAAAATCATTCCTTTTTTTTGTCCATCAAGTTCTGATAAAATACAATTTAGAGATAATGTGAATATGAGAAAGAAATTAACTATTTTCTAAATTGATCGATATGATATGGTATCATAGGCTAGACTTTTATTAGGTATTCGCTATTGTCAGCATTGGTGCTGAAAACGAGAATAAAAACCCATGCAGTGCTCCTTCAAGTGCTATGCCAAGAATTCTTCAAAAATAAGTTGTGCTAAATAACTAATTCTGGAATTGAAAGGACACTTATTTGATAGGAATACAGTGGCTTAATTGAATTTTTGCTGAGGGCTTTCCTTCCTTCATTACATGAAATTTTTTTTTTCTTACGAAAACAATGATTAATTTCACTTAAAAATAGTCGCCGTTTTTTCCTTGTTTCAAAAATATGTAACATGGCATAATCTCTTTAACGTCAATGGCTACGCTAGGAGGGGTAGAGGTGGCACAAAAGTTTCATGTGTGATTAATGAATTGGTACAATTTTGTCGTCGAGTGTAAGCCATAAAAATTTAGGGTAAATATTCGAATTTCGGTGACCAACAGATATGGACCAGATTTTGGTGTCAATGTATTCATTTAGGCCTCCTGAACAAATTAGTGAAATCAACAAGTGGCTGTCTGTCTTAGTTTATAAAATATCGGCCCCCAATGTTCCACTTTCCCTTGAAAGTGTGGTTGAATGGTACCTCTAGAATTTCGATGTTTTTGCACCAAAATACTTTGCAACTTTTCACTTTGCACATTGCATCTGACAAATTTGCGCGAAGTGAAAATTAATTATGTAACACAACATTTCTCCTAGATTTAATTTCTGCGGACTGTTTTTCACTTTGCACTTGCGTTTCCACATTGCACTTTTCAATTACGAATGCGTATTGCGTATCATTATAACACTTGAAAGTGCGATGTGAAAGTTGCAGAGTATTGGTGCAATAGGCTCCTGGAATAAAACTATTCGAATCGTTATATGAATGTTCAAGGGTGATTCATAGACCAAATTGGAGCAGTGTTTTGTGTTTTTATAGTGGAAAAAGTGACGTGAAGATGAAACATTTTAGGAAACTTTGGGGGTCCATATTTTCTAAACTAAGACAGACCGCCACCTGTTGGTTTCATTAATGTTGTTCAGAAAGACTCAATGACGTCAAAATCTCGTCGATATCTGCTGGTCACCGAAATTCAAATATTTACCATATTATGGGAAAGACGGTGATTATTTTTATGTGATAATTAATTATAGTTTCCATAGGAAAAAACAAATTTCATGTAATTAATCAGGAAGGAAACCCTCAGCAAAAATTAAATTAAGCCACTGGATTCCTGTCAAAAATAAAAAAAGTGTCTGCATAATATTTAAGTTTGAAGTTTTCAGCACAAAAAGGAACGGAGACCAGAATTGCAATAGCCCAAATGTCAATTTTGGCTTATAACTCGAAATCAAATAGAATAGATCAATATGGTTATTGGCATAATCTCATAAATTGAATTCAAGCGAATAACCGGTCAATATTCTGGATATTGTTGGTCTCGCCCTTGGTTTTAGCCCTTCAGGAATGACCACTAATAACCGAACATCCGCTTAGATGCGGTCGGTTATACGATCTGTCCATAGATAAATAAACTCTATTTATTCAGTTAGTTTATTTATCTATGGACTGTCGTTTTCTAATATATAGTCCGTTCACGAAAGGTTGAGCCGTCGGTTGGCCATGGAAATTTGGCATATTCCACTGTGTATATTAAAATTTTAGGTTAGGTTGTTCATTTTCTTGTCAGATTGATACGCAATGTTGTCAATATTGCATAGAGTCCTCTAATAACTCGCAAGCTCGACGGACGACGTTATGACAGTTAATACTGCCAACTTCAGATAAATGAACAAACGCCTACTATGCGCTCAAACTTTCGTGAACGGACTATAGGTTAAGGGGTTGAATTGAAAACAAAAACTTCTTGATTTGAAATTTTATTTTAGCATATTGATGAAGGTCTCAATCTTGTAGACCAAAATATACCTAAATGACATAATCCAATGGTTGGATGAACGAGAACCCATTGCCGAATACCCAAACAACAAACAACCTTTTAGAGATCGAAAATATGTATAACAATACAAAGCTTCATTCCTCATCGGAATTTTCTCTTTTTCTTTTCCTTGAGAAATATGTTTCTAAAACTCCGGTGAGCCTGTCCCTATATTCTTCAGTTCTCTTCATATGATTTTCCAGGATTTTAAACTGCTCCTTTTGATACATGTGCTGCTGTTTCAATTCCTGCAGCACTTGATCCGCTTTGCCAGTTCGCGGAACTCGAACAAGTACCATATGGATCTTCTCCTTCAATATTTAATACAACCTGGTATTGATCCATCTTGATTCTTAATTTTTTTTTACACCACACTACCAAAATGAACAACTCTAACCCTACTTCTTCAATAAATTTAGACCAATAATGACCGGAATCGCTTGAATGCGGTTGGTCATACCAAAATTTCAAACCAATGATAACCGGTCATTAGCTTGAAATCGATTATAGAGTTAAAAAAGTGGCCTTTATTGTGCTATTACCTCAAAATTTTGAATATACTTGAAATTGACACTGAATAAATAAATGCAAAATCGGAATAATTTTCTGATAATTATTCAAGAGCTGAAATGTGTAAAAACTTGAAAATTGAAAAAATTAAATTTTATGGTTCTGATGATGATGATGAATCCTCTTGAAAATTTGCGTGACATTCAGTATATCAATCTTCATTCACAAAATAGATTTCACTCGAATCGGATATCTTGTTATGGAAAATAAAGATTCTTTATTTCACTATTCCAATTGAATTTTGTATGGCTTTGTTAACACTATGGCAACAAAATTTTTCATGAGGCTTATTAAGAGCAACTTGCATGTGGCCGCAAAATTTCATTTCGATTGGTTTCGTTTTTGTCTGAGATATTGGGGAACAAAAATTTTGAATGATCATTTTTTATGGAACACCCTGTACGATTTGGCTGGCTAACGAACTTAACTGCGGCAATTGGGAACTGAACCTACCCTGAAAAATCCGAGTCCGAGTCTCTTCGAAAGATATTGTGCTCACAGCCCCACGGACAGAATTGAGTTTGACCACGGATTCGTCATCATCTATCGTTTGAGGCCATTTTCTTCTCAAAATTCGAAATTACAGATATTTGGGCAAAACGATATAGCACGTTTAAGAATAACGACCGCTCCAAAACACTATTTGATGAAGCGACTTTCCCATTTTTGGTTTGTTTGGTGGTGAAAGAATTTTCGCTGATTATTTATTTTCATATTAAAAATTGTGTGAATACTTTTTTTTGTTCTTTGACCTGTTTGTGTCCTAATGTTTAATAAATAGAATAAAAATGAATGAATATACAGGGTGTCTGAAGATGTTTCCATTCAGTCAATATATCTCGATCCGCCGACATAATGAAATTTCAAACGAAGCGTTTTTTTTAAATGGCAGCAAAAAGTCTCTATCAAAATATGCATAAAATAACCTCCGATATTTTTTAAATTGTACACATATATTTTTCTTCTTCCCCAATAAAAAAAATATTCAATTTTTTATTTTTCTGTCGGTTCAACCATAATAAGTAATAATTAGAAATTGTAGCATATCTACAACTACATTGTTAATTTGACACTTTCAATTCAATTGTTTAAGTTATAAGTTGTGTTTTTATGTTTCCAGTTTTCTTTCATGCCGATTTATGTTTATTGTCTGTATTGAATATCTTGGGACACCAGAAATATGTCACCATAAATCGCAAAAAGTTGTATATTCATCAACCATTTTTATAAGACTGTGTTTAAAACACCCTCCTGGCCCAAGAGCAAGAATTACGTATTTTGTATCTGAATATTGAAGGTATTTATTCGAATAGTTTAAGTTTCGATTTTGTAAAAACGGCGAGGCAGGGTTTTTTTCTACTGAGGTTTTTCCCTGTGCTCTGGTATCAAACGACAGAATAGTATGGTACCCCGTTTTGCACCAACCTCAGCTAGGCACTTTTTGTTTCATGTATTGTATTTTGTTAGCTCTCAATTCAAAAGAATATATATACAGTGCAACCTTAATATAACGAACCTCAATATAACGACTTCTCGATTTAACGAATTTTCATAATCCCCTTGAATCGTCCATAAGAGTCAATGTAAAACATACCTCTACATTACGAAAACTTTTTAGGAACCACCTCTTATAACGAATTTTCAACTACCAAAAAGAGTGTGAATACCTCTACTTAACGAATTTCGTCACTCAAACCTCTATATAACGTTTTCACCAATAACCAGGTATGTGATTCAGCCGCGACAGGTTTCGACGCGTATTACGTAAAAATACGAAGTTAGTTGATGGAAAGTAATCAGTGTTGCTCCTCACTTTTTTGCAATTGCTCAAAACGTAAAGGCTTTCCTTATCTGTCGCAGAAAATCGAAGCATCATTGATCATGTTGACAAAAATCCTTCTACAAAAAAATTAGACATAGATAATAAGCTCGGGATTCCCGCAAGTTCATTGGCTACAATTTTAAAATCTAAAATAAGTTTTTCCGACGAAATTGGTTTTTCTTCAAACATCAGAAGATTGAAACCGTGGGAAACAAACTACAATTTATGACTTTTTTCCAATCAAGATGAATAAAATTAGATTTAGGCTTTTATACAATTTGTTTGATTTTTTCACACCTCTTTTTATTTTGTTTCTGCGAATTTTTGAAAAAAAAACCTACCTACGCACTTTATGTGTTTTGAAAAAGAAAATATAAAATAAATGAGTAATTTTGATAAAATGAGTTTTCATTTATAGAGCAAAATTAGTTCGCTATAACAAGATGAGTACGCAATGTCGAGGTGAATAAAACCCTGGTATACAAATTTTGGACCAACCTCACCTCAATATAACAAACCTCAGTTTTACAAATTACTTGATATAACGAATATTTACTGGTTCCCTTCGATTTGTTATATCGAGGTTCCACTGTATATATATTAAGTTTTATTTACGCAAAATGATAAAAAACTGTTTTAACATTTTCTTCACTGGAAAATCGTTTGATGGAAAAAATCTGAGGTTTCAATTTAAAAAATATATCTGGACAGTCTTTTAGGGGTGGTTATCAGGAACATAATTTAAATGACAGATTCTGATAAACTTTTGCTGCCATTCAAAATACATTTTGTTCGAAGTAAGTATATCCGTGTGTTCAATATTAGTACGTTGAACAACATGCTTAGGCCTGATGCAGCTCTATCCATCTACTACTAGTACTGAATAAGTTCAGTATAAACACTGGAATTTTCTAGATTTTGTCCATTTCAAAGTACCTAACCACAATAAATTCAAGAGTCAGAAACAAGATGTTTCACGTCAAACCAGTACTCTTCGATGATGACTCTTTCGTTCCTATGTAATCAATTATTCATGCATTTGAAGAGAACTTATTGAATACCAGTTTGAAAAACGATAGGGTTCGACTCCCTGATAACGAATCCGTGGTTAAATTCAATTCTGTCCGTAAGGCCGTCCGGCCGTAAGCACGAAATGTCCTAGAGACTTGAGATTCTTGGGGTGAGTTCGATTATCAAATGCCGCGGTTAAGTTCGTTAACAAGCCAAATCGTACAGGGTGTTCCATAAAATATGGCCATTCAAAAATTTTTGTCCCCAATATCTCAGACAAAACTAAACCAATCGACAAGAAATTTTGCTGCAAGATGCTCGTAATAAACCTCATGCAAAATTTTGTGGCCATAGTGTTTGACAGAACCATAAAAATTCAATTGGAATATTGCAAAGAAGAATTTTTATATTTCCGTAACAAGATATTCGATTCAATTGAATTTTTTTTTGGTGAATAAGATATGGAATGTTCATGCAAAATTTCAAGAGGATCGTATCATCAGAACCATGGCATTTCTTTCCGTCGTTTTAAAAAAAAGTTGATTTTATAATGTGTACGAAATTGCAGGGCCGGCGCTAGTAATTTTGGCGCCTGAAGAAAAGGAATTTTCGGGCGCCCCTAGCCCTACCATACCATAAAAACGAAAAGTCAGCTGGCGAAAAATGCCGCCCCCCGAAAGCTGGCGCCCTTGAAACATTTGCTTCACTGTTTCACACCCCTAGCGCCGGCCCTGCGAAATTGATTATTAATGACCCATTCTAATGACCATTTCATGCTATTTTAATGTGCAATCCTCATCGCAACCGTCCACAAAGTTATTCAGAAGCCCTGTAAAACTCTACTGGAACATAGATACATATACATTCATTATGTCAAATGTAAGTCTTGTGCAAAATGAGAATGTATTTCACTCAACTCATATACAATTCATATTGAGATCGCCGGAAAGTCTTGTAATCAACTCGGTTATTAATCGAACGACTAATGGTCTCGAACTATTAACGCTTTAAAATACTTTAACCATTAGTCGATGTCTTTAATAACCTAGTTGATTAAATACTATTAATTATTGATTTTTCACATATTTAATTTTAAATAATATCCTGAAGATTTGCATTCATATACTTAGCATGAATCTCAAGTCCTTAACACATTTTGAGGTAATAGCCACATTGCTCCGCCAATGAACGAGCGCTCAAAAGCACCTGCTCAGGCTTTGTTTGAATTTTCCTCTACTACTCTGCTGTTCTCATGTGTGTAATTACCGTAACTGGTGTTTAAATGTAAGAAATAAATGAAAAGATAAATAAATAAATAATCGAAAGCAGTACGATTTTCCAAATGCCCAAACCGAACGAACCGATCAGCCTGTCTACCTGCTACGAATCCCACCGTAAAAAAACAACCCCTACATTGAGGTAGCCCCCATACGTCAAAAAATCACAGCGCTTCGTAAACCAGAAGCGTCGCGACGACTTCGGCGCGTGCTTGAATAGCTATTGATCGCGCCACGAGTGGCCGTACAATCGGGGGGGTGATTCCTGACTAACGTAGAACATTGATGTTTCAGGTGTTACTTGTAACATTTTTTGTTACGGTCGCGTTACTTTCAATTCTAAATTAGGCATAATGTTACGAATTCCGTTTTAGTAGTTCCGACTTTTTTGTAGTGGCAAGTGAATTCAGCAAAAGATAAATGATATTTCTAAAATTTTATAGGTTTTCAACCCCAGTCTCTGAAACAGAAATAATAAAAAATTTTAATTAAGATAAGTGTTCCTGCGAAAATCTTTGCACTTATTTTTAAGGAGCAATTTTGTTTTTTCAGAAAATTGTTGCCTAACAGTAAAACTAAAAAAAGAAATGAATGAAAGGATAATGTAACGTTTCGGTGATCTTCTTCAGACAACTTGTACCTAAAATCTTCTGAGTTTTGTGTTTATTATTCATTTGTCAATTAGACTTCAAATGAAAAAAATACAATTCTGAAGATTTTACAAGTTTGTCTGAAGAGGGTGTCTTGATATAGACACCAAAACGCGTTACATTATCCTTTTCATTTATTTATTTTTTTAGTTTTACTGTTAGGGAACAATTTTATCAGAACCAATTTGCCCCTGACATATAAGTGCAAAGATTTTCGCAGGAGCACTCTTCCTTCTAAATTACAATTTTTTTAATTATTTTTATTTCAGAGACTGGGAGTGAAAACTTATAAAATTTTTTAGAAATGCAGAATCCTCCGAAAATTAATATGTCAATCGATAAAGGATATTAGTTTGTTCACTGAAATTTTAAGAAAACCCCTGAGAAGATGCTTCTAAAGCCGGTCCCCAGACAATGCGTGTATTTGACGAATGTTCGGCATTGGCGGTGCTTCGCATAGTGTGTGGGCCATAGTGTTCGGGCCGAAGTTGAGCTCCCCACCACTACGCAAATAGTAGAGAGCTGGCACGAATTTTTGGGTAGGTCTTTGAGGCAAGCTGAAAACTTGTCAGAAGCTCTCCTATTATATCCCAACTCGGGATTGCATTCTTGCTGGTGAGTAGCGGGGCTAAATCAACCCCTACATTTTTATGGCCTGGCAGGTAGAAAGCCCTATCGAAATGATCTGTCCGTTTTGGGAATCTTATTTTTCAGTTATAAGTAACACTCCATTAAAATTTCAGCTGCCTCAAAAACATTTTCTATAATTTTTGCAAGATATTTTTGCACGCGTCGGGCAAGTTAAAACCCCGATTAAATTATTTGGCAGCTTGAAATTTTAATGAGTGTTACTTATAACTAAAAAATAAGATTCCCAAAAGACAGATCATTTCGGTAGGCTTTCTACCTGCCAGGCCATTAAAAATGTAGGGGTTGATTTAGCCCGCGCTACTCACCAGCCAGGTCTGCAATCCCGAGTTGGGATATAATAGGAGAGGTATCTGACAAGTTTTCAGCTTGCCTCAATACCTACCCTAAAATTCGTGCCAGCTCTTGGACTAAAAGCACCGCCAATGCCGAACATTCGTCAAATACACGCATTGTCTTGGGCCAGCTTTAGCGCTTCTTCATTGATGGAGCAATAATGCGATCACCTCAGAATTTTGTATAGGATTCACGTTTGGCCATTCGAGAGCCACTGTGTGGTCGAAATAAGTTCGAAACTTTGTTTTCAACCGATCTTGGTTCACTCCGCTTTGTGAGCCAGTGGAAAGCCTTGTTGAAAAATGTATGGACATCGAATCGGATATCTTCAATATTCCAATGAATTTTTTGAGCGCTCGTTCTACTTAGACGAGTGCTATATCGTTTTGCCCAAATGTCTGTAATTTTCGAATTTTGAGCCGAAAATGGTCTCAAACGATAGGGTTCGACTCCCTGATGGAAAATATAGGTCAAATCAAATTCTGTAGGGCCGGCCGTCCGTAAGCACAATAACTCTCGTACGGATTGTCCTAGAGACTTGAAATTTTCAGGGTGTGTTCAGCTCCCAAATAGCTCGGTTAGTTCGTTAACCAGAAAATCGTACAGGGTGTTCCATAAAAGTGGCCATTCAAATTTTGTTCCTCAATATTTCACACAAAAGAGGGGCAAACGGAATGAAATTTTGCAGCAACTTGCCAGATGCTCATAGTGAGCCTCTCGCAAAATTTGTGGCCATAGTATTAACAGAACCATAGAAATTCAATTGGAATATTGAAAAGAAGAATTTTTTTATTTCCATAACCACTTTCCGATTCAAATGAAATTCATTTGTGTAAGTTGAGACTGATATACTGAATGTTCATGCAAAATTTCAAGAGGATAGCATCATCAGAATCATAGAAATTCCAATTGGAATATTAATGAAAGACTCTTTATATTCCATAACAAGATATCCGAATCAAATGAAATTTATTTTTGGAATTGAGATTTATATATTGAATGTTTGTGCAAAATTTGAAGATCATCGCATCATCAACTATAGAAAATTCAATTTGAATATTGAAAAAAAAATTATATTTTCATAACAAGAATCTGAATTGAGTGAAATTTTATTCCTGGTATAAAGATTGATATACTGAATGTTCATGCCAAATTTCAAGAGGATCGCATCATCAGAACCAAAAATTTAATTATTTAATTTTCAAATGTGACCATAGATTTGAATTTTTTTAATTGTTTATATATAAAGTATCAATTTCAAGTCATATACAGAATTTTGAGATGATAGTCCTATTGCTCCACCAGAGAACGAGCGCTCAGAAGCTCCTGCTCAGGGCTTGCTTCCATTTTTTATAATCCTGTTAACACAAAATTTCGCATTAGGCTTATTATGAGCATCTTGCATGTGGCCGCAAAATTTCATTTCGATTGGTTTCGTTTTGTCTAAGATATTGGGGAACAAAAATTTTTGATGGCCATATTTTATAGAACAACCTGTACGCTTTGGATGGTTAACTAACTTAACCGCGGCATTTGGAAACCGGACTCACCCTGAAATCTCAAGTTTCTAGGACAATCCCTTCGAAGTTATCGTGCTCACGGCTGTTTCAGATTAAATTTTCATGGATTTGTAAACACTATGGCCACGAAATTCATTCCGATTGTCCGAGATATCGAAGAAAAAAAATTGTGAATTACTATATTTTACAGAATACCCTGTATGATTTGGCTGGTAAACGAACTTAGTCGCGGCATTTAGGAAACGAACCTTCCCTGAAACTTTTAAGTTTCAAAGGACAATCCTTCCGAAATTTATCGTGTTTACGGACAGACGGTCCCACGGACAGGATTTTTATTGACCACGGATTCGTCATCAGGGAGTCCACCTTATCCTTTAAGAGACCATTTTTTGCTCAGAATTGGAGAAAATCAGACATTTGTTTGGGCATGGGCAAAAGGAAATAGCTCTCGTTAAGTAAAAGGAACGTTCAAAAAATTAAGAGAAGCCCTGAGCAAGAGCTTTTGGGCGCTCGTTCATTGGTGGAGCAATAAAACTTTTACCTCGAAATTTTATTTGAGACTTGCGATTGATACCAAATATATAAATGCAGAATCTCAGCACAATCGGAATTCTATTCTGAAAGTTATTAAAATAAATGAAATATAAAAAAAAAATGATTACAAAAATTAATTTGTATGGTTCTGATGATGCGATCCTCTTGAAATTTTGCATTAACATTCAGTATATTATTAGTTTTCAATCTCAAAATAAATTCCATTCGTCGTATATTTGTTATGAAAATTCTTTTTTCATATTCCAATTTTTATGTTCTGTTATCACTATCCACAATCAAAAAAATATTCACTTTTAATTTTATCCATGATCTGTTAGGATATCCTTTTCAATATTCGTGAATTTTCTAAGGAAATATGGAAGATTCTCTTTTCAAATATTCCAATGGTTTTCTATGGTCTGTTAAAATTATGGTCACGAATTTTGGATGAACATTAGATATATAGATCTCCATTCACAAAAAAATCCACTCGAATTGGATATCTTTTTATGGAAATATTAAGTTTCCCTTTTTCAATATTCCAATTAAATTTTCTATGATTCTGTTCTTAATTTTGCATGAGGCTTGTTATCAGCATCTTGAATTTGGCCGTAACATTTCATTACAATTGGTTTAGTTTTTTCGGAGATATTGAGGAACAAAAATTTTACATAGCCATATTTCATGAAACACCCTTTACGATTTGGCTGGTTAACTAACTTAACAGAGCCATTTCGGATCCGAACTCATCTTGAAAATTTCAAGTCTCCAGGACAATCCCTTCGAATGTTATTGTGCTAACGGCCGGACGGTTGGCCCCACGAATAGAATTGAATATGACCACGAATTCGTCATCATGAGGTCTAACACTACCGTTTGAAACCATTTTCGGCTCAAAATTCGAAAATTACAGACATTTGGGCTAAACGATATAACACTCTTTTAAGGTGAACGAGCGCTCAAAAAGATCATCACCACCATCACACTGTGTCAATCCTATTGATGTTCGAACGTTACATTCCCAACTTCTGTGTGTTACAATTTATGTAGTGCCAAGAACAACGCTGAACGTAGAATATCCAGTGCACCCCGGTCAGTTTGAGACGTCGTGACGCGAGCCGTCCAAAAATCAAACCGTTCCGAAAGAACAACATGTCGAAGTCGTGACTTGGAAGGACAACACAGGACCAGGATGTCCTCGATGTCTGCCCAAGGAGTCGTTGAAAGAGCTTCGGCGGAGCTCTCAAAACGCATCAATGGCCTCGGTCTCAGAAGGGATAAACATTCAACCAAGGGTAGCGTAATGGAACGAGTAACGAATGTTTTCTGCGGGGGTGGAAATAACGCAGCAGTGGCCGCTCCTGAAAAACCGTCCAGGTTGCTGCCGACCATGCGGGGCTCTTCCAAGGTCCAGGGAAGCACGCATCAGAACCACATGGCGATGGTCGCAGAAGACCACACAGACCTCAGCCCGTTTATTTGACGTGGGATCAATTGATGATGGACGAGAAGTTCCTAGGAAGATTTTTCACCTATTTTAGCCCTTGTGAACGATGCGTCCTAGCGCAGGTAATTTGTGTTACTTTACTTTTACGTGGGGGTGTTAAAAAGGATACATATTGAATAATAAAAGTTGTAGATATCAGATTCTTATATCTAAATTATCACCTGGAGTATTATATTATGATACCATGATTGATGTTGTAACTATGGTGTTTACGTCTGGTTACAACAACATAAGGATACTGCCTCCAAACTACAGCATAACAAATTTTTATTCTGATAGGGTGTAAAACCCGGATAGATGCCTCAGGTGGATAGATGCCCCATTTTCAAAATACCTAACTTCCGAAACATGTATCAAAAAAATTATTTTATAAGTAGCTGCTACAGTCACCCCTGGACCTTAGTTTTGTAAGGGTTATTGTAAAGTGAAGCCGTTTTTCGCTAGTGTGTGCAATCATCTCAGCAGCGAACTTCACAAACATACCAAACTTTTAGAGGTAGGTATTTGCCGCTGTATAACTTTTGAAGTGGTAATAAATTCATAAATTTTTTTCTGTGACGGGAAAAAATGTGACATTTTATATCTCTTGACAGGTCACAAAATATGACTTTTTACGAGATTGCTTTTTTTCCCTGTCAAAAAAATGATTCTCTATGTAGCCGGGAAAAAAGTACTCACTTTTTTCCCGGGGAAAAAAGTAATTTCGTGAGAAGTTATATTTCTTTCACTAAAATCGTTGTTTTTTTCTTGTCACAGAAAAAAATAGTGTATTATACACGGGAAAAATAGTAGATTTTAGCTCTCGGTTTTTTGTCTCCCTCCGCTTCGCGTCGGGAAACAATATAACCCCCCCTTTTTCCCTTGTATAATAAATAACTATTTTTTATTACGGCAATACAGTGTTTCATTGAGTGTACATCTGAGTACAAATAGTTTTTGTTTTCTTCTTAATTTATTAAAAAAATCATGGGCATCTATCCCTATCGAAAAGGATAGTTGCCCTGATTTTTTTGAGGTATAGGTGCCCCTTAGGACATCTAAACTAAACCATATCTTCTTAGCAGATTTTCGATTCATTGTGTTATTTTGATTTTATACTTGATTCCTGATCATTTTTGTTGAGACTTATTATTTAATTAATTTATCATGAATGTGTGAAATAATGCTTTATGTTAATATGAGAAGCACTTTTCGTTTAATATATTATGCTTTTGAAATTCAATTAAAATGCACAATTGTTGTTAATTCGATCCATGTTACGTACATAAAGTTGCTGTTTTAAGCATAGAAAATCTCAATGTATTCAGTTGGGTTTTTGGTTCACACAGTATGATCATGGGCCATTCATCTCCCATTTATGGTACAATTCATACGTGTACATTGAACTATCCCCACTATCCCCAAAAAAAGGGTTCTACAAAAATCAAATTATTTGTGCAATTTGGGATTGCTATGTCAGAGAAAAGTCTCAGTATTCCAAATCAAATAATGGGGATTCCTACACTCATAGAAATTACACATATAAAATCAATATTTCAAAAATATGAGGCAAATTCAAAAGGTGGGGCATCTATCCGGGTTTCCCCTATTTGTATTTAATTTAATGGATTCAAACTAGTCAAGGTGTCTTTAAATACCCTTTTCCGTCAATCCCAAAATAAGAGATGGTTTTAATGTGTACGAATTGATCATTAATGACCCATTTCAATGCTCAATTTCTGCTATTTTAATGTGCAATCCTCATGGCAACCGTTCACAAAGTATTCAGATGCACTAGGAGATGTCAAACTCGACTGGAACGTAGAAACACAGAAATTCCATTATGCCAAATGTATGTCTAGTGTAAAATGAGTATGTTTTCAATCAAGAATTTATACACAATTCATATTGAGATCGTCGGTTATTAATCTAGCGATTAATGGTCTCGATCCGCTCACGCGTTGAATATCCTGACCATTAGTCGCTGTCTTTAATAACCTAGTTGATTAAATAACTATCGCTGAATTCTATAAGAATCCGTTGTTGAAATTTTTTATTTGTTTCTGATTACTAAAAAAACTACTCCCGGTTATTTTTTTTCAAATTGCACCCTCATATTTTTTCCCTTCAAATGACAAAGATATGGTTAAACAAATTTTTACCATTTACGTAGATCTAATTAAAAGCTGAAGAGATTGTCTCCTCCTTCCTTGCGGAAAAGTATTCAGTAATAGAAATTCAAGAAAAGCTCGTTCTTTGGTGGAGCAATAAGACTATTACCTCAGAATTTTATATGCGATTTTGAGAATGATACCAAATATATATAATGCAGAGTCTCAGCACAATCGGAATTAAATTCAGAAATTTTTCAAAAAATGAAATATATAAAAATAAATAATTAAAAAAAAAAAATTTATATGGTTCTGATTATGCGATCCTCTTAAATTTTGCATGAATATTTAGTAAATCAAATTTGATTCACAAAATATATTTCGAATTCGATATCCTGTTATGGAATATAAAGATTCTTCTTTTCAATATTCCAATTGAATTTTCTATGGTTCTGTTATTACTATGGCCACAAAACTTTGAATGAACTTTCAGTATATCGATTTCCATTCACAAAATAAATTTCACTCGAATCAGATATCCTAATATGGAAATAAAAAGATGCTTATTTCAATATTCCAATTGAATTTTTTATGATTCTGTTAACAATATGACGACAAAATTTCGCATAAAAAATCAGTATATCGATCTTCATTCACAAAATAAATTTCACTCGAATGGAATATCTTTATATGGAAATATGAAGTTTCTTCTTTTCAATATTCCAATTGAATTTTCTATGGTTCTGTTCACACTTTGGCCACAAAATTTTGAATGAAGCTTGTTATCTGGCCGTAACATTTCATTTCGATTGGTTCTGTTTTTTCGGAGATATTGAGGAACAAAAATTTTGAATGGTTATATTTCATGGAAAACCCTGTACATCTCTAGGACAATCCCTTCGGAAGTTATTGTGCCAACGGACGGCCGCACGGACAGAATTGAATAGGACAACTCAATTCGTTATCAGAGAGTCTAACTCTATCGTTTGATACCATTTTCGGCTCAAAAATCAAAATTCGAATATTACAGCACCCGTTTAAGTAGAACGAGCGATCTAAAATTCAGATAACCCGAGATATACAGGGTCATAAATGACTACACCTGTTTCCCTCATAAAATTTTGTACATGCATGCAATCAAAAACTGATGGGTGGAAACCGAAGAGTCAATAGACTCTTTCGCTATTTCACTCGTGACTGGTAAGTGGGCCATGGCTCGATCACTTGAGTTAAAGAGACTAGACTCATCTGTGAAGAGAACTCTTTCCCAATCATCCTCTTTCCAATGGATAGGGGAAAGTGGGGCAGATTCATACACGGGGCACTATCATACACTACCGATATCTGTTGTTAGCCGCACATCAAAGGAACGACTTGAACATGTATACGTAGCTTATCTATGTGTGTGATGGCTCACTAAGTTTGAAAACAGTTGATGTCAAACGCTCGAAGAGGTGACACGGCAAGTGATTTGGCATCGCCAAAGTAATTTTTGAACCTCACTTTGAACCCATTTTTATCGATAGAAACTGTTTTTTAGATTAGTCAGAATTATTTCATTTGAAAGATAATGGGGTCAAGTTTGTGAATTGATATGAGAATAATGATACATATGTTTGGTTTTTTTTCAAGAATAATTCTAGTTCATTTTCTCGTGATGGGGTAGGTTCATACAGTCGTGAGCGGGGTACATTCATACTGCATGAATTTGCTCTACTTTTTCATATTAGTTTTTGGAACTGAATTGAAATCATAATATTGTTCTATAGAAGAATATGGTCAGAAATTACAAGAACAAAGGAACTAGGATTGGAGAGGTGGAAAAACAGGCCATGTTGAAGCTATCAATGTAGCTCTCTTTACGGAAATCAGCAGCCGAACATGGCGTTAATGCACAAACACTACATAGAATTATTAAAAAAATACGCGAAACAAAAGATCCTGATAGCAAAAATCGTGTATTCGAATCGAAATTTTCCTGTATGAAAGTGCCCGCATGTGGGGTACATTCATACATTTTAAATTTGTTTATGTAACCCTAACAGAAAGTCGCACAAGAGTATTCATACAAATCACATATTTCTAATATATGGCCAGATAGTGAGACTGTTAGTTTATGATGAATTGATAGAGATATCGATAAAAGAAAAAATTCTATAGATAAGTAAAAAAACTGTATGGAGGTACCCCATCTTCCCTATGCTCTCGCAAAATCCAAACGCGAGCCTTAAATCATATGAATGATTGTCATAGGCAACCCGAACATAATGTACTCAGAAGCAATAATAGACGAAAAAAATCGTGAAATCAATAATCTAACGATTATCTAGAACTATTGAAATGCTTGCTGCGCACGCATTTCAAAATATCTCGGCCATTAATCGCTGCCATTAATAAGTAAGTTCATCATGATTATTTATAACGAAATTTGACATCAATAATATAAGAATACGAGATGAGTAGCAAATCCTCTTCTTCAGTTGTTCATTTCATCAATGTTATTGTACCTATTTTAGCCTTGAAAAGAATCACAAAGTCACTGAATCACTTTGAAATTAATATTTTTCTACAAGCGTGCACTTTCATTCTCTTTCCCGCACGTATTTCAATTCGTAAAAGAGTCACATTGCCAAACAGGGTGGGAAAAACCCCTGCTATTCCATTACCGCACGCAAATGCGTGTGGTAATGGATTAGCAAGGGTTTTCTCGCACGCTTTTTCTAAAGAATAAACTGAATAATGATATATATCTATGCCACCGACGACGTTACTATGGAAACGATGAGAGTACAATGGTAACGACTTGTCAAAGACTTTTGTCATTCGTGTGTATTTAGAATGATCAATTCACATTTCATTTGTGTGTTGAAATCGATCTCGTATAAGCGCTTGTAGAAAAAATATTGTTCCTAACTCGTGCGGAAAGTGTTTTTTCCCCGCACTTGTTAGAAAATAACTATTACCTGTTTGATTTTCCGGCCATAGTTTTTGATTGCATGACATATTTTACCACAAATTGCAAAATGGCGAATGCGCAATATAAATTATTGTGCTATTATTTTTAAAGTTGGAAGTAGAATTCACTTAAAAAGAATTTTTTTATATTTCATTTTAGTGAGGAATTATTTGAAAGAAATGGTGCAATTTGAAAAAAAGGTAAACATTTGAATTTCGGTGACCAACAGATATTGACCAGATTTGGTGTCACATTAGGTATTCATTGATTCTTCTTGAACAATATTAGTGAAACCAACAGGTGGTAGTCTGTCTTAGTTAAGAAAATAAGGGCCCCAAAATTTCCAAGAATGTTTCATCTTCACGTCACTTTTTTCACTGCTCCAATTTATTCTACAAATCACCTTCGAACATTCAAATAACTAATTGATTAGTTTCATTACGGGTATATATTCAAAATTTATGCAAAAACACCGAAATTCTAGAGGCACCACATATCCATAAAGTCTAAGGAAAACCCGCCGTTTTCAATGGTAGATTTGGCACTGCCGCAGATTCTTTAGCGCTAATGTGAAAAGATGCCTTCCCATAAATCCCGACATCATTTGACATGTCACTCGCCAAAGGACGGAGCAGTGCTGCCAAACTTAACATGAAGAACGGCTTTCCTTAGAATTTGTGGATATGTGGTACCTCTAGAATTTCGATGTTCCTGCATTAATTATTGAATATACCTGAATAAAACTAATCGAGTAGTTATTCGAATGTTAAAGGATGATTTATAGACTAAATTGGAGCAGTGAACTTGTGTTTTTATAGTGGAAAAAGTGACGTGAAGATAAAACATTCTTGAAAAAAAGGACCCCGCACATTTTGTATAGGAATTGGCTCCCGGTGGATTTGGCTGAAAATTTGATATGATGTTCTACTAATCCCTTCTGATCAAATGTCTTAACAGTCACGAAGCTGAAAAATGCATACTTCTAGGAGTTTTTAGCAATTTTTTGTATCCATTATGGCTTACGTATTATGGAATTGGCTCCCGGTGGATTTGGCTGAAAAATTGATATGATGTTCTACTAATCCTTCTGATCAAATGTCTCCACAGTCACGATGCTGAAAAATGCATACTTCTAGGAGTTTTTAGCGATTTTTTGTATCCATTATGGCTTACGTATTACCGTTCACAGAAATATTTGAAAATATTTCGAATTGACAGAATCTGCTTTCAATAATCACGAAATATTCTCAACATTTCTGTGTGAAAAGGTAATACGTAAGCCATAATGGATACAAAAAATCGCTAAAAACTCCTAGAAGTAGGTATGCATTTTTCAGCTCGTGACTGTAGAGACATTTGATCAGAAGGATTAGTAAAACATCATATCAATTTTCAGTTGTTATTTAACTAGTGCAATGAAAATTATCGAAAATTTTTGGGAAATATGCTCGAATGCAAGTTAAGTTGAAAAAGAGCACGAGTGCGCGGAGCGCTCGAGTGCCTTTTACAGTTTAACTTGCATGAGAGCAGATTTGTCAAAATCGATTCATTTTCATTGCAAGAGTTAAATTTAATAAGAAAATTTTGTGAATCCATCAAATCGTATTGTGTCGCTGTAAGTTGCTGTCACAGTTTTCATGTTACTCTCTAATAAGTACCTATTTCAAGTCCGATTCGATTAAATTTTCTTCACAATTTGTATAGGTATGTTCATCCTTAATCAATCAATAGTTTCTGAATTCCAAGAAACTAGACTACGTCATTTCAAAACAGGGTGAAACAAAATCTGGTTTTACCTTAACTCTAGAACGACCCCTGGTATGTTCCAGTTGTTTCACCGTGTGATTTCTTATTCCATCAAAACACATTTTTCTCTCGACAATTTAATCCATCATTCATAACAATATTTCAATTTTTGTTAAAGATACAGGGTTTTCAGTAAAACATTATATTTCGCTACAACAAATTCAACCTAAAATTCTGACCTAATAAAAATCAACTGAAAACTAAGTCAAAAACATAATGTGTTTTCCGCCCAGACGTGGATACAGGTGCAATTCGTCTCGGCATGTCCTCATTAAGGTTTTGAATCATTTAGAGCACCACTGAGCTTCTCAAATTTTCAGGACTTGGAACGCGAGATCGAATTTCCTCTCAAGAGCATCCAGACATGCCCAATTGGGTTCAAACCTGGGCTTATAGAGCAGGCCAGTTGAATTCTTGGACATCATATTATAATAATCGGGATCATAACGTTCGTTCGACGTTGTCCGATGCCTTTTCGCCACCCTTTCTGTCATTCCATTCTCCTTGTCGTAAATCCCTGGAACTCATGGCTTTGACGACACCCTCATTCCAGGTTTTCTTTGGTCGTCCTCTTTTCGGCGTTGTGCTGGGACCCACTCGAACACCTTCTTTGGAAGCCTCTGTTCGTCCATTCTTTGTAAGTGACCATACCAGATAAGTTGTTTCGCCTCTAATCTTCGTACAGCGTTCCTTCCACTCCCATCAGTCCTCGTATCTCCTCGTTTCTGATCTTTTGTCGGCGTGATACTCCCAGTTATCTTCGGAGTACGTCCATTTCAATGGTTTCCCAGTCTTCTCTTGTTTTCTTCAGTTATTCTCCAAGTTTCCTCCGCTCCATACAGTAGGTTACTTTTTATCATGGTGTGTATATGCTGTGTATTTTCTCTTTTTCCAATGAATGTATTCCAAATATGCTGTTCAAACATCCTATGATCTTTTTCGCTTGATTTATTCTGTGTCTGATCTCTCTGTTGTCGCTTCCACTTGAGTCAAACTTAACACCTAAGTATGTATACTCCGATACTTCACTTCTACTTCCTGATTATTTTCCAGCATGATTTTCGTGGCATTTTGGGGTTCCTACTGGGAGGTACTCAGTCTTCTTGGTATTCATCTCTAGTCCCCAAATTTCATATTCCTCCTGGAGTTTTCTGGCCATATACTCCCAGGTCGTCCTTATCATTGGCCATTCTTGGACATCAACCTCTGCTAAATACTCTCTAGCAATCCTAGCCACATGCGGTCGGGCATTTTAGAGTATTAGCAAGAAAAAAACGTCTCCAATAAACGGTGTGGTGTATACGGAACAACAGGTCACGCTAAAACTTTTGTTTTTATTATTTTCCTTAGTTTTCAGTTTATTTTCATAACGTTCGGATTTAAGATAGCATAGCGAAATTAGGAGTTCAATGTTGCTCTGAAAACCCTGTACCTATCCTGTCTCTTCAACAAAAATTGAGGTATTGGCATAAAGTAAAATTAAATTGTCAAGAGAAGATGTGTCTCGATTATGAAATGAATAAACACACGGTGGAACAACTGTAACCACCAGGGGTGGTTTTAAAGTTCGGGTAAAAAAACAGATTTTATTTCATTCACCCAGTATAAAATGATGTAGACCAAGTTTCTTGAAATTCATAACCGATTATTGATAAAGGATGAACATACCTACAATTAAAAAAAAATTAATCGAATCGGACTTGAAATAACATATTAATGAATCAACAAAATTCCTCGATTTTTTGAGTGGATTGATTATTTTCCGGTCAGTGTATAATTTTCAAGAGTTGATTCTTTGTAAAATGATAAAAAATTGTTTCCACATATTTTTCTTTAACTGCGGAAAGGCTTGAAGGGAAAAAATATAAGAAAATATCTGTGGGTAGTTTTTTCAAGGGTGGTAATCAAAAACAGAAATTCAACGACAGTCTGAAAGAGTTTTTGCTGTCATTCAAAATACCTTGACTAAGAGTCAAGTCGCCATGGCGACGAAAAAGAAGATTACACTAATCGCATAAATTGCAAAATGGCGAGTGCGCAAAATTTATATCTATTGTTTTTGAGTTGAAAATTGAATTCACGTAAAAAATTTTTAAATATTTTTTTTACTGTGAAATATTTGAAAAATTTTAGGATGCAATTTGAAAAAAAATATCCCTGGGTGCTTTTTTCAGGGTTGTTAATCAGAAACAAAATTTGAACGAGAGATTCTGATCGAGTTTTTGCTGCCATTCGAAAAACTTTTTGTTTGAATCTTCCACCTAGTCTGAATAGGACATCTTGGAAAATCCTGTATTCATTAATGAAATCTATATGAACAAGCGAATTCTGATTGGTAAAGTATTTCGAAAGATAATAATATACAGATTTTTCTGGAGTATCATCAAAAGGTAA
Source organism: Propylea japonica (assembly GCA_013421045.1). Taxonomy (NCBI): domain Eukaryota; kingdom Metazoa; phylum Arthropoda; class Insecta; order Coleoptera; family Coccinellidae; genus Propylea; species Propylea japonica. The sequence continues at coordinate 48,551,748 of CM024244.1, read as the reverse complement.
CCTTTCAGCCAATGAATATCTTAAGATAGGCATTACCAATTTATTTCAGACACACCGTTCCATAACGAATGAGACAAATTTGTTATGCTTTCGAATGGTCATCAAAATCAAGAAACTACTGAATTTCAAGTTGGAAAAGGTGCCCCTTAGGGCATCTAAACTAAAACCTTAGCTGATTTTCGATTCATTGTGTTATTTTGATTTTAAACTTCTAAACATTCTTGATCATTTAGTTGAAGCTTAATATTTTATTAATTTATCATGAATGTGTGGACTTAATACTGTTATTTAGAACAATTCAACTTTACGTTTGATATATACTTTTGAAATTCAATTAAAAATGCAGAATTCTGGTTAATTCTATCCATGTTGCGTAAATAAAGTTGCTGTTTTTGGCATGGAAAATCTCAATGTATTGAGTTGTGTTTTGGTTCACATAGTATGAAGGTATTTATCCGTCCCAATATTTTCATGGCGAGGCAACTATTCATACTTGTAGGCATCGATCCCCAAAGAAAGCTTTCCGTAAAAATCAAATTTTTGTGGGGATTGCTATGTTAAAGAAAATTCTCAGTATTTCAAATCAAATAATGCGGCTACCTACATTCATAGAAATGATAAAATCAATATTTTCAAAAATATGAGACAATTTCAAAAAGTGGAGCATGTAGGTATTTGGTTTCCCCCTATACCCACTCATATTTATATTTCGAAAAAGATGAAAAAAAGAGGGCTGACCCGGAAGTTTAGAAGCTTACCATCACCACATTATTCAGGTTCTTAAGATTTTTCTGATGTGTTCTATCTGAGATGAGGAAAACACGAATTGCACGCTTCAAAGTTCAGCATGGCGACTGAAAAGAAGATGAATGTGGCGAGCTTGTTTTATTAATGCGGCAAACGGAAAGTGGGTTACGTTTTTGATCGTGTCCGATCTCAACTGAGTTTCAGAAAGGCTGTTGGCAAATATTCAATTCCAATTTGGAAGAAATTCAACGGACTATCCCACTTCATGAACTATCGCCATTACTAAACATAAAATCATAAAATAAAGAATTAAATTCTTTGGGGACATTTCAATATGCTGATCAGTATTAGTATACAAGGTGTCCCAAGGTTTTCTATACAACTATTTCGAAAGAAATTAAAAATTATGCGTGGATTCAACCTTTAAAAATTATAATTGTTTATTGTGGCATATCCATTTGTTTTTATTTCGCCATCTTAATAACTTGTTTTACTTATCAAGTTGTTTCAAAGTAACTTCTGTTGATATTTTGGTTATTATCTGTATTGAATCTCGTTGACTAAATCGCAAAATGGCGAATGCGATTATAGCTATTATTTTCAAGAGTTGAAAGTTGAATTCATGTAAACTGATGAACATTGTTTTAAAATATTTTATCCACGACTACTATATAATCTAGCCATTTTACGTCTGTGGGCTCGGCCAAAATAATATCCAATAATCACCATGATTTATGAGATATAATTTACTGCTGTCAGATGCTTCAAGATTTAGCTTTGATGAATATTCTTCAAACTGGTATTTCTTTAGTATCCTAAAGTAGTCCAACTAACAAATATGGGTATACCTTGTCAATCGAGGGCCAATTTTTTTTTATTATATAATTAAAGCAATTTTCATTACAAAATATACAATGTTCTACAAAAAATTTCTTATGTGTCAACTTGACTTTTTTTACGCTTGTCATAGAAGGGCCTTGTCGCGGTTGCCAAGTTTCGAAATCTTTAAGAAATATATTCAGTAAACGTGGATAAAGTATAGTATGCTACTTGCGTGTAATGGCTATTATTCGCTCGGTGATTTGGGCCACTCGCCTACTGCTCGTTGCCTAAACTTCACCTCGCGAATAATAACAATCATTATACGCTCGTTGCATAATATATTATTCTTTTACTGTGGAATAATTTAGAAGGATACAGCAAACAGAAAGTGGGTTAATTTTTTTTATGGTATCCGAACTCAACTGAGTTTTAGAAGGGCTGTTGGCAAAGATTCATTCCAATTTGGAAGAACTTCAACGAACTATCCCACTTTATGAAATTTTGGAGTCATTTCAATATGCTGATCATTATTAGTATACAAGGTGTCCCAAGATTTTCCATACAACTGTTTCGAAAGAAATTAAAAAAGTAGAGGGGGGCCCCGAATGTAAAAAGCATAGAACCGCCACAGTATTTAGGTTCTTAAGATTTTTCGCGACGTGTTTTTCCGAGATGAGGAAAATAAACACGAAATGCACGCTTTAAAGTTCAAAAGAAGATAATGTGGTGAGCTTGTTTTATTAATGCGACAAACGGAATGTGGGTTGCGTTTTGATGGTATCCAAAGTCTACTGAGTTTTAGAAGGGCTTTTGGCAGAGATTCAATTCCAATTTGGAAGAACCTCAACGGACTATCTGCACTTCACGAACTATCGCCATTACTAAACATAAAATCATAAAATAAAGAATTAAATTCTTTGGGGACATTCAATATGCTGATCAGTATTAGTATACAAGGTGTCCCAAAATTTTCCTTACAACTATTTCGAAAGAATTAAAAAAAGTAGAGGGGGCCCCGAAAGTAAAAAGCGTAGAACCGCCACAGTATTCAGGTTCTTAAGATTTTTCGATGTGTTCTTCCGAGATGAGGAAAATAAACACGAATTGCACGCTTTAAAGTTCAAAAGAAGATCAATGTGGCGAGCTTGTTTTATTAATGCGGCAAACGGAGATGGTATCCAAACACTACTCCTACTGAGTTCTAGAAGGAATGTTGGCAAAGATTCAATTCCAATTTGGAAGAACTTCAACGAACTATCGCAATTACTAAACATAGAATCATAAAATAAAGAATAAAAATTTTTTGAGTCATTTCAGTATGCTAGGGGACGTATTTTCTAAACTAAAACAGACCGCCACCTGTTGATTTCACTAATGTTGTTCAGAAGACTCAATGAATACAATGGCATCAAAATCTGGTGGATATCTGCTGGTCACCGAAATTCAAATATTCACCTTTTTTCAAATTGCACACTTTTTCAAAAATAATTCCTCAGTAAAATGAAATATAGAAAAACTCTTTTTACGTGAATTCAACTTCTAACTCTCAAAAATAATAGCACAATAATTTATATTGCGCATTCGACATTTTGCAATTGGTGAATTATAATACAACTATTTCGAAAGCACGCTTCAAAGTTCAGCATGGCGACTGAAAAGAAGATGAATGTGGCGAGCTTGTTTATTAATGCGGCAACCGGAAAAGTGGGTTACGTTTTTGATCGTGTCCGAACTCAAGTGAGTTTCAGAAAGGCTGTTATTGGCAAAGATTCAATTCCAATTTGGAAGAACTTCAACGGACTATCTCCACTTTATGAACTACTAGCAGACCCAACAGACGTTGTTCTGTATACACAAAAATTCATTCAATTCGATCGAGCCGTTTAGTTGCAGAGTAGATGAATAACGACTTCAGCGCCATCTGTGGATCTGATTTGTGGTCATAAACATACGGGCATAGGCAATCCAAAATACATTCATACAAAACATCCCTCACACTTCGGTACCTTCTCCTACCCGCCTAGTGCCTACCTCGGAGACGCATTTTGGTGCGATTTCATCTTCAACCTGCCATATCTTTTGATGTATTCATCATAATTGAATGATGTAAGAGGCAAGTATAAGTATAATATTACTAAGATATAGATCAGTTCTCTACAAACGCCCTATTGACTACTTTTTTCTATAACCTATCGTTTTGAAAATATCTCGAATAAACTTGGGAGGAGATGGAAAATTACATTTTTTCATCTTCTAATGAAAATAAATCGGTCTGTGCTCATTCGATCAGGACGATTGATACCTCATTTTATAGGTTAATTAATTCTCTACAAACGACCTATTGACCACTTTTTCTAAAACCTACCGTTTTGAGCAGAATTCGTACCAATTTAAGACACCGGGATCTGAATGAGAAGATCCGTTTTCAGAATATGAAGAAAAAAATGTACAAAAAACTTTCCAAATTCACGGATTATAAATGACATTCATAGAAATTTCCTCAACATTATAAAAATGTTTTCATTCATTCGAAGTTTTTAAATGAAACTTGAATAATTATTCTCTATAACAAATACTCGTAAATACTTAGCACTAACATCCATATTTATACAACTTCATTGATATATTCCAGAATCAACAAACAAAGACATCGAAGAATTTCATTTGAAATAGTTTAGTTGATTGCATTTTCAATGAAACTTGCGATTAATTGCATTATTCCAATTTCCAATCATTCCCTCGAGTTCCAACACTTCCATCCCGCAAATGCAATGGAAATTCTCCACAGTGACGTCACATCTCGATGCGCGTCGGCATACCGTGTGTTTGTGTATCGTGCTCGGAGACGCAATTCGATTTTGGTGTGATTTCATCTTCAACCTGCCATATCTTTTGATGTATTCATCATAATTGAATGATGTAAAAGGCAATTTCGTTCTATATTAAATACTGGTTATGAAGGACGTATTTAATTGGATAAAGATCAATAGCGTATTCATAAAAAAATACTCCCAAATAATGCATGATTTTGAGAAACTTTCGGAAAACTTTAAAAGGTGATACCGAGTAAACCTTGAAAGATAGATATATGCTATCGCGGACTTTTTGTAGAACTATTAAAGAGGTACATTTCCGTCATACATTGTTTACACGTACGTCTTACGGTTTTCGCAGCGCACCTGAAAATAGCTGATTTTGGAACTCATAATTATTATCATTGAAGTTATAGTAGGTTTCCTCAATTTTCTCGGGTGAAAAGTATAGCCTATGTTACTCAAGGATAATGTAGCATTCTAAGGGTGAAAGAATTATTGAAATCGGTCCAGTAGCTTATGAGTTATCTCATATCAACGCCACAAACATACAAATCTTTCCTCTTTATAATATTAGTACAGATTGCCATGCTAAACATAAAATCATAAATAGAGAATAAAATTGTTGGAGTCATTTCAATATGCTGATCAGTATGAGTAGGTATACAAGGTGTGCCAATATTTTCAATACAACTATTTCGAAAGAAATTAAAAAGTAGAAGGGACCCTGAAAGTAAAAAGCGTAGAACCGCCACAGTATTCAGGTCACTCGCCAAAGGACGGAGCAGTGGGTGCCAAACTTACCATGAAGAACGGCGGTCTTTCCTTAGAATTTGTAGATCTGTGATACCTCTACAATTTCGATGTTTCTGCATTAATTATTTAATGTACCCAAAATAAAACTAATCCAATAGTTATTTGAATGTTTGAAGTTGATTTTTAGACTAAATTGGAGCAGTGATTCGTGTTTTTATAGTGAAAAAAGTGACGTGAAGATTCTCGAGAATTTAGGGGCCCGTATTTTCTAAACGAAGACAGACCGCCACCGGCGCCACCTGTTGGTTTCACTAATGTTGTTCAGAAAGAATCAATGAATTCAATGGCACCAAAATCTGGTGGATATATACTGGTCACCGAAATTCAAATATTTCTTTTTTTCAAATTGCACACATCCTTTTAAATAATTCCTCAGTTAAATAAAATATAGAAAATTTCTTTTTACGTGAATTCGCCATTTTGCAATTGGTCAATTATAATACAACTATTTCGAAAGAAATTGAAAAGTTATTACAAAATATACAATGACCAGTTCTCCAAAAAATTTCTCATGTGTTAACTCGACTTTTTTCACTCTTCTCATAGAAGGGTCTTGTCGCGGTCGCCAAATGTTGAAATCTTCAAGATATATATTCAGTAGTCGAGGATAAAGTTAAGTATGCTACTCGCGTAAAATGGCTATTATTCACTCGGCAATCATATACGCTCGTCGCATAATATTCTATTATTTTACTGTGGAATGATTTGAAGGGAAAAAGGCTGTTGGCAAAGATTCAATTTCAATTTGAAAGAACTTCATGAACTTTCGTCATCAATGAACATAAAATAAAGTATAAAAATTTTTGGGGTCATTTCAGTATGCTGATCAGTATAAGTATGCAGAATGTCCCTAGATTATAATAATAATAATAGTCAATAGCCAGAGCCCTCAGGGGCCCTGGAATGGTAGGTAAGTTACGGGTAAGAGTAGGGGAAAACCCGGATAGATGCCCCACTTTTTGAATTTGCCTCATATTTTTGAAAATATTGATTTTATATGTGTAATTTCTATGAGTGTAGGAAGCCCCATTATTTGATTTGGAATACTGAGACTTTTCTCTGACATAGCAATCCCAAATTGCACAATAATTTGATTTTTGTAGAACCCTTTTTTTGGGGATAGTTGCCTACAAGTATGGATAGTTGCCCCACCATGAAAATACTGGGAGGGATAGATGCCCTTCATACTGTGTGAACAAAAAACCCAACTAAATACAATGAGATTTTCTATGCTTAAAACAGCAACTTTATGTACGTAACATGGATCGAATTAACAACAATTGTGCATTTTTAATTGAATTTCAAAAGCATAATATATTAAACGAAAAGTTGCATTCTTCATATTAACATAAAGCATTATTCCACACATTCATGATAAATTAACTAAATAATAAGTCTCAACAAAAATCATCAGGAATCAAGTTTAAAATCAAAATAACACAATGAATCGAAAATCTGCTAAGAAGATATGGTTTTAGTTTAGATGTTCTAAGGGGCACCTATACCTCGAAAAATCAGGGCAACTATTCTTTTCGATAGGGATAGACGCCCATGATTTTTTTAATAAATAAGAAGAAAACAAAAAATATTTGTACTCAAATGTACACTCAATGAAACACTGTATTGACGTAAAAAAAAAAAATTACTGAATTTATTACCACTTCAAAAGTTATACAGCGGCAGATGCCTACTTCTAAAACTTTGGCATGTTTGTGAAGTTCGCTGCTGAGATGATCGCACACACATCAGCGAAAAACGGCTTCACTTTACAATAACCAACGACGAACTAGCAAGGAAACTAACCTTCTATAATGGAACCTGCTCCAAATATTATGGACTACCCAAGATACATAAGGCGGAACTGAGCCTAAGACCCATTATCTCCTCCATAGATTGCCCAAACTCGAAGATAGCAACATTTCTAACTAATATTCTAACTAGATCTTATGATCATGAAAATCAATATTACACAAAAGACTCATTCGATTTCGCCTTTTTATAAATGAGTTTAAGTTGCCGAACGGTTATGTTCTGGTAAGCTGGGATGCAGTGTCCCTGTACACTACACAACATTAGACATTGCTAAAAGATGCATCAATAACAAATGGGAACACATAGAACCAAACAGTCCCATAGGAAAAGTAGAATTTTTCAAATTATTTGAGCTGGTTTTCAACACTATTTCCTTTTCATACAATGGCACGTATTACAGGCAGAAAGAAGGAACTCCTATGGGATCCAGAGTATCAGGAATAGTAGCAGAATACGTGATAGATGAGATCTTGGACTATACAAGTGGTAAACTATCGTGCCCCTTACCTTTCTGCAAAAAAATACAGAGATGACATAATAACAGCCATCCCGAAGGGCTGGTTCAACAATCACTAGAGATTCTGAACTCTTTTGACCCCTCAGGCACACTGAAGTTCACCATAGAAGAGGAAACCAACAATCTATTACCTTTCTAGATAGATATGAGAGTCATTAGAGAGATAACAACAGAGGGCAGCATGCTGATAACGGACTGGTATAGAAAACAATATCGTCTGTAGGTACATCCACTACAAATCATACCACCCAATGAGCATGAAGATCAATATATCAAGAATCTAAAAACAAGGGCAACTAAGCTGAGTCACAACAAGTTCGTGAACAAGAACCTAAGAATTTTACTGGGAATATTAAAAGAATGGGTACCCACATAAACTACTAACAAGAATTATCTTCAACACCCCCAATTCCACAGAAACTTTACAACAACCAAGCCCCGTACAGAAGGAAATGAACAAACTAGGAAAAAATACATTTCACTGCCATACATAGAAGAATTAACACCATTGCTGAACAAATTGATACCACCAGAAAAATTCATATCGACTACGAGGAACGTAAGACAGCTCAAATCAATTTTCACCCAATCTCAAAGATCCCACTCCATTACTACAGTGCAGCGGAGTAGTATATAAAATCCCATGCCAGAACTGTGAAGCAGTGTATATGGGCAAACATCAAACAACCCTGATACAGCGTCTCTCCGGTCATAGAGTGATATCAATACAAAGAAGAAAGGCTCGGCACTAGCCATTCATGCAGTGGAAGGGAACACCAACCGAACTTTGATGAAGTTGAGGTGCGGACAAAGGAAAAGAAAAGAACTTAGAAAGAAGGTTGTTCATGGAAATGGTCCGGATATCCAGGAGGAGCTGAGTATGAACTCAAGAAAAGACATTCAAAATTTAAGCAGTATTTATTCCCTCCTGATCGAATGGGACAAGAATCATAACACAAAGGTCAAACCCAAGGAAGAACGTGGATAACGTAGAATAAAATTGTGATGTGTTGATTTGTGTGAGGGTGAGTGTATGAGTGAAGTGAGCAATTACCAAACAATAATAGAGTCCAAGAAGGAAAGAGAAAGAGGAAGGAAGAAGAAAAAGGAGAAAAAAAAAGGAATCAAAGAGTGAACATATATATAAGCAAATATTGGTTGTAAACATGTAATGATGACTAACTCAATTGTATTGAAACCATTTTTCTATCTGTCCCCTTAATGTTATGTCGATCTGTCAATTGTCAACAATCAGTGTTCTGTGGTCCGTGATCTGTTGTTTTTGACGTAGGCGAGTAAGACTGATGTCATTTGAAACGCGCCAATCTAACCTTAATCTTAATGTCATTAACGAACGTGCAATTAGAAAAGAGAAGAAATTAGATCATTAAATTATATCAGAGTGATTCAGAAGTTTGTTTGTTGGAGACTGACTTCCCGTATTACTTGCCTACATAGCGAACTCCACCGTATTGTAATGAGAAACAACATTTATAACACATCACAACCTCATCTTGTAAGGTTTATGAAAAGCATTTGTGTTTCTACTACTAATGTGTAAAATTATTGTTTTAGCTGCTCCTGATGAAGGAATAAACGTATTCCGAAAGCTAGAGCTCAGAAAAAAGAGTATACTGGTGTTTTATTTGACTGCTCCCCCAATATACATACCCAAGTTACAATAACCCTTACAAAACTAAGGTCCAGGGTGACTGTAGCAGCTACTTATAAAATAATTTTTTGATACGTGTTTCGGAAGTTAGGTATTTTGAAAATGGGGCACCTATCCAACTGGGGCATCTATCGGGTTTTATCCTACGGCTTAGCAAATCCGAGGTACCCGAGCTAAATCTGGCAGTAGTAGGTATAAAATGCAATCCATGATGATGGTTGCAATTAAGGAATAGGAATATTGAGTCGCTGCCTGAGGATTGTCAGGGCATGTCTAGAGCTGGCGCTGGACATGACAGCATGCGGGACGTCAGTGGCAGGGTGCTGAGGAGGCGGGCCCCTGCCATACAGAACGCTTCAGCTCAACAGGAAGAACCTAAGGGACAAACAACATTGGTTTCACTCCCTACAGAAAGGATCTTCAACCAGCGTTCACTCGAGCAGGGTTACCAGAAGACGCAAGAAAAGGACAAGTTGTATGGATGAAACGATCATGCGCAAAAACTATAAAATAACATGGGCCAAGAACCCAAGATTATCAAACGAAATCAAGCGACAATAATAATAATAATTCTTTGTTGTACCCAATAGGAATATTCCAGTACGATGCTATATTATGATTGTCACATAATAAAGTTATCCATGAAAAAAAATTATTAATTAAGCAAATACTCCATACAGCCCAATATCTTGAAACCTCAGACATAGTAGAATGTTCAATAAGAAAGTATTTCAACTTTGTCAGAATATACGCTGTTAAAATTTTCTGTTTCTGTTCTCCCCGATTAGTCGTTTTGAAAGGCACTATTATACAGGGTGTCCAGAAAGGGTATCGGGTATTTGTTTTCGCGCCATATTCAGAACGGGACGTCTAAAAGGAGCGAGAAGGGTTCGTGGCGTCCGCCATTTTGTGGAGTTTTAGTCACGATGGAACAATACTCGGAACGCATCCCGCATTTTGCGTATGAGCGTATTATCGTAATGGTGGTCAATAGTGACTGCTCAACGTCTCTATCGTGCGGGAATATCTACACGCCACGCGACAAATGACGATAGCATTAGGAAATGGATCAGGATGTTCGAGAATACAGGTGCGACAATTAAAATTCAAAACTCTGGTCGTCTTCGTTTCTTCTTCTTCTTCTCTGTGCGGTGCCTTACCAGCCGAACTGAGGCCTAGTGGCCCATTGTTCACCCGCATCGTTCTATAGAGACTCAGCTCCTCAGACACGAAGACAGAAATGTCGCGAGCCTGCCAGGAGTGGTCCTTCTCACCATAGGAATAGAAGGTGTTGGATTTCCTAGGTGTGTTGACCTTAACTCAGTAAGGTTTCCACAGTTGAACAAAATATGCTCAACCGTTTCATCAGTACTCCTGCACCACCGGCATAGGGAGCAGCTCGTCAATCCCATTCTCTTTAAATGCTTGTTAAACAGGTGACCAGTCAATGCACCAGTCACCAGACCGAGTTGTTTCCTCTCCAGCAGCAGAAGCCTATTGACCTCAGATCGCGAGGACGGTCTCTCAATGAGAATCCTCGACCACCTCAGGCCCACCCCTGCGCTCCATTCCGAGGAAAATTCCCTGTTCAGCAGTTCCTGAAGAAACTTCTGACAGATGTGCGACAGATTGGCAGCGAAGGCTCCGGACCAACAAATGCTAATCCGGCTCCCCGCCTACTCAGTTCATCTGCCTTGACGTTACCAGGTATATCCGCATGAGCCGGACACCAGATTACTTTCAAAAAGTTATCAGAGCCCAGCCCACGCAGAGCTTTCCTGCATTCTTCTACCTAAAGAGAATCAACTCTAACATCAGATAGAGATTTCAGAGTTCCCTGGCTGTCGCAACATATATAAATGTGCTGGCCAGAGTATCCCTGCGAATGTTTTCTAGTGCGCATGCAAGAACCGCAAATAGCTCAGCCTGCACAATGGAACAGTCCTTCCCCAGAGGATAGCCTGATTGAAGTGAGGACCCACGATTCCGGCCCCAGACCCTGTGCTGTGACAGAGCCATCAGTGAACCAGGTGGGACCTTCTGGACTAAGAAGCCTGTTTGATGAAGACCATAGGTCTCTGTCGGGAACACACGTCTTCGTTTACTTCACGATGAAGAAGAAACAATTGAAGAAGTTGAGGCGTCGGTTCGTCAAATCCGTCTTTATCCATCCGAAAGCGAAGTCAAGCGTTGAACATCTAAAAATCGTGTTTACTTTCGATTGTAGAGAAATACTTACATCTAAAAACCTATTGAATTCAATTGATTCAAGAATTGAAGGATGCGGACTATGCTTATCGACTAATTTTCCGAACGAAATGCTGCAGCGATTCAACAAGTCATTTCGCGAAGGGGTAACATCAACTGGCCTCCCAGAAGCCCCGACCTTAGCCCGTTTGACTATTTTGCATAGGGATACCTTAAAAGTAAGTTTTATCAAAATAATCCGACGAATCGAAACCAGATTAAGCAAAAATCAGGTCAGAAATGGCAGCAATATCAATATAGCTATGTGTCAACGTGCTATCGCCAATCTTCGTTCCCGTTTAGAAGAGTGCCAGCATTTGGATAACATTATCTTTTTCAAATAATTCTCCAATTCATATGTTAATATAAACAATAAATTTCTTCATTGTTCACAAATATTTTTTGTATTGAACTTACAAATAACCGATACCGTTTCTGGACACCCTGTATTTTATTCTCTTTAAACGATGACACAGCAAATGAAAAATACTCAAAACAATTTCTCATCATTTATGTAGATTGAACCCTTAAAAATAATAATTAAAAATTGTGGCATAAGTATTCCTCTATTATTTTGACACCCATTCAATTCAATTGTTTTAATTATTCAGTGTTTTATTATGTTTCAAAGTTTATCGGGTTGGTTTGTTATTTTTATTATAAGGAACATTTTTGAAGAGCATGTAGTGCCGTTCGCCCCATACATTGGTGAAAATTGTGACGTGCTCCCGTCTCTACCAAACTGCGTTGCTATCGTTTACCTCGTAAGAAGTAGAGATCTCGGGCGCCACCTCTAGTTTAAAGTGTTGAGGAGACTAGGGTACCCATAGGCGGTTGTCCTATGGGGTCCGGGAGCTACCAGCCAGAGAAGGTTATGTCCAGGGGTCAGTTGTTTGTACCTAACTAAATTCCCTAACTCTGAAAAATACTCAAATATTCCTTAGGAAAGAAAACACATTATTATAAAAACATCTTTATTTGGTAAACGGTAAATAACGTCAGTCATCAAAATACACCATGATATCATAAATACAATGTGAGGAAAGAGGGTGGTCGGGCGGTAAGAAGGTTGACGCGGGATGTAACATGCAGCATTATGTCGGCGGCGGCGGTGAGAGCTCTCAGGAAAATAAGCAATAGAATACATACAAGCGGTATTAAAAAGCGGTAAAGATAGTCGAATGAGAGTACAAGCGGAAAATTAATCAAGAAATAGTAAGTGACGGTACGGAAGCGAAGGTTCTAACATGAGCAAGTTCCTAACAATCAAATTCCCAAAAATGACATCCTTATTTACTGGCATACCTCGGTTCACATTACGGGCTATTAACAACAATCGGTTTTACGGACAGGCGGTGAAGAAAATTAGTGCGGTACCAGGGAAAGCATATGCGCCGTTTCAAGCTAGCATACACCCACCCTAATGCTCTGAACCACGAGGCCCATGCACGCCTTTTGAAGCTATGGCATGCACCTCGATATTCCGGAGCGGCACACGGTGGGGAAGGATAAAGGGAGGCATTTGCAAGACTGCATATGGGCCGTTTCAAGCTAACATACGCGTTCTTGCACATCAGAACTCCGGGATGTCATGCAGGCCGTTTCAAGCTACTACACAACCTCCGGGGGTTCAAATGATGCCAGGAGGGCACAACAAGACAGTGTATGGGCCGTTTCAAGCTAACATACACCCTCTGGCGGATTCAGAATTTCAGGGTGTCTGCAGGCCGTTTCAAGCTACTACACAACCCACAGAAACTCGAACGGTGGCGGAAGGCACAACAGGACAGTGTATGTGCCGTTTCAAGCTAACATACACCCTCTTGCCGATTCGGAATTGCAGTGTGTCATGCAGGCCGTTTCAAGCTACTACACAACCCCCTGAAATTCGAACGGTGTCGGAAGGGCACAACAAGACAGTATGTGCCGTTTCAAGTTAACATACACCCTCTTGTCGACTCAGAGTTTCAGAACTTCATGCAGGCCTTTTGAAGCTACTACACAAACGTCCAGGAACTCGAGTAATACCAGAGAGGATAATACTACAAGACAATATATGCGCCGTTTCAGCTAGCATACACCATCTCGCAATCTCGGAATTCTCACAAGTCATGCAGGCCGTTTGAAGCTACTACACAACCTCTGCGAATTCGAGCGGCGGAAGGACGGGAAAATACAACAGGAGAAATACATTATAAATATCAAAGCCAGCAAATAAGTATTAAAACAATCATACCTAAACTGAACTTGCCCCTGCAGAACCCTCTGGTGGCACTTACTTCTGGACGGACTGGTCGGCTAGTACTTCTGGAGTAGTGGTCAGGACGTTATGTTTAATTCGACTGATTTATTCAGCGGAAAATCCCACATTTTAAACCTTTGGACACGTGTGCCGGGTAACAGGTGGCTCCGCCCCATTTGTGCGGTATCGAGAATCGCGATCTAATTTGCCGTACATCTTCAGCGCGGAGATATAAAAATTCCCGATTTCCGTCAACTTCAATTGAACGAAACCAAATAATGATAGAAATTATTTTGCTTCGTTACAAAATTCATTTTTATGGACGATAATGCCAGACTCCATCGTGCGCGCATCGTTCAGAGTAACTTGAAGAGGTTGAAGTCTCTCGAATGGAATGGCCAGCAGAAGTCCAGATCTCAATACGATTGAGCAGGTTTGGGACAACCTCAATAGAAGGCTGAGAAGTTCAGAAAATCATCAAGCTACTCTTAATGACTTAGGAATCCAACTCAGAGAAATCTGGGAAGGATTAGATCAGAACATTTAAGATCACTCATTTTCAGTATGCTGTAATTAACGCAAGGGGTGGGGAAATACCAAGTATTAAATCACTTATCAGCATTCAAGTATTTTGAAAATTGTTTTTTTCTCTTCTTTCACAGGAGATGCGGTGAAATCCTGAATTTTTCTTCCATTTAATGTTTCTTGTTTTGTTCAACCTTCCCGAGAGAACATAAAAATAAGTTATAAAGTCAATGTAGATTTAACTTTAATTAAAATTGAGATTTTCAGAATGTGCTTCAATTTTTTTGCGCTGTGTATTTCAATGATTTACAATTATTACTACAGAGAACCATGTTTTATTGAACACTGAAATCTTATTTACACGTCTAGTAACCGCTCAGCTGGGCATATCGCAAGGCGACATAATATCAAGTGTATGTGGAGGATTAGAGGAGCTTATGATTTCCTAGCTTTATGTCAAGTAAAGTAAGTGCAATAATCTTGTGGTATGGATTAGAATTCAGATTAAGTTGATAATGAAACCTACAGTTATATTCTTCTAGATTTATACATCCGAGATTGAGGATTTTAAATCTTTTATTCATGAACCATATAAGATTTAATCTGATATAATTAATTTAAACTCAAACGTTTAACTACAGCCTGGTTGAGAAAGTATAATGTTAACATGAGCAGAAAAATGCCCTCCAGATATTGAAAAATTCTCACCGGGACCTTTATTGGAAGCCAAAATTAGCAAAACGCAGAAATCCTAAATTGTTTTTATACTGAACATTACATCATAAACAAACAAAAAATGACTCAAACTAAAATTGTTCTAAACATCCTACCTATTAAAATCAGACCTTCTTGATCATGTTCAGTTGTTGCTGCTTCTATTTTCGTTTACAATCTCGTGTTTTACATTTTCTTACATGCGTGATCGATAAATTAGGTTTTGGATGATCGGCACCTTTGATTTTTTGTTCTTCGGATGTCAGCGAAGAAAAACGAATTGTTTTTAAATATTCTATGCTAATGTAAATCGGATTTTCGAAATTTTCGGCCATAATTGCGCGAAAATAACAAACACGGTATAGTCACTAAACTTCTTGAATTTTTGTTTTATGCCCGTGTCGGAAATTGCACTGCTCCACATGAGTTAGGGAAATTGACTCAAATTGCAAAAATATGTAGTTGAGATGAGATTTTTGTGATGAAAATTCATATTTATAAAAATAGAATAAAATAGGAATCCTTTATTCACCAATAATAACAAACTGTTAACACAGTGAAAATGAGAAAGTCACACAATACCTACAATTAAGAAATAAATACAGTGGAACTTCTCTTTAACGAACCTCTGTATTACGAATTAAAATAGGTTAAAAACATCCTCTAAAACGAAGTAAATTGTCTCTATAACTAACTCAAACTCAAAGAACATCACTCTTTGAATGGGTATTGGTGAAAAGGTATTAGGGTGGGTTCTTCCGAAATTTTTCCGGACGTACATAATGAATCCCGACCTCAAACTAAATTATTACGGAGGGCAAATAGCGCTAGTGTGAAAGTTGTGCGAAAATGTCCAAAGTTCTTAAGTTGAATGATAAACTAAAATTTTTCAGTGAAGTCGACCGCCACATTACCGACTTTGGAAACAAATTTTCTGTATAACCAAATTTCTTTATAACGAATTTTTGTGCGGATTTAGCGATTTTGTTATAGGGAAGTTCCAATGTATTCTAAAACATACAGGTGTCCCAAGGTGAGTGGCCTATCAGATTTTGTAACTTGGCAAATGATGATTTTTTGGTCCATCCTGTATAACTGGCAACTATAATTGGAAAGCAGTGACATAGATCAGATTAATCTAATGACTTAAATCTCAAGTATTGAGCGAACTAGAGTCATTTTCGTAACACGCCAATTTGATCTTATAGGCCACTCACCTTGGGACACCTGATATACTAAAATAATTAACTAATATTACTTTCCATAAATTTATAATACTCGTAGATATGGCTCTAGTCGAAGCAACAAACTGTAGATATCTTTCCGAAAGGATTTGAAATTTTTGTTTTATTGAATCTTAAGGGAAAGTTTGTTGAACAGTTTCCAGCACATATATAGTCCGTTCACGAAAGGCTGAGCACATAGTAGGCGTTTCTTTATTTATCTGAAGTTGGCAGTATTTACTGTCATAAAGTAAATGAAGTCAACGTTGCCGAATGTACCCGGCCTCGTCCGACGAGCTTGGGAGTTATCAGAGAACTCTATGCATATTGACAACATTGCGTATCAATCTGACAAGAAAATAAGAACATAACCTAAAATTTTAATATACACAGTGGAATATGCCAAATTTCCATGGCCAACCGACGGCTCAACCTTTCGTGAACGGACTATATGTACAATTCCTCTCAGTCAAAGATAAACTATGTTTCGGGTACATAAAAAAATTGGTGTCTGGTCTTATAGACATCACTTTTCTGTACTTATCAAAAAAATTTCATTTTTGAACAAGATAACAACAAGATAATATGATTTCAAGTTGCAGAAAATAAAATTAATTTTAGCCTGTAGCTCTGTAGCGTTTAAAGGGTGGTTAAGAAAAATCAAGTAAAAATAACAAAATTATATTAGGTGTACAAATAAGTTTCCGCGGTTTTTTTAAAGAAATTAGGAATTTATTGTAAAGGAAAAGTACATTACGTTTTATTCAAAGTATTTTCCATCATTTGCCACTACTTTTCCCCATCTTTCTGGCAACATTCGGATACCCCGTCGAAAAAACTCTTCATCTTTTGACGCTATCCACAAATCTACCCAATATATTCCCAGAGAATTCAAGCATTTGAGACTATCAATACAAGTATTGCCTCCACGGACATCAATAACAGCAATAACAGATGTCAATTGACATCTTCTTTGCATACTACACACGAGGTTGTTGAATATTTCTTTTGAAATTTGGTTCCATAAACGGAGCACAAGCTCTCTCAGATTGTCAATGAAATGCTCTCTATAGGGTAAGGAGGTCATATTCATTGGACAAATGTGTAGATTTTTGCGCCCGTTGAAACATATCCTGGCCTTATCATAAAACACTTCCCCCTCGGAATGGATGGACTTCTTGGTCTAGAAACGATTACGGGTTATGCGTGGGATTGCCCATACTCTTATTCTTCGAGTATCTAAAAACCGTCCATATCTGGATTCAGCAGTGAGAAGGACACTACGCCATTGATCGTTCCAATTGATATGTTGCCTTGCCCATTCCAGTCTTTGACGCTTATGGTCACGTGTTAATGGACTCCTCTTATATAGTATTTCTTTTGAAGAGTTGCGTGCTCCTGAGCTGTTCTTGTGTTTATGCGCAACCAATGGCAACCCGTTTGTCGAGCTTTTGAATGGCTCAGGAGCATAGAACTCTTCAAAACGAATAGGTTTTCCATGGACGTCTAGAACCTAGATTCACCTCTCTCAAACGTCGTCTGATGGTTTCCATGGAAACTTGGACCCCATCTGCATTTTGAAGAATATTGCGTTGCATTCTACACGTAGATGTAGGTTTTCTTCTCGCCAAAATGATTCTGAGCAGGTGTTGTTTTTCGTCGCCCCACCAAGCCTTGGTCTTCCCAACACGGAACATGTCTCCCTGAACCTATTCTAAAGTCGAGATATCTTACTTTGGCTGTCTTGGAGCCTTTCCGCTACAACAACTTGGATTAGGACCCCTGTAGCATTCCGATAGCCCTATCGGCCTCAGCGTTTGTTTATTTACTTCTTGGCATTTTCAGAAAACTCGTTTCAAATCGGAGCCGTTGATAAACTGACTCCATTTCAAAATAAGAACATTCATGTAGCATATGCAAAGAACGAAACTTCAGAAAAAAGGCGACCAGATTGTCTAAATGTTCTATACTGATTTTCATTGGATCGATTCAAGTTGTCATTGAGTTTTACAGCGATTTTCTCGAAAATTACATACTTTTCCAAAAAGATTGAATACGATATCCCTAACTCTTATGGAGCAGATATTTCATGAGGAACATTCAATCGTATGTGATTACTGATACACTTTAGTGCGTTCATCTCAATCAGAATAAACAGCAAGTAAGAAGATTGACCACTTCGAGGAAAGGGCCCTTCTATCTAGAAACGGAAGAACTTCTGCTTCGGGCTAATACCGCTCAGGACCGTCAAGTGAGTCCACGACCGACAAGATGCCCCTTACTCCATTCTGTGAAGTGTTTTCTAACGATCAAACTATCGAAATCTTAACACTTCCACTACTCATCATATAATCCTTAGGGCAACAATGTCCTGTTAGAAAACCAGTGAGGAAGAGAGAGGAAGAGTAACTAATTCCTGAGATCAGAATACTTTTTGGATCTTGCCATTTTGAAGCAACTTTTTGGATTGATCCGTTCCCGGAGGTTTCTTCAGAGTGCTCCTCTATAAGTTTCTTCATTACCCGAAAACCTAGGCCAACATAGGCTATGGCCTAGGGGCGGCACGATTTTAGGGGCGTCAAATGAACGTAAAAATTGTTACAAGGGTTTTGCTGCGAAGTTCTCCTTTTTGTTAAAATTGCAAGCGATTAGTTCTGAAGAATTAGGAGTAGCAGTTACTAATCTCATCTCTAGTTTTCCTGACGATTTAGATGAAAAAATTAACGACGAATGTTTGTACTTCAAATCCTACTAAGCTCAGTTAGAACAACATACAAAAACTCTAATTGAGTTGAATACCTTCATTAGAAGTGATAAAAGCTTAGTGCAGGTGTTTCCCTATATCGATATTACAATTAAAATGTTTTCATGCGTTTTTGCAACGAACTGTTCAGCAGAGAGGTCGTTTCCAGCATTGAATCGAATTTTATCGTATTTGCTATCTATAGCATGTCTCAAGGGCGTTTGAATTCTCTGGTCGGTTTGTGCAATGAAGCTGAGTTGTTAAAAAAAATAGACTTTAAAGTAGTTGTTGCAACTTTTTGCGGATAAGAAGTCAAGAAGAAAACCATTATTAGTTTGATGATGAAAAGTGTAATTTTTTACTATGAAATATACACTCTGAAACATTAGATTGTTTTATTTCCAGGATTTGCCTTTATCAACTTCAGTGAAATCACGTTGAATTCTCTTTACTCAGAGGGGCGGCAAATTGTTTTCGGCCTAGGCGAGGAAAAGAGTGTAATCCGGTCCTGGTTCTGGTTCATTTAGTGCCGCTTGTGCCCTTTCTGGCTAGATTGTCAGCATCTTCGTTTCCTTTGATTTCCTAGTGACCAGGAACCCAACCTGAAGAGACTTGTTATGCTTGCCTTCCTCAATGAGTTTTCTTCGGCCCTCCTATATTAGTTTTGAGTCGCTGACATAAAAGTTCAGTGCTTAAAAAGCACCTAGATTTTCAGAATGAATTACCATTGATAGTTTCTTTCCATGTTTTCATCTATGCATATCTTTCGATTGCAAGTATTTCTACCTGAAAACACTGGAATATGAGCCAAATGATATAGTGTACACTTGGCTGTTGGCCCGTATACTCCAGCGCCGGTCCCTATCGTATTTATTTATTTATTTAACATAAACTACAAATCAACTAAGTGTTATCATAGTTGCATATTTCATCAATAAAAATACAATTACCCATGTCAACACAGTTTACATACCTTTAAGATGTTCTTTAATAAGGACTTAAAAGCATTTAGGCTCCTACATTCTTTGAAGGGGAGGGAGTTGAATTTTGTTATGCTGGAGTAGATAGGAGCCTTCTTGCCTAATTCAGTGCGAGTTTTCTTCAAATAATAGTTGTTTCTATTCCTAGTGTTCAGATTATGTACTGGGTTTTTTCACTATAACTTGACCCCCCCTTCAACTTTGTTACTGAAGGAGATACAAAAAAATTTTTCGTATAAAAGTTTCACGGAATCAACTTAGTTTTTTGATATGATTCCAGAAACTGAAATATATACGGGTGACCAAGATATTGATGGAAAATTCATTTTTCAAATGGAACACCCTGTATATTTTCCATATTTGGTTAGCTCTTTTTCCCCTGATTTCGAATATGTAAACATATGTTGGTCTATCTCTTTTATTCTGAGCACCACAGAGTTTCAAATTTCAATAATCATCTGGCATAGCATTTTGGAAGTTCGTGAATATTTAAGTGGCCAATTTGATCTTTTGTTTGTTAATGGCACACCCATTTTATGGTAACCAAATATTCCCGATTTAACACCGTTGGACACGTTTTTATAGCCGTTCCTGAAGGAAAAAAATTACTTCAGCAAAAATGACAATCAATGAAAGCGGAGAATAATATTAATGATATAAAATCAACCAATATAAACCCTAAACAACTTGAGACAACTATATGAACCAGGGGCGTAGTGACCGGTGTTCGGCGTGTTCGATGAACACGGGCCGGGCCCCATAGGGGCCCGGCCCGGCTTGGCACAACTATACTATTTTCTCTTGCAGAATAAATCCTTCATTTTGTACTAAAACCAACTTATCTTCGAAACTCTAGTTAAAATTATCAATTCATATCAGAAAATGATTGTTATCAAAATTTACTACATCGCACACAAATGAAAACGGTGAATCAACAATTCCTTATTTATATTTATATTCTTTGGTGAAAATTGCATCCCCCGTAATCAATTTTGCGGCCTGGACAAATCGTACCGAACTCTTTGCATGAAGCGTGTCGGCATTCTGTTTAGGGGATAATTACATTACATTAACGTCACCAGATGATCGCTTTATTGGGGCGGGCTTTTTTTGAACGGCTTCTTTGATGTAGTATTCTTCATGTACATAGGGAAATTTTTTTTTGGATGGGGGGAAACCGGAAAATGCGAATGCGAAATCAAATAAATAAATAAATAAATAAAAAAATTTCACTTCTACTCGAATTTGAAACGACGTTGTGCTTGTGAGTGTGTTCACAGTGAAAGTTCTCAAAATCTTGACTTTTTTAGTGTTTTCTGGACTTTAAGTGTTATTGAAGGTGAGTTTCTATAATTCATCACGTGGATGATTTTTCGTTAGGCGCCTCTCTTGATATGAAAAAATGCGGGTCAGTCTTTGGGGGTTGCTGATAGAATTGAAAACTAAGTGAATTGTGAATTGTATCGTCGAGTTATCAGATTATTATTTCAAATAATTTCGGTATATAATCAAGGATAAATGTTTCGAATTGGTAATTGGTCACTAACACTTCTTATAAACCAAAAATAATTAGAAAAAAGAACCTAATATGCCCGACGATATAATTCACAAGTTACTTCGTTACTTACTTGTCTCAAGAAATCTTGCTAGAATTATTTTAAATATTCTATAGAAAATGAAGTTGCCCGAACATTAAGTATAGCTAATATTGTGACAAAT
Organism: Propylea japonica; assembly: GCA_013421045.1. Classification (NCBI taxonomy): domain Eukaryota; kingdom Metazoa; phylum Arthropoda; class Insecta; order Coleoptera; family Coccinellidae; genus Propylea; species Propylea japonica. The sequence goes on along the minus strand of CM024244.1, from coordinate 48,530,156 downwards.
TGCAAATTTGGCAAATTCGAAAGCCCGCAAAAAAAAGTTTTGATTGCGTTTTGTTTTTACTCTTTTTGTGTTTATTATATTAATAATATATTTATATGTTAATTGGTTTTAATTATTTTGTTTTTTGTTCATTTTGCTTATATTTATATTTGTTGTAGTTGTTATTTGTTAGTGGCTATATTTTATGTGGAAGGTATACCCACGTACTTTGTATTGTCACTTTTCTAATATAAGTGACAAATAAAATGTGGTTTTATTTTGTCCTTATCTATTTTTTAATTATGTTCCAACCAGCAGGCAGCGCTGCTAGGTGAGGGTAGGGGCCGGAAAATATCTTGAACACAGGCCCGTGGTGGCGTTACGCCACTGATATGAACTATGTGTATTGAATGAAGGTGGTCATTTTGAGCAATTTCTTTAGTTGATGTTATTCTTACCCATACTAACATAGTTTATATTTTTCATTGGTTAAGTAATTGTTAAGTATTCATTCTAAAATAATACTTCTAAGTAGATTGTTTGGATATAAAGAATTTCGTAGGTATTTCACATATTTTTTTTTCGGTGTCATCATTTCAAAACTTGAAACTCTGAAAATTGAAGAGACACATCCACATACGCATTTATATTCGAGATCAGAGGAAATAGCCTATCAAAAAAGGAAGAATATACAGGGCAGGTGTCGTATTTGAAAAAATATAGTTGCATTCAATGTTGTTTATCACGTATATCTTCCCATTGACGTTATTATAACTCCAAAAATGAGCATTTTTAGCAACGCACTCTGCCACTTGTAAAATGATTACAGATCTTGGGAGGTTGGTTCTTAAAATTTGAAACTCTGTGGTTCTCAGAATAAAAGAGATAGACCAAAGTATGTTACATATTCGGAATCAGGGGAAAAAAGAGCTAGCCAAACATGGAAAAAATATACAGGGTGTTCTATTTGAAAAAATGAGAGTTGCTATCAATATGTTGGCCACCTGTATATATTTCAGTTTTTGGACTCATATCAAAAAACTCAGGTGATTTCGTGAAACTTTTATACGAAACATTTTTTTGTATCTCCTTTAGTAACAAAGTTAAAGGGGGGGTCAAATTATAGTGAAAAACCTGGTACAGGGTGCGCATATTTCGATGTTTTAGCACTACAACTTTTAAACCAGAGGAGATAGACAAAATCTGATACCCACTTCTCGATCTCTTTTCTGAGAAACTAACAAGAGTACTCTTCATTTTTGGCTACCTTCTTTTGTTTTCGAGTTATAAGCGCAAATTGGAAAAGTGGTGATATCGAAAACAATTCATATCTCGCTAATACTGATGATAGAGCTCTGAAATTTAAACATTATAGAGGCACTTTTTTACGTAGAATTCAGTGGCGTGCTAGCCTTTTTTGCACCATTTCTAATTACGAAGCTATGACCCAAAGTTATGTTTTTAGGTGGGAATACTAGATTTTTATGCCATTTTCGAAAAGCTTATTTTTTCTGATTTCAAAAAATTGTCTCCTCTGGTTAAAAGTGTAGTGCTAAAACATCGAAAATGCCCACCCTGTACATCTCTTACCTGTTTTATTAAATTTTCACTTTTAATCAGATGATTTTATTTTGTAAATAAGCTTACATTGGTTAATGTCATCAGTTCTTCAAACTTCAAAAATTTTACCGTCCTATACAGTTGAGAAGAGGGGGTATCATAAGGCAAGTTGTACAATGATTTTAAAACACTTATTCTGCAAACGATGTACACGATTTAAGTTGGTTTTTGAAGTGTTTACCCAAATTACAGACAGATAGCACAGCACTGACTGTATATGAGCCGAATATATATTGTATTCCATTTCACATTCTTCTTTCTCTTATAGTAGTGAATTCAAGTTCTTCACGGTAAAAAAATGTTATCTCATCATGTAAGACGTTTTTTAAATGCTATAAACCGTTACATATTCTGCAGATACATTCGCATAAGTATTTCTATGTATCTAAGTATGTAGATGTATGGTGGGTTGGTATTCTAGAATATTGATTTTGCATAATTCAATTTAGTTGCCAATATCACCTCTCATCATTAGCCACCCTAAAGCAATCCTGGAGTATTTCACGGAAATCCTAGCACATTTGGGAGAACAGGATGTACAGGATGCGGCAAAACAAATAGTGCAGTTGCGATGGGCAACAGCATCCGTTCTAGGTTGAAATTTGGTAAGGGACACCTACCAATAAAAGCTTCTGACACTACATTTTACGGTAGAACAAAGAGCATCAAATTCGAAAAAGTTAAAAAAAACTCAAAATTTTCATTTGGCCAAGCCGAGGTTCGACCGCAGGCACGCAGGCAAACACTATAACCATTCAAACTATGTAACGTTTCAATCATTTAATGTGTTGTGCGTGTAATACCTTCTGTTTCATATGAGTTGATTTAAATATGAGAGATGAGTTCATAAATATAAAAAAATTATCAGGATGCAAGTATGCAAAAGCTGACTTTACGTCGAAGCTTTAGTTTAGTTAGTTCAGTTTGAAGAGAGGTTACAGTTCACTGCGACCTTAAGGTCTATCGTGTCCCCTTACAGAGTGTTCTGGCCAAAACCCTTCACAGCTCGCCTTTCAGTCCAGAGATCTAATGAAATCTAATAACTGTGAAGGCTTCAACGAGGCTAATTCCTCACTCTTACAAGTTTCTCGCCCAAGGCATTCTCTTCTTTGGCTCGCAATGCCAAGGCATTCCGTGACCAGGTGAATGGAGGTTTTTTCCTCCTCCCCACAGAACATACACTCGTCAGTGCTTCCTGAGGCGACAATGTCCTGTAAGAAAACCAGTGAGGAGGTGTAATTGCTTCTACCAAGATCCAGATATCTTTTGGATCTCGCTGTCTCAAAGTTCCGAAGGAACCCAGTGTAATGATCCATTTCTGGGAGATTCCGCCAGAGTTTTTTCCTCTCGGCTTTCTCCTTCTCCAGAAACTCCTTTTATAGGTACATTTACATATACCAAGGAAGGGTTCTGGGCCAATGAGTGACGTTCGTGCGCCCTCTTTGGCAAGTGTACCTATTGGACTCTTCGTTTCCTTTGATTCCCGAGTGTCTGGGAACCCAGATTAAAAAGACCTTATTTTTTTGCCTACCTCATTGAGTTTGTTCCGGCACTCCCAGATCATTTAGAGTCGATATACGTCAAGACTTTCTTGAACTTGGAATTTATTGTATGTGAGAATGGTATATTTCAAAAAAAGTTGCAGAATAGGATCCTATTACAACACGAATGCAGAGTGTTGGAATGGCCTTCTGCAACGAGTAGGTATTAGACGATATTTTTCTATTTCAGTCAAGTTTTTTTTCATACTTCGAAAATTCGATGAAGAATTAGGATTATACATCCTAGTTGATTCAAATATGAGAGATGGGTCATAAATGTATAAAATTAGCAGAATGCTTTCCCAATATAAATAAGTGTGCAAAAGCATCTGGCTTTAGTCGTCAAGGCTTTCTTGACCTTTTCTTATTTCAACGATTTGTAGTAAAGAAAGTTCAACATAAAACAAACATCCGTATACCAGTTTACTTGGAATGTATTTGGATGTGAGAATAGTACAGGGTGGTACAGATCGTAACCAAGAAATTTCAATCACGTATTCTACATCAAATATAAGCCCTAGTTTGTCGTATAAACATATGTCGAGAAATGTTTCCTCTCCCAGATAAGGAGTGTTACAATTAGGAAAAAATATTGTTTTTATTAATAACTTTCACACTGCTTGAAATAATTTCTTGAAATTTGAGACATAGGTTTTGAGCGGCAAGGAGCACTTTTTGCATAAAATCATTTCTTACTATTGCAGTGAGACTGAATATTTTCAGATAAAAAATGATACGCCACTGGTTTTCTCCGACAACTATATGCTATATTTTCGGTTTTTCATGTTTTTTTATCACTATAATATAATATGAATAATATAATAATAATATAATGTTCTATTAGATGAGTTAACTGTAAACTTTCACTCTGATACACTTGGTATTTCTTAATAGTGGATAGGTGTGGGTGTTTATCACCTGTTTGTGTTCCTAATTATCTAAATAAATAACTAAATAAATAAACAAAAATTACTATTTAAATCCTTATTTAATTTGGAGAAAATTCGGTCTCCCGACTTTTGCTGTACGAGGCATCGTTTCCGGTTAAAAAAATAAAACACATTCTCATGCATGAAGAAATCGTCAAAAATTTGATAAAGTAGGTACATAATTATAATAAGACTATTATTTGAACGAAACGAAAACGATTTCTTCATGCATAAGAAGTGTTTTATTGTTTAACCAGAAACGGTGCCTTGTACAGTAAAAAGTCAGGAGTCCGAATTTGCTCCAAATTAATAAAAATTTAGTAGTAATTTTTATGTCCGAAAAACCAGTGGCGTATCATTTTTTATCTGAAAATATTCAGTCTCGCTGCAGTACGAACGCCACTGGTAGAATAGAAAAGAAATATATTATGAAAAAAAAAGCTCCTTGACTCTCAAAACCTATGTCTCAAATTTCATATAAAAATATTAAGCAGTGTAAAAGTTATTAATAAGAAAAATTTTTTCCTCTATAATTTTAACACCCGTATCTCGGAGAGGAAACATTTACCGACATATGTTTATATGACGAACTAGGGCTTTTTTCTGATGTAGAATACACGGTTAAAATTTCTTTGTTACGATCTGGATCACCCAGTATATTCCAAAAACGAGTTGCTGAATAGGATCCTATTACAACAAGACTGCTTGAGTTTTGAATGGCCCTCTGCAAGTTTCAGACGAAAAGTCAAATTTTTCTAATAATGTCGAAATTCGAATTCAGATTATACATATAGTGATTTTTGTATTGTATCTTGCAGTTGGTGTGACTACGAAAATTCACGGATTACGAAATTTGAATTTAAGTCAAAAGTTTCGATTTGAATTAATTGTTATTAGATATAGCTCGATTTTTTGGAATGCATAATTGAGAATTTACTTAAACCTGAAATGTCATATTGGAAAATATACAGCCTACATACATGCAGCTGAAAATATTAACCATCTAGAGCTATGTTATGTAATGGACATTTTTTTTATTTTGCTTCATTAATTAAGTAATAAAGGATCCAATCGGAAGAAGGAACGTTATACACATAGGTAATGATAATTTTCTTGGAGCACCAATAAAACTTGATTCAGGATTATAAATTGCTGCTCAATAGCTTTCCTGTTAATACATTTGTGTTATCATATACAGGGTGTTTCATCATAAACTGGACAAACATATATTTTCGTGTGGAGGACATCAGGAGAATCATTTTGCCTTATACAATATATCCCGTTTTCGAAGCATAAGCGAGATACAGGGTGTCTAACGTCATTTTTGAGCAAGATTCTTATGATTGTGGTCAGTATGTATAACACTTAAAGTAACGGTTTTTGGTCAAATCTCAGATTTTTGGGTCCTCTATTCAGAAAAGTTGACGAACTCCGAAAAAATAATTTCCAAAATGGCGGAAGACCTGCAATGTTCCAAATTTTTTTTGCGGTTGTCAAATTGACTTTTATTTTCTGAATGAACACAATTTTCTAAGAATTTCTGTGAAAATTTTTTTGAAAATTCGAACACAAATTTTTTTACATGTCTACAGCGATGAAAAAATTTCACTCGAAATGGATGAAATTTTGTACAATTGTACTTCTTGAATTATCATCACGAATATGAAAACAGAATTGTAAAATATCAAACGGTTTCGTTACTACAGTCATTCAAATGTTTCGTTCAGACCTCTGAAATAATGAAAAAAAAAAATTGTTTTGAGTTCTAGAGTCAAAATAATTAAATTATTGGCATGTCCTAACATTCTAGATGAATTTATACAAAAAAAATCAGTGAAACTTAGTTGGGACTCGAACCGCGTAGGTATTAAATAGGAAAATGGCACTTTTTAAGGATATAATATTCGTTGCCAGGCAACGGTATTTCGTAGTTCATAGAGTGGACTGGTATTTGAATTTCAGTGAATATAATTTAGCCAGTAGTCCAAATCTATGAACTACGAGTTACCGTTGCCTGGCAACGAATATTAATATCCTTAGAACAGTGCCATTTCCCTAATTTAATACCTACGTCGGTTCGAGTCCCAACTAAGTTTCACTGATTTTTTTTGTATGAATTCATCTAGAATGTTTGGACATGCCAATAATTAATTATTTTGACTCTAGAACTCAAAACAAATTTTTTTTCATTATTTCAGAGGTTTGAACGAAACATTTGATGACTGTAGTAACGAACGTTTGATATTTTACAATTATGTTTTCATATTCGTGATTGATATTCAAGAAGTACAATTGTACAAAAATTTCATCCATTTCGAGTGAAATGTTTTCATCGATGTAGACATGTAAAAAAAAATTTTGTATTCGAATTTTCAAAAAATTTTTCACAGAAAATTCTTAGAAAATTGTGTTCATTCAGAAATAAAAGTCAATTTGACAACCGCAAGAAAAAGTTTGGAACATTGCAGATCTTCCGCCATTTTGGAAATTATTTTTCGGAGTTCGTCAACTTTTCTGAATAGAGGACCCAAAAATACTGAGACTTGACCAAAATCGTTACTTTAAGTGTTATACATAACTGACCATACTCATAAGAATCTTGCTCAAAATGACGTTTGACACCCTGTATCTCGCTTATGCTTCGAAAACGGGATATATTGTATAAGGCAAAAAATGATTCTCCCGATGTCCTCTACACGAAAATATATGTTTGTCCAGTTTATGATGAAACACCCTGTATATTAGTTATATAATTAGAAAAATTCCTTTCCATCCTAAAAAAATGTTATGTATTAATAAATATAACCACCTAACTTATAGATGAGATCTGAAACAGTTTCTGATAGGACTAATGATTCATAGGTTTAAACAATGTTCATAGTTAGCAGGTGGCAAATCTTTAATACCTTATTTTTTAATGAAAGTTGAACTTTTCCTATCAACAATGTACAATGAAACATTGCTACCAAGTCTTTTATGAGATGAAAAGAGAAAGAATATGGGGACTTTCAATTTATTTTTTTTTACAGGTTTGTACCAGATGCGGGACATTTTGTACAGAAGCCCAGAAACTGGACAGGGCTGTTTCCAGTACTGCAGTGTCGTGAACTGCGTTCCTCACATATGAATGAAAGAGCACGTTATATTCTTCACTACTCAGAAGAGGATTCACTGTATATGCCTGATGGGTGCCTCAGACGAGGATGCCATAGACCTAGTTAATTCTTTTCCCCTTGCGTCCAAACACATACACAATTTAAGCTTGAGATGTTCTAGTATCACGATAGAGGACTCGAAACATTGATGGGACCATCTGCAGGTAAATGAGGAATACATGTATATAGAGGGTGTCTGTTAACAAATGCGAGGGACTTTGGGAGATAATTCCTCGATGAAAATAAGCAGGGATAGTTCATATAATTTTTTCGAAATCGACCCCCCTTTCAAGATACAACCTTGAAGGCGATGACGAGTTGACAGTTTTAATTTTTTTACGGCTTCTTAAAACACTGAGTCATAAAACTATACATAATATGAAGCACTAAGTAGATGTTAGGGCAAGGTGAGGTATAATGATCCCCTTAAGGGAAAATTTAATTGTGGCTAAAGTTGTAGGCAAAACCGCAAGATTTCAATTGTTGAAGGTAGTGAATTTACTTAACTTTGTATCTGCCTACTTATTTTCATTTATCTATGTAGTTTTTGTATTAGACATTTTTGTCAAAGTTAGTAAAGGATCATTTTATACACCCCTGTGGATAAAATGATCCTTGGGGTAGGGGCAAAATGATCCCAGGGATCATTTTTGTACTATAAGTAATAAATATAAAAAAAAGGAAATAAAGAACTCTGCTGTTATTTAAATGATAATATGTATTGTTCATAACAATTTAAATATGTAAGCAGTTACACAAAGCAAAAAATTCGATGGATTGAAAAATAATATTTTTCTTCTTCTTCCACCACATTCTTTTAAAACCTCGTGCACGTATTGTAATGTCTGAATGTCTATACGTCTAAATCCACGAAGCCATTCAAGTCCAGCTCTTCCTCTAGCTTCGGAAAATTGATGCGGTAAATTATTTCTTTCTGTCATTTTTGGTGAGCTGAGGTTAAGAAATCCTGAGTGGTCAGTCCGTATATTATTCTGGACTCCATGTCAACAAGTTCCAGGTTGAACACTGTTTGTTTGCTACATAACTTTTAGCGAGCCTACAGCTATTTTATTTTTACCTTTGGCTCTTCTTTCTAATACCATCACAGGAACGTCAAATTCTCTTCTCGCGGTTTCGTAAGCCATACCATCTCTAATGCCTTTTGCATTTGTTCTTCAGGCCTCTTTTGGCGATTAGTTTACGTTATAAATTCTCGGCATGATCTGTAAACAAAAACTATTAGTGGGGTAAAATGATTCCAGGGATCATTTTAGACACACAGAAGGGATCATTTCACCCCAAATACCAAATTACAAAATATCGATCAAAACAAAACTTTAACATACCGCGTGCGATGATCGAACATTGCTTAAATATAAGCTAACTGCTACTTATACCCGCAAATGAAAACAACATTTCAATGAACACTTACATGTAAAAAAAACGAAAGTCCAAAACATGCTTACCTTAGATCAGAGCCACACTTGATTATTTTTTAATAAAATCACGCAAGCAACTCGCACCGCATTGACATTTTACAGG
>CM024244.1:48462413-48521290 GCA_013421045.1 Propylea japonica | reverse complement strand
CACCTCAGTATCCATCTATATAAGCTTTTTCCGTGTGACAGTTTTTGACTGTTCCCAGAAGACAGTCGTCGGAGACTTCCATTTTATCTTTCTTGAGCTGGATCTTATTATGGAAGGCTATATCCTTATGAGATCAACACACCATCATGCGGTTTTTCGGTTGATGACATGAAAGCTGTTTCTTCAATTTTCACGTATCAGTTTTTCTTATTTTGGATTTGAGTATTCATGAGCTTAGCCTCGTTACGATTCATATTGAGAAAACTATTCCAATTATCGGCTTAGTTTCATTCATTTAGGATCAAACTTATCTATTGAAATCTCTGAGTCAGTTCGTTAATTAACGCTCCAAAGCTTTTTGATTTGTTAATATCATTTAAATAGAATTGCCCGAAGTTCTTAAGATTGCTGATATTGTTTGAGTATAACAAAATAACTTTTCTTCCTTGAATAATGAGAGAAGCGTTGTGATACAATTAACAGCTCTCGACTGTCAGAAAAACTTTATAAATTTTGGTTTGGTTACCAAAATAAGTTTTATTAGTAGCAAACTCTACTGTGACCCTGGTGAGATGTAGCCAAATACCACAGCGATATCATATATGTGATTTAAATCTATTGTATGGTTTCGCACAGTGAATTGTATCTGAGATTCGAATGGAAATTATAACATCAAGAATATTTATGTTTTGGTATCGCAGTTTTGCAAAGCCCTAATAATTTGTCAATCTAAGACGACATAATTTTCTCTGTCTCCCGTACAACACAGATACTCAAGGCTCATTGTCAAGGCCGCGAATAAAATATGAAAGAGCAGAGGGTTGATAAGGATCGTGCGTACCACCCCAAGAGGTACTAGGATCATCCTTAGGGTCGTTTATACTGGCCCGTAACTTATGCCCTTAACTTATGCCCTTAATTGAGAATGAAAAACTTCTAGTAAGGGAATTCGAGTATAAACCATAGCATGAAATGTCTATGTTTCAACTCTTAGGGTAAGGGAAAAGTTAAGTTACGGGCCAGTATAAACGACCCTTACTCTTGCCTACGGCTCAATCAAGTTGCACCCTTAAGCAGAGGTTATTCAATGCCGCTCGGATTGCGGAAACGGAAGTGATCGTTTTAGAATGAGTCTGCGTGTTTGCCGGAACTCAGACACCCCTAATTTCCAGGATACTCTGTTTATAAATTTCTATTTGTGTTACTGTGGATGGATTTCTTTATGTTATTCTTGTGCGTAAGTCATTCTTAGGTACTAATTGGGGGAGTTTCCAATGATTTAGTAGTGGGGAAGGTAGTTACCCCTAGACAGTTTACTTGTTAAACTGACGAGTGTTTATATTTTTAATATGATACGTCTTGGGTCGAATACACTTTCGAGTAGGTTTAAATAGGTCTTAAAGTCACATTGAAGGGAAATATACCATAGTTTCAAACAATGACAATGGGTTTATATATAAACTCCATTGTCATTTCATCCGTAAATGTTATAACTTCGGATGAAAAGTGCTAGTTTTCACCTCAGCAGATTGCTCAGAATCCCAGGAAAGCTTTGATTGTAGTTTCTTCAGACCTCAGAATAAGAGTGGATTCGATTTGTACGAAAATTAAAGAAAATGTTGTTTCTCTAAAATATTTTTGATGCCGTACACGATTTCTTTCTCGCGTTTAGATGAGTACACCTTTTTTCAATTCACAATATTTTTAGTTTTACCAGTGAAGTTAGTACAGATTTCTGTCCGAATGAATTCAGTGGGAACAGTGGAACACAAATGCTTCAAAATTATTTTCGTAATCACACATAATTCAAGATGAGAATGTTATCTCGAGTATTTCGCCTGCGATGAATATTATCTGAGATAAAAACTGAAATGACTTTCATCTAGGGGGTAATGAAATTTTTCTATTACATCCAAAATCTTTCAGACACAAATTGAAGTAATGTTATTACATTGATTATTTGAAAATTTGAGAAAAGCCCTGAGCAGGAGCTTTCGTGCGCTCGTTCTTTGGTGGAGCAATAAGACTATCACCTCAAAATTTTATATGGATTTGAGATTATACCAAATACATAAATGCAGGATATCAGCACAAAATTATTCAAAACTGACATATGTAATAAATAGAAATTACAAAAATACATTCGTATAGTAGTTTTTTCATTCTCAAACTAATTTCAGTCGAATCGAATATTCTGTTTTGGAAATATAAAGATTCTTCTTTCATATTTCAATTGAATTTTTTATGGTTCTGTTGAAACTATAGCCACAAAGTTTTTGGATTATCATTCAGAATATCGAACTCCAGTTCCCTCGAATCGGATATCTTTTTATGGAAATATAAAGTTTCTTTTTTACAGCATTCCAATCGAATTTTCTATGGTTCTGTTCAGAGTATGGCCACAAAATTTTGCATGAGGCTTGTTATCAGCATCTTGCATGTGGCCGTAACAATTAATTCGATTGACTTGAGGAACAGAAATTTAGCATGGCCGTATTTTATGAACACCCTGTACGATTTGATGTTAACTAACCCAACCGAGCCAGTGGGACCCAAACTCATCCTGAAAATGCAAGTCTCTAGAACACTCCCGCCTTTCTTAAAGACTTATTGTGCTAACGACACGGCCAGACGGTCCGCGCATATCTGTATTTGACCACGAATTCGTCATCGTCGTTGAACGAGACGCTCAAAAAATCAAGTATAAACAGATTATTAGTACAATTCAAGAGGACTATTCTCCCTGACGATCAACCGAACATTTCGGAATATCCTCCGAAAACTGCGTTCGGTTTATTACCTGACAACCGAGAATCGAAATCAACCCCGAAACTAATTATCTAATCCAGTCCTGTCAACAGAATACCCAGCGGAACATTCTTTCATTCTTTTCTCGCTCTTGTATTCGATCGCCAACCGTGCTCAACTTGCAGGCTTTGTATCTGCTTTTGTTTCTACTTCCTTGTCGCTCCTGCCTGGGAGATTTGCCGGCTTGATGCTTCTTCGTTTCTTCAGACGATGCTGAAATCTACCCGCAATGTGGCATAGAAAGATCATCGATTGACGGTTGTGAGTTTCTAGATTAATCTTAAAAAAGATATTTTTTTTATAACTTCAGAAAAGACACAAAAACAATGATTTTTTAAAATATGATTACATATAAAATTTCACACTTAATGTTAGGGAAAACATTTGAAGATGAGTCAAAACCTTTTCACCTGCAGTTGAATGAAATTCCCGCTAATTCTGCTTTCTTAGTCATATGACACACGTTTTTCATGATTTTTTGCGAAATTGAATTCGATATTTGGGACGAAATATCGCTCTTAAAATCTATGGGAGATGATTAATCTTCAGTAAGGTCCTGTAGCAGTCTTCGAAGAACAGAGGTCGAAAAATCATCACTTTGAAGGCCAGACTTAGTCACAAGTCACAATTTTGTAGAAACTACGAGGTGCGTTTTTTTCTATACCTATTATGGTTTGTCACTGAGCTCTGCTATCATACACAGATCAATATGGTACCCCACCTTTTTCCACTAACCTCAGCTAGGAATTTTTGGTCCATGTTTTGTATTTTGTTTGCCACTTAATTCAAAGTTCGACATTTCATAAAACAACTTTTTCTATGCTACCTATTCAATAATTGCTATGTTTCTATTAACCAAGTTTCAGTCGTTAAACATAACTCAGAGAGAATATACCATCCTAAAAAATACATTTTAAGGATCTTATAGCAGTATTCTGTTCTTCATGATGCGTCACAATGAATGCATTTCTCAAGAATTACAGGGAAAACTCAAAAAAGACAGCGTTCATAATTCTATTTGCTTCCATTGTTACTGACTAGGAGAAAAGAGAAGAGAGTGTAACTAGAAGTAAATTAGTGTGAAAAACTTTCATTCGTGCCATAAAGTTTCAGGTTTGCCGAGCTGAATGAAACTAGACCTGAATTTGAATGAAAAACTTCTATTCGTGCTACAGTTTCAGGATTAGCCGAAGCAATTTTCAGTTATCTCTTGCGAGAAGCAGAATCATAGTTTCTTTCCCGATTATAATGAAAGGAGTGGAAAACAGGAGCACTTCGTTTTAACACCTTTAATGGGCACGTATCACGATCTCATGCCCCGCCTCTCTCGTGGTACTCATTTGAGGGCGCGGCATCAATGAGATGAGCCATAAAGGATTGGTCGATCAATAACGGAAAATTCACAGCTTCTGTTGCAAATACAAGGAATATTGTGATTGTTGATTTTAAGGCTACTATTAAACCAACAAATTTCCAAGTCAAATATTTTATCACTCAACATATTCCCCCCTATTTCTCTTAAGACCTTCAACAAAAACGTTTCTTCTCTTGCTCTGCAAACCATACCTTTCGTTGGAAGAAGATTTACAATTTACGACCTTTTAATTTTTTCCAGTTGAGAAGAAGATAGGAAATAGTCGGAGGGTACCAAAACTGATGAATAAGAAGAAGTGTTTCTAGTAATCAAACCCTAAATCACTAATAATTTGCATGTAACATGAGAATCGTGTGCTGGGGTGTTGTCCTGCCAAAAAAAACACCTTTGGATATCTGTTTTGCTTATTTCTCAGTATTTTTTGCCGTAGAGTCGTTAGTAATATCGAATAAAAATATCCGGTTTTGTTCTACCCCTTATCCAAAAATCTGAAGCAAGAACTTTTCCAGCAGATTTTTTAACACAACAAATTTCTCAGGTCTTAAAGAACCAGAGTGTCGCCATTCCGTCGATTGTTGCTTCTTTTCTGCATCGTAGAAGTCCCAAGTACCCAAGTCTCATCCATAGTAATAAGTCGGTTTAAGAATCCTATATCGTTTCAAATATAGCACAGATCGAAGCCCATGCTTCCACCCTTGCACGCTTTTGGTCAACATTAAATTTTTTTTTGATCCATTCTGCAGAAAGTTTTCTCGTCTCTAAATTGACGTGAACTATATAAGAACGCGTTCGTATAAATTATTCAGCACTTCAGATATCCCTTTATTATTCGTTGCTATGGCATCGCAATATTTTACGTATATTATTCCGAAATTAAATTCGATATTTAGGATGAAATACCAATATTTGGAATATATGGGAGATGATTACCCTTCAGTAGGGTCCTGTAGCGGTCTTAGAAGAACAGAAACTTCGAAAATCATCACTTGGAACGCCAGATCTGGTTTAAAACACCCTCCTGGCCCAAGAGCAAGAATTACGTATTTTGTAGCTGAATTTGAAGGTAATTTATTCGAATAATTTTTAAGTTTCAATTTTGTAATACGGTGAGGCAGGTTTTTCTACTGAGGTTTTTCCCTGTGCTCTGGTATCATACGACAGAATAGTATGGTACCCACCCCCGTTTTTACACCAACCTCAGCTAGGGACTCTTTTGTTTCATGTATTGTATTTTGTTAGCTCTCTCAATTCAAATATAAATATATTTATGTATGGATCTGGTCTAGGCTCTAGATATAAATACATCTTCGTAGATCAACATTTGGAATCCATAGTTCACTGGTGAAAGTCATTAAAACCATAACGGTCCAAGCACTCAAATCCATTTGGTACCTATTAATGTATAATAAAAACCTGAACAATTTTTTGAGTGGGTTTTTGATATCAATAGAAAGCAGATTGTCCAGAATTGAAATGAAGGGATTTTAAGTAGTCATTAATCTCATGCCAGATCTTCAAATTTGGTCCAAGAAACGAAACCATTACAGAAATATGAAGAGCAGTAAATTACAAGCCTCAGTTTTCGAAGCATTAATAATAAGAATAAAATAAGATAACAGATAACTGAAGAACATATTGGTAACAGCATAGAATTCTGCTGGGAATGTATCCATAGAAGATCAAGATACAAACTAAAGCCGCTGTGAGCATACATGACTGATTTCTCTATGAAAATTTTTCATAGGTTATAATCACATGGAACAAATCGTCCACCAGTTCTGAATCTATTAGAGTCTCCACCGCACCGTGACATTCTGAAGGTTGAATTTTTATCGATGAGATAGCTCGTTGCTGCATGCCGTTCAGTTTCGTCCCTGAGGTATCTCACTGTTTCCCTCCCCTGGTATGAGTCGCGTTCTCACAGAGGTCGCTGACTTTGCCGGCCAGAGGCCAAGCAAACAAAACGCACAACTCCTCGATTCATTCTTTCTCCGCAAGAGTTCGCACAGATTGAATATGTTAAACAATTAGTCTGGATTGATCGCCCGGACTAATTTCGACCATTCCAACGGAATTTCTTCTGAACCACAGACGAATATTGTGCTCGTAAAATTTCGGAGAACCGCAATAACGCGGTTGGCGGTGCTGTGACGATACTGTCCCAGACTGAAACTCCTGGATTCTCTTCTCTCTTCTGTTTCGATGAGCGACTTATTGGGTCCATTACCAAGAGAGATTTTAACGATCAGCGATTATAATTAATTAGCTTATGGGAAAATGAACCGATTGTGTATTGAGAATTTTTATGGATGTTAGTGAATGACAGATGTCAGCTGTGGTGAATGTAACGTGGCTTCGAAAGGAATGTTCAATAAATAATTCATATAAAGGTTGCATTTCATAACAAGTAAAGCATCTTCAATTTCGGAATATTTTATTGCGGTTTTTATACACTTAAATGTAAAATCTTTCTTGTGGCCTCAGAGACAGAATTGAATTCGTCCACGGATTCGTCATTCAGGGAGTCAAACCCTATCGTTTTGAGATCATTTTCGGCTAAAAATTCGAAAATTACGACATTTGGCAAAACGATATACCTAACATTCGTTTAAGTAGAACAACGCTCAAAAGCGCCGAATGATTTGTTTGAAAACTACATAAATCAAAGTCATTGAGGAAAAATTATCCAGCTTCAATAGAATAATTTTTAATGAAAAAGTGAAAGTGGACGACTTCAAAACTCTACGCGCTATTACTGTCTTCATTTTGGAGCTTCAAACAAACTCCTGATTTTTTCTGGATATTTGTGCTTTCAAGTTGAGTCAAATGCTTGTCACTATTCGATTGGAGGTCACGTTTTGGACAGGTAATACCTGAAGTACAAATAAAACGAGAAGCTGGAAAAGAAGTTTCGTTGTGAAGGGTTTCCCATAATAGTGTTTTTTGAATAGCCCGCTATTTCGGTAGATGTCACATTTGAAGCTCTCATTTTTTGACACGCTTCAAGAACGCATTGAATTATTAAAATTTCGCTATAAAATGGTGAAAATTTAGCAGAGACGGTTCGTAAATCTCGAACATATTTGTGCATCGTGAACCAGCTTGTCGATCCCGCAATAAAAAATTGGTGGAAAAATTCGAGCTGTTGGGACAAGTTAGTGATGTGAAGAATAAAACCTCTGCAAGTCTTTCAAGAACAGCCGAGAATATTGTGCTGTAGATGAAAATATGGAAGAAAACCCGGTATGTCGATTCCTCCTCGTTTCTTTGGAATTAGGCATTCCAAAAACATCATAACACATATTTTGCAAAAAGATTTGGGTTTTGAGGCTCATTAAGTTCAGTGCTACACTACGTGCTACACAAAACCATTGATCTTTTGAGGGAAAAGTTTCCGGACCGTGTTATCTCTCGAAGAGGTGATCACAATTGGCCACCGAGATCTTGAAATTTAACACCTTGCGACTTCTTGCTTTGGGCCACGTGCAAGAGAAGGTCTAAACCAATAGCCCAGAGTAGATTCAAGACCATAAAGATGGAGTCGTGAGGCAATCAAGGACATAGGGAATTCACTTTGAGAGTTGGTTATGGAAATTTAATTAAAAGGATATGGTCCTGGTAAGCGTTGTTTGAGGTGGTTCATTTGCCTGATGTTATTTTCCACTATTAAGGCATAGCTGCTTCTTCATATGAAATAACCACCGATCATTCATATTGAAAAATTGCATCTTTCTTTGAATATCAAAATAAGACCTCGCATTGGAAAACATTCAGTTATTTAGTGATTTTCGATTCGGCGTTACCATCGAAATACCACAATCTCAACTGGGCAGTGGTGGCAGTACTGATGTTAAGAAATATTATATGGTAATACCGCTGGTGTTGTTCCTCTTCTACCCAGCCCTTTCACCATCTCTTCATTATCTCCACAAGGACAGTTCCTTTCCTAGAAAGCGATCACTGTAAATACCATTTCTGGTCATATCTCATTAGAAGCGTGAACGTTCCAACGAAATGCTCGATTTTTTCCGCATTGCAAACCATCATATCTATTTCCTGAAGACGCTTGTTCAACGTCTATTACAAATCATTCTTTCCCGTTTCGCGTCCAGAATGAGATCAGAAGACTCGATACTTAAGTGGATTAACAGCGTATTGAAATGAAGTATATAATGTTTATGTAAGCGATACGGAGAATGAAATCTTTAGTGTGCAACCAACACAATATAGAGAAATTATAATACGAGGTGTATCGATTGAATAACGAACATATTGTTGAGGAATAAATGCGCATGCGTTAACCACGGCTGCCCTGGGGTGAAGTCTTATTTTCTCAATCGAGTTATCAACCAAAAAACCATCTGTAATTTTGGTTTCTTATTTTTCTTGTTGTTTTGTGTCTTTTTTGGTTAAAAAAAACTTGGGTTCGCATAAATGCCAAACTGAGTGGATATTTCTATACAGTGAGTTACGAAAATAATCGAGAATTTTTATGCAGCTGAAAAACCACCAATGTAAAGCATAATAAAAAAAACGAAGAATGTGTTTCATGAGGCGACAGTTCCCGTGAGAAAGCCATTGATGAGGTGCAATTATTTTTTTACCAAGATCCAGAAATCTTTTGGATCTTGCTGTTTCAAAGTTCCAAAGGAACTTAGTGGATGATCCACCCTGGGAGATTCCGCCCATTTTATAGGTACATTTACCTATACCACAGAAGGGTCTAGGCCAATGAGTGACAATCATGCGCCCTCGTCTGCCTTTCCTTTGATTCCCGAATCCGGAAACCCGTTCAAAAGGCATTATTTTTCTTGCCTACCTCATTGAGTTTGTTCCGGCACTCCCAGATCATCTTTGAGTGGATGACGTAGGAGCTCAGTGCTTTAATAGCAGCTTGACTATCTGAGTGTATGGCTATATCGCACTTCTAATAGTTTTCTTCCTATATTTATATCTAACATCTTTCAATTGCTAAGATTTCCGCTTGAAAGACGCTCATCAGGACCCTAGCGACAGTGCGCACTTGGTACTTGGCCGGTATATCCCAGCGCCAGCTCCTGTAGAGGTTTTAGAACCATTTAAACCATTTTACGGTATTTCATTGAGCTTTAGTCGGTGTATTGAAGTTTTTTTCAGTGCTTACTTTCTTTCTTGATCATTACAAATCGCTAGGGAGGTTCGTAGATGAGATGTAGTTGTTCAGAGATGCCCAGACTCTCTGATTCTTTATTCTCTCATTTCCCGTACCTTCCTCACATATGTATTCTGAGGATAGCCTCATAGGCTACCCTATCAATCACTAGATGTAGAGGTTGGATCTCAGTAAGAATGAAAATTGGTTTAAGAGAAACTGACGAGTGTACATTCTGTGTGGAAAAGAATGAAGTTCTTGTTCACTCAGTTACAGAATCGTTTTCCCTTTATGATCTATAGTTTGCGTGATTCATGGCATATTCTGATTGACATAAGAGGTCAAGATATGAATGGTTGATTGACAAATCATCAAAATAAGTTTAAAATGTTTTTTCATCACTTTGATCGGTACATTGCCTTATTGTCAAAACTGGATCATCATTCAAAAATTCAAGGTAAGCCCTGAGCAGATCCAGATGCTTTTGAGCACTCGTTCAATGTGGAGAAATAAGGCTATAACATCACAAAACAAACTAAATCCATGTTTCTGATGATGCGATTCCCTTGAAATTTTGCAAGTACATTCAGTATATCAAACTTCATTCATAAAAAAAATTCACCTGAATCGTTATGGAAATTACTTCTTTACAATATCTCACTTGAATTTTCAAAGGTGCTGTTACACTATGGACAAAAAATGTTGGATGAGGCTTATTATGAGCATCTTGCATGATGTTGCTGCAGAATTTCATACGATTGGCCTCTCTTGTCTGAGATATTAAGGAACAACAATTTTGAATGGCCATATTTTATGGTACACCCGGTACTATTTGGCTGGTTCACGAACTTAGCCGTGGCATTTGAAAACCGAACTCACCCTGAAAATCTCAATTCTATAGAACAATACTTTCGAAAGTTATCGTGCTAACAGACAGTCGGACGGACAGTCCCATGGACAGAATCGAATTTGACCACGGATTCGTTATCAGGGAGTCGAAATCTATCGTTTAAGGCCATTTCCGGCGCAAAATTTCAAAATTACAGACAATTGGCAAAACGATGTATCACTCGTTTAAGTAGAACGAGCGCTCAAAAAAATATCTGCTCTGAACGATTCAAAGATAACCACAATTGAAAAACTTGTGGAGATTACTGAGGCTGTCAACTTCTTATTGGTAATCCTCCACAATGATTCGCATGTTCGTTATTTGATAGCCACACCTGGTAGGTATTATTTGATCGGATAATTCGAAAGACACTATCGCGAAAGGCGGAAGAGCTCACCTTATTGTGAACTTATGCAACACCCGACTTACTTCGGCTCGGGACAGCTTATTGTTTTATCGATTCATGGTGAATCATGAATTAGGTAAGAGTTACGGTACACATTTCATTTCGGTAATTGATCTACAGCGTGGGCCATACAGTCGGTGGAGAAATGGCTGGATATGAATGTTATGAATAGAGACCGGATTATATGCAATTGCATATATTCGCATGCGCATTTGCATATTTGAGACATCTTCAGCGGTATTCGCATATTTTAGCTGAGATCTTGTTATGATGCATACTACATATAGTCCGTTCACGAAAGGTTGAGCACATAGTAGGCGTTTTTTTTATTTATCTGAAGTTGGCAGTATTTGCTGTCATAACGTAAAATAAAGTCCACGTTGCCGAATGTACCCGGCCTCGTTCGACGAGATTACGAGTTATCAGACAACTCTATGCAATATTGACCACATTGCGTATCAATCTGACAAGACATAACCTAAATTTTAATATACACAGTGGAATATGCCAAATTTCCATGGCCAACCGACGGCTCAACCTTTCGTGAACAGACTATACTTGTGAATGGAGGTATAAAAAATAGTTTAGTCGCAGAAAAAAATGATTTGCACAACATTAATATTTCAACACTCTACTATCAGCTAGGTACTGATGTCTGATATAGGTACTGATTTTCGTTTAAAAATTACTTTTTTGAGTTCTCACAATTTATTCATTTTACATATTCTGCATATCAACGTGCATATTATACCTATTTTCGTGCATATTTCAAGCATTTTCATGCATATTTGCATGCATAAAACAACATTTTTATGTTGCATATAATCCGGTGTCTAGTTATAAAGGAAGACGTAACCTATAGTTAATAGTGACAAATGACAGCGTCTAATAAATAAGTGATAAAGTATAGTCAAAAATTTCTTTTAGGTTCAAGCATCTTCGTTTTCTCCGAAAATTTTGATTGAATCATTTGAATCAGAATTTCATGTGGAAGGGTATAGATAAAGTTCAAGGACCGCTGGCAAAATTTTAGGGGTTGTGAAAAATTTAGAAAGAAGAGAAGGTTTGATTTTTCGCAAATACCTTCATATATCAAAATTATTTGAAATTTTTGGAAATTGAAGAGGGATTCGAAAAGAGGAGGAAAACCCCAAAGAAAAGTATCAACCCCATAAACTACAGGACGAATATTCAAAATTTTCCTGGCGGGCTGAAAATCTGGCCAAATACGAGTACTACTCGTCTTCTTCGAAGTTTTAAAACCCATGAAATATGAAAACTAAAATTTGGAAAAACAGATGCCTAAGAATAAATGAAAAATAATCTGTGGTCCAGATATATTTATTGTCATTTTCAAATGAGTTTTCCATAAGCTAATAAACTATTTTTTGTATCATTAACAACAAAAAATCAAATGCTATAGTTATTAACTATTTATCTAAGAATATTTTTTTCGTGGACCCATTTTCAAGGGGTTTTTCGTCTTTCAATCACCACTTTGTTAAAAATCACAATTTTTATTGCAGGTTTTGTTCCTGAAAAAAACTTCGAATTATCTTATGAACAACGCATATGTATATGTTTACAAATTTTTCGAAAAAGAATGAAATTCTTAAAAATCTATTTTGAGCAGTTTCTGATTTAAAAATGAAGTAATATTATCAAATAAATATTTTTTCAATCTCTAATGAAGCTGTTTCGTTTTCACCAAAAAAATGAGGTAACTCATATTTGAAATAATACCATGCACTCGTATAAAAATTTCAATTTGTGAATGATTAGTAGAATTGCATTCGAATAGAAATGAAAAGAAAAAGTTCTTGATCTGATAAGAATTTCATCATTTTTAAAAAGTTCAACCTTTAAACAAAGTCTGTCAAATTTTCATTTCATTTCAATTATTTTTTCATGAGTTACAGCACTTAAAATGATTCTTTTTCAAGATTTTCAATGTGAAAAAGTTGTGTTTCATTCACTAGACTGAAATCTTTACAGGCTATGCGTAATATGAGTTGAAGTTTGTACGTGAAGCATCTTTTTCGAAGGATTTGAAAGTCACTTGGAATTTCCTATCATCACGCCTTCGATCAATCTTCTATCGAGAGTTTTTACGGCGCAATTTCTTATTTTATTGATTTTTTCCAGAATATTTTGAATAAATTTTCCATCAATACCCTATTCGGAAATCCATAACACACCACAAATAGTTGTTTTCTAACATCAAATATCAAACTCTAATCTTGTTCTCCACCTCATAACCCTCAAGTTTAATCTGAATTTTATTACCGAAAAGTGTATTGTTTGAGCAATACCGCCAATGTTATCTTTATGATCCTGAATACGAAAGTTACATAATCTAAATAAAGAGTGTGGAGCATGCCCAAAACTATAAAACACACATAGAGCATATATAATACGCAACAAGTGGTCACAACACCACCTATCAACATTTGGGAATTGATTAAGATCATCGTTACACCTTCATTGAATGAATGTTAATAAAGTTTGGACTTTTATGAATCATAACTATCTGATTATTAAAGATGATCCATATTAAGTTAATTTTATTATGACAGTGAAAATTTATTGAAGTAATTATGAATTCAGCAAAAGATGGTCTTTTAGAATGCATCCACTACAGAAGTACCTAATACTTGAACTTTGAATTACACGCTGATGTGAGTTGATAGTTATTTAATCAACTAGGTTATTATAAAAATACCGTGGAACTTACCTATAACGAACGTCTGTATAACGAATTTCGTACAAGACATTGAACCTTGAATCCAAATTTCATGTTAAAAACACCCTCTAAAACGAAGTAAATTCTCTCTATAACGAAATATTCAAACAATATCACTCTTTGAATGGGTATTGGTAAGAAGGTGGAAGGGTGGGTTTTTCCGAAATTTTCCCGGACGTACATAATAAATCCCGACCTTAAAACTAAATCATTACGGCGGACACAGAGATCCTTCTGAAACAGTTCTAAATACACCCCCGGCTGTTTGGTTTCAATCTAACCATTACGCTAGTGTGAAAATTGTGCAAAAATGTCTGAAAGAAAGTGCTTAAGTTTGAATGATAAACTCAAATTTATCAATGAAATCGACCGCGACATTGCCGACAAAAGAAACAAATTTTCTTTACAACGAAATTTCTTTATAACGATTTTTTTTCGGATTTAACGCTTTCGTTGTAGGGAAGTTCCACTGTAATTCGAGACCATTTGTCCCTCAATTAATAACCGAGTTGATTACAAGATTTTTCCGACGATCTCAATATGAATTGTGTATGAATTCTTGATTGAAATTTATGTTCATTTTGCACGAGACTTAAATTTGACATAATAAAATTTCTATGTATCTATCTAAGTTCCAGTGAAGTTTTGACATTTCTCGTAGTGCTCTGCATACATTGTGAATAGTTTCCAAGAGGATTGCACATTAAAAAAGCCTAAATTGAATATTTAAATGGGTCAATAATAATCAATTATGTACACATTAAAATCACCTTTTATTTTGTGGTCGACGGAAAACATTTGTGAATGTTTTCATATGGTGGTTGAACATCAAATGGTCATCTCAATAAAGAATGAGCTAATAAAATAGCGCACCAGAAAATTGAAAATGCATACAATCCAATAAAATTTATCTGAAACATCTTAAACATAGTGATTAGCTCGTATTGGATAAGATCCAATAAATGCCATATAAGCTCCATTTGAGACGACTTTGAATGACTGAAAAATGATGATATTAATCTCACTATTATAATATAAATCTTCGGTTGATTTGATTCCTATTAATAACGAAATATCCATGATTAAGAACGCAATGGTTTCATAAAATAATTTATTCCCAAAAAATTACAATCACTATACTTCGTGCTCATGATTCTACCAATAAACATCCTAATTGATTTTTTATTCTATCGCCCAGTTTATTCCACGTTGTATTTTTGACCGGTGTATTCGTTCAACTCACGAAAATATCCACCCATATTTTATGTGATGACCTAAAAACTAATATCCCTAATCTTCATCGTAGAATTTGTAGTAAACGTAAGTGAAACGAATCGATATCTCTGTATTAGACGTTGTTCCCATTTTTATTTCATTACTTTCGACATTGACCTAGATATCAAACATATTAACAAATCACCTCGAACAATTACATTATACATAACGTGAATATAGGTTAGCTATTATTAAATTGATCTTGCACAGGGTGTTCTATAGGGAATTTCGTATAAATATTTACAGTGGGTGTTTTTTAGCTGCACGAGATGTTTCGATGGTTGGTGGTTTTGTTTTGTCAGTTGAATTTCACACTTGTATCTTGTATATACTTGTACGCATTTCTGGAATTATTTGAATTTTTTCGAAAAATGTCTCAAAATTGACGTCAAAATCGTGAAAGCAATCATTAATTTACTTAACAGGACATTAGAAATTGTTAAAACGGTTTCAATATGATGTGATAGACCGTTTATGGCATCCATTGAGTTCATCTAATTTTCAAAAATATAAGAATATTCCTCAACTGAAATTTGTGCAAAGTATTAAGATTGTCATTCTTCCCCTGAAAAAAAACAATTACTAAGCAATAGAGATTGAGCTATCTGGAACCATGTAAAACAAATAAATAAAGTTTTCACATGACAAGAGAAGCTCCGATAAGATTGAAGACAATATTTTTTTAAATAAAGTACCAACAATGCAATTCATTTTTCAATATTTCTTTTGATTTTTCTGAATGAATTATACAACAAAAATGTAAAAGAGTATTGAATCTCATTTAGTTCAGGCGGTTCTTTTTCTGTAGAGAAGGAATATTTCATTTTCATGAATTTTTGAAAATTCTGAACCAGAATAAAACCAACTTCTGAATTTATTGATTCAAATTATTTGCAACTGCAGCAAGATTACAAAAGATAGGTTTGAATACAGGGTATTACATAAAATATGGCCTTTCAAAAATTTTCCTCAATATCTCAGACAGAACGAAACCAATCGAAATGATGAAATGAATTGCGACCATATGCAAATTTCTGCTAATAAGCCTCATGCAACATTTTGTCGCCATAGTGTAAGCAGCACCATATTAAATTCAATTGGAATATTGAAAAGAGGAAACTTCATATTTCCATAACAAGATATTCTATTCGGTGAAATTCATTTTGTGAATGGAGATCGATAAAATGAATTTTCATCCAAAATTTCGAAACGATCGAATCATCATCATGAAGATTGATATACCGGATATTCATGCAAAATTTGAGGAAGATCACATCATCTTAACCATAGAATTCAATAATTTTTATTTTTGTTTTATCACATATTTCAATTTTAAAATAATTTCTAGTCCTATATGAAATTTTGCTTCACCAATGAACGAGCGCACAAATGCACTTGCTCAGGAGTCCGGACTTCTCTTGAATTTTTATGTATCTACTACGTATGTCCGTGCTCCTAAAAAACGAGATTGAAATAACGAATTGTGTAGTTTTTCATTCACGTCAATCTCCGCTACCGAAATTATGGATCTATTAACGATGACCTTGAGTTCTGACAAACACATTATTTTTCGCAATAATTAGACCTGTCGTTTTGTGACCATTGGAGTTATAATCGATGAAACTATAATCAGAGAACAATATAATATTAAAAAATTATGGTTTAACCATTAAAATCCTGCAATTAAATTCGACCTACACCACAAGCATTATTGGCAATTTTTCACTTTTCAGATATGGAGAAAAAATAATATGAATATATGATTGCACGTGTCATTCCACGAGCTTTCTGTTGAAAAATTTCCACTGGCTGATTTAGGATAATTTTTTTAAGTAGACTCGATAAAATGATAGATTATGACAGAACTAATTTAGTGAATGGTTTTTGAAGTCAAATTTTAGATGATGGAATACCTATTTATTGTTATTATTTCGGAAGATTCCATCAATTTTACTTATTCTGGTCAATCTATTTGAAAGGGCATTCAAAATATGCTTTCTTCAAGAAGATTAAATTTAAGAAATTGAAAAATTATCTTAAATTTACAGGTAAAATGGCTTTCCCAAAAAATTGTTTCAAAGAGCCAATTGGGCACAAAATTACAGATCCTCAACTCAAAACAAGTGAAACCGAACCATAATGATAATCTCATTGGAAGTTCATGAATTATTAGATCTTCCAATGGAGCTCAAAATGCTATAAATACATATTTTTTGTACCTTTTCAGTCCTGTACTAATTTCATTATTGAGATTTTTTTCGAAGACGAAATGTATCGACGATTGAAGTATAATCTGGGATGATTCTGCACTTATAGAAAACTTTTTTGGTTTCCAGTCTCTGGAACAGAATATAGGGGAAAACCCGGATATGTGCCCCACTTTTTGAATTTGCCTCATATTTTTGAAATATTGATTTTGTTTGTGTAATTTCTATGTCTGTAGGAAGCCCATTGATTTGATTTGGAATACTGAGACATAGCAATCCCAAATTGCACAATAATTTGATTTTTGTAAAACCTTTTTTTTTGGGATAGTTGCCTACAAGTATGGATAGTTGCCCCACCATGAAAATACTGGGAGGGATAGATGCCCTTCATACTGTGTGAACTAAAACCCAACTAAATACAATGAGATTTTCTATGCTTAAAACAGCAACTTTATGTACGTAACATGGATCGAATAAACAACAATTGTGCATTTTTAATTGAATTTCAAGAGCATATATTAAACGAAAAGTTGCATTCTTCATATTAACATAAAGCATTATTTCACACATTCATGATAAATTAATTAAATAATAAGTCTCAACAGAAATGATCAG
The DNA here is from genome assembly GCA_013421045.1 of Propylea japonica. Classification (NCBI taxonomy): domain Eukaryota; kingdom Metazoa; phylum Arthropoda; class Insecta; order Coleoptera; family Coccinellidae; genus Propylea; species Propylea japonica. The sequence goes on along the minus strand of CM024244.1, from coordinate 48,503,841 downwards.
GAATCTGCTAAGAAGATATGGTTTTAGTTTAGATATCCTAAGGGGCACCTATACCTCAAAAAATCAGGGCAACGATCCTTTCGATAGAGATAGTTGCCCATGAATTTTTTTAATGAATTAAGAAGAAAACAAAAACTATTTTACTCGGATGTACACTCAATGAAACACTGTATTGGCGTAATAAAAAAAATTAATGAATTTATCACCACTTCGAAAATTATACACCGGCAAATACCTACCTCTAAAAGTTTTGCATATTTTTAAAGTTTGCTGCTGAGATGATCGCACACACTTGCGAAAAACGGCTTCACTTTACAATAACCCTCACAAAACTAAGGTCCAGGGTGACTGTAGCAGCTACTTAGAAAATTAATTTTTTGATACGTGTTTCGGAAGTTAGGTATTTTGAAATTGGGGCATCTATCCAACTGAGGCATCTATCCGGGTTTGACCCTAATCAAAAACTTTTCGAATAAGATGAAATGCTCCTGCTTAAATCTTTGCACTAATTTGTCAGGAGCAAATTGGTTTTGAAAAAATTGTTGCCTGACTGTAAAAATTAAAAAGGAATTGAATGAAAAGGATAATGTAACGTTTCGGTGTCTATATCAGAGCAGAATCCTTCTTCAGACAAACTTGTAAAATCTTTGGAATTGTGTATTTTTTCTGTTTCAGATACTGGGAGTGAAAACCTTAAAAGTTTTCTAGAAACGAAATGTTTTGCTGAGTTATCAGAAAGATTGATGGAAAAATACTAGGAAAAGGTGGTCATTTATAGCTTACCTTTTTTTAATGTGTCAACTTTCGGTTGCCAATTTAATCTTCTCCATATTTCAGGATTTTTTCTGAAAAATTGGTTTATTTTTTGACCATCATGCGTCGCCAAAATAGTTTGTTTAAGGGGCGAATCAATCAAATTGTTTCTGATTGCAAAAGTGAATAAAGTTAAAATATTTTGAAAAACAATAAATTGAATTTCGATAATGGATATTCCTGCAACCTTATAATGAAGGAATTGACCAAGTGGTCATGCTCTGCAGCATTAAGTAATAGAAAACTGTTAAGAATCCCTCCTACGTGAAGAGATGGAATTATTCTATGGTTCTTCTCTTCGTCGCTAGGTGAAAACGTGAAACCATAACAAGTATAAATATGTATCTTGACCCGTGAGTTACTATTATAGTTCCATATAATTCCGGTTTCGTATAAGTATGTGCATTTACATTTATATACAGGTTCTTCCATACTTAATTTCAAGACGAAAAGCTTGCGTAGTCATTCTTAGTATGCTCTTTGTGTTTCATTCTTCAGTGGCTGCTTTGAAAATTAAATAACAGAAGAAGAATCAACATGTTCAAGATTTGATAAATTTTAATCTCTAATGTTTATAAAAAAAAACAAGAACGTTACCCAAGTTTTCAGCATTTTCTGATCTAATTGCAGTCTGAAGAGTCGAAGAAAAAAGCCTGATCTTAAGAAACTCCAACATATCATATTAATTTAACATAAAGCCCAAAAAAATTTTCCGTATAATATTAAAAAAATGATACAGCAGAAAAGGCGTTTCAAAAATCGATTGAGCAGTTCTTGTTGTTGTAGGTTCAAGAAAGATGTACAGATTTTTTTAATTGTATGTAATAAAATAACGAACTATATAACACTCTCACAATGAAAATATGAATTTCATACAAATTTCCTTCATTTTATAGAAGTCAGTCCAGCAGTTATACAGTCTAGAATTTCTTTTTGAAGACATAAGCGTTTTTGCAGCGGCAATGACCGAAGCTGATCAGAAACATAATGTCCAAAAATATCACAATCGTCCCTTATCTCAACACTAGTTGTTTGTACATAACTTTCTTCAGGAAATGCTTCTTTTGATGATTCTCCATAGTATGAGATATAATCCGGAAGATTTGTCTCTTCAACCTCGATTTTAACAGTTTCCTGAAACAAAACACGAATTAAATTCCTATTTTTATGAAATAACAACAAAATAACAAATCAAAATGCATTAAAAATCTTCAACGTAAGTCTATCGACTATAGCAATGGCATTCATATGTCTAAGAACTTATGTTGAGAGAAAATATTTCAGAATTGAAAAATTATTTTCTGTTTGCTAAAACCCTATAATGTCATAACAATTCATCAATATAATAAAAAATATTAATTTTTATATTTGAAGAAAATTGAAAGGCCTTTTTTACAAAAACAATGAATAAAAAAAATATTTTGTTCTGCAAATATGAAATTTTCGGTTCTGGTTTTAAATTGAAAGGGAAAAGTAAAATTGAATGTTGATCTTCAATAGCTTCAAAACCAACTTTTTCTTTTGTATTATTTGGAATTTTCAATGAAACTCCTAGTGATTTTGTGAGTTAATTATTTTTTATGAGTTAATTTGCAACAAAACATTCACATAAAGTTACCAATGAAAAATTACATGCGTTTAATTGAAATATGTGACGCACACCAGCAGGTACTTCAGTCAAAACCAGAGAGAAATGCTTACGGGAATAATAATTGCTATGATTGAAAACGAATGATTAGCCATAAAAGTATACTAGCTCTCTCGAACAGTTAAATGTCTTTAAAAAGTATTGCAAAACCATTTCATTGTTATCGAAATAGGAAGTCTTAAACTGTGAGCGGCACAAAAAATGGATAGGTTGGTATCAAAGTATATTATTTTATGAACAGAAAAAACTTCACAAAGTCTCAAAAGTTCATGTAATTTTTCTTTTATTTCAGTAAAGACACGCTGAATGTTATATGTCATATAAATTGAAGGAAATATACGAATGTTATTCATTGTTTCAATCATTATTTTCGAAGAACTGATGAATATGAACGCCTTATTTATTTATCAGTTCGCGAGTAGGTTATTATTATTGATAAAATGGTTTAAATTTGACACTCATTACTGAAAAATTGTGAAGAAGGTTTAGTCGAAGTGTTAGTGATAATTTGAAAATGAATTGGAATAATTATTTTCTATCAAGATAACAAATGATATCTTCAAATAGAGCGACAGTAAATAAAAATATTTCCCATTATTTGTTAGGTTTCAGTTCGAAGAATACCAAGCGAATTGTTTTTTCTTTATGTTCTGAAAAAAAAATCGGGATTTGATATCTAGTTTTTTCCGAAACGAAAATAAGTTGTGTTTTCCTTATAAAGGCTTTCAGCCGTATGGTATGGTGCTGGATTTGTGCTGTATTTTTTAAGTCAATTACGATAGCGAGAGGAGTCTGAAACATATTCAAATATGGTCGTACATACTACCAACGTAGTCATTCAGTGATCAACAAATGAATTGCTATCACTCTGAAGACTTCTTTGCACTTCACGTTTGCAGACCTTACTTGAGGATTTCAGCATTTTTTTCAAAGCTAAGGTTCTTTCATTCCTATTTGAGCGAAGTTACAGAATAGATTAACGTTCATTTTGGTTGAAAATTGAAGTTTTGGCATTACGAAGAGGAAAGAGACAACGCAACAACGAATAGAAAATTGACTGTACCAAATCGAATGAATTTGAATCACCCTTTAGATTTTATTGCTTTACAAGAGTCAGTGATCTATATTCTGTAGTTTCAGATATCTTACTCCTTACGCATTAAATTACATATAAAATCAAGGATTACACGTATCTAGAATTATCGTATCGTTTCAGTCAGAAAAACGCCTGAAGCTGAGGTTAACCATTTAAAAGAATTGCGGATTCATAAATATTCAAGAGAAAGGAGCTTTCCAGATTTTCTTCAACCCAGATTCTCTATATGGAAGTGACGGTTCTAGCAAGAGGCATTGAAGCATTGTAGAATTAACTGAATGGACAATCTGAAAAATCTATGAAAGTTCATCTCCTTGTAATGTTATATTCCTTCATACCTTGGACTATGAATATATCATCCGTTTTATAGCTCGAGGCGGCTAGATTGAATGCCATAATGAAGACGTCAGACAAAGGAAATATCGAATGATCACTAAATCGGAGGAAAACGACCTGGCCCCATATTCTCGACAAGTGATCTTTCAATGCGTATACAAACTTCATTGCGCCGTGTGTATTTTTGCAGGTAAAAGAAGGACTCGCGCAATAAAGTTCGTATACGCTTTGAAAGATCACTTGTCCAGAATACGGGGCCTGTGCTGAAAATGTACGAAAGAACGGACCTCTAAGTCTATTCAGATGTAAATAACAGTAGGTTGATCGCAGCCTAAGAATGATAACCTCTATTAACTCGAAATTTTCTGTAGGATGCTAAGTAAACCGAAGCAAAATCTCAGCACGATGGAAATTATACTCTGGAAATTATTCAAAAAATGAAAAATGTAAAAATTAATAATTAATAAAACCTGAATTATATGGATGATGCGATCCTCTTGAAATTCTAAATGAACATTCAGTGTATCAATGTTCATTCCCGAAATTAATTCCACTCGAATCGGATATCTTGTTATGGAAATATGAAGATTCTTCTTTTCAATATTCCAATTGAATTTCCTATGGTTCCGTTGACACTATGGCCACAAAATTCTGCATAAGGCTTATTAAGAGCATCTAGCACGTGGACCCGAAATTTCATTTCGATTGGTTTTGTTTCGTCTGAGATATTGAGGAACATAGCAGCATTGTAAAATTAACTGAATGGACAAACTCTCCATACCTCGGAGTATTTATCATCCGTTTTATAGCTCGGGGCGGCTAGATGGAATGCTAGAATGAAGACGGCAGACAAAGGATATATCGAATGATCACTAAATCAGAGAAAAACGACCTGTGCTGAAAGTGTACGAAAGAACAGACTTCTAAGTCTTTTCACATGTAAATAGTAGGTTGTAGTCGAAGTGAGCAGCCGAAGAATGATAACCTCCATAGTTGACCGTGCTAGCTTTGACTGCTCTCGTTGCCAGACCGGATATGCATTCTTAGAGCTGCGACCAATGCATACCGACTATTATTCATGGCTTACTCTGTTTATTTTGAACACCTCTGTGGATCAATTAACCGCACTGTCGTCGGCTCATTAGGGTGTGTTTGAATTGTTAATGGATTCTTGTGGAAAATCTATCGATAAGTGAAGTTCCAATGAAATGTGGTAGAAACAATATTGATGCAGATTTCAATTGATCTTTTCATTAAAGCAAGAAATAATTTAATGATTTGTTTCCACAGAAAGTAAATTAATTGATCGCTTTTCGATAAACTTCAATTACTGTATATTATTTTATACCTACTGTGCTCAACATCAAATCTTAAACAATCAATGTTTATAATTATCCTAGCTCAATTTTGCAGCATTTTTGTTTACCGAAAAGCATTTTGGGCGTTCGTTCTCCTCGAACAAATACTAAATCGTTTTGACCAAATGTCTGCAGTTTTCAAATTTTGAGCCGAGGAAGGTCCCAAAGGATAGGGTTCTACTCCCTGATGATGAATTCGTGGTCAAATTCAATTCTGTCTGTGGGGCCGTCCGTTAGCACAATAACTTTCGAAGAGATTGTCCTAGAGACTTGAAATTTTCAGGGTGATTTCGGTTTCAAAATGACTCGGTTAAGTTCGTAAAGCAGCCAAATCGTACAGGGTGTTCCATAAAATATGGCCATTCAAAATTTTTGTTCTTCAATATCTCAGACAAAACGGAACCTATCGGAATGAAATATTGCGGTCATATGCAAGATGCTCAAGCTAAGCTTCTTGCAGAATTGTAGCCATAGTGTAAACAGAACCATGGACAGAAAATTCAATTGGAATATTGAAAAAAAGAAACTTCATATTCCTTAAAAAAATATTTGATTCGAATGAAATTGATTTTATAAATAAAGATTGATACACTGAAAGTTAATGCAGAATTTTGTGGCCATATTGATAACAGAAAGATGGAAAATTCAATTGGAATTGAAAAGAAAAATCTCTAGATTTCCATAACAGGATATCCGAATCGAGTGAATTTTCTTTGTGAATGAGGACTGGTATACTGAATGTTCTCGCAAAATTTCAAGAGGCTTGCAGCATCTGAACTATAGAATTCAATTTTTGTAATTATGTATTTACTTTTATATATTTCATTTTCGAATGATTTCCAGAATATAATTCCGATTGTGCTGAGATTTTGTATTTATATGTTTGGTAGCAATCTCAAATCCCATATAAAATATTGAGATAATAGTCTTATTGCTCCACTACAGAACGAGCGTTCAAAAGCTCCTGCTCAGGGCTTTTCTTAATTTTTTCATAACCTACTGTTTGCACGAAGCCATGATAGACTTTTCGTTTCAATAGGTATTTAATATTTTCAAATTGAAAATATAGAATTTTTTTTATTCGATTTTTGACAAATAAACGTTATTAGATCAAGTGCAATAGTATTTGTACCACTCAGAAAATGCCATTGCTGGTTATAAGTCGTCAGTTCTTTGTTTTAGTATGAACAAAATTATTGATAAATTTAGATCAACATTATTAAAAATCCAGGATTCATTTGAACAAATGAATATTCCACTTGTAACGTAACCTTACCTAACCTGAACATTTTCATTTTGTTCCAAAATTCTCCGAAAAATAACTCAATAAGATCAAGGAATATTTCAGAAAACAATACATTCTACTAAACTCGAAGCGGTTAAAAACGAAAAAATACATGCGTTTACATTGAAATATGTGACGCACACCATCAGGTACTTCAAAACCAGAGAGAAATGATTACGTGAATAATAATTGCAATGATTGAAAACGAATGATTGGCCATAAAAATATATTAGCTCTCTCGAATAGTTAAATATCTTTAAAAAGTATTGTAAAACCATTTCATTGTTATCGAAGTAGGAAGTCTTAAACTATGAGAGGCACAAAAAATGGATAGGTTGGTATCAAAGTATATTATTTTACGAACAGAAAAAACATCACAAGGTCTCAAAAATTCTATTATTTTTTTTCTATTTCAGTAGAAATGAATGAATGCTAACATTACCTAACCTAACCTGAAATTTTCATTTTGTTCCAAACATTGTTTTTCCGAAAAATAACTCAATGAGATCAAGGAAGATTTCAGAAAACAATACATTCTACTAAACTCGAAGCGGTATGAAGTAGTGAAAAAGGTGGCAATGTAATTATAACGAAATGTTAGAGATCATATCCCCTTTCCACATTCTGTAACTTTTTGAGAAAATACAGTTATTTCAGTCAAATGCATCAAATTGACAAATATAACTAGATGTCCTTAAAATATTTTTACAATCAACAAAGAACTCATTCTTCAAACGACCAAGTTAGATCAAATGAAAGAAAGAGACATTGCCCCAAGACCTGAAGAGCACCACCCTGAGAAATATCTTCCAAAACAATAGATCTAGACGCTGATAAGAAATAGAAGAATAAAGCAAAACTAACAATATGGAGTAAAATACTCTACTTGAATTCCCACTGATAAAATATTCCGTCTACACCTCTATAATTATCATGTCTTTCATTCATGGTATGATTTTGCAGTTACAATATCCTCTAAGACTTGAAAAATCACAGGAAACTGTGGACTGAAACAATAGTAAAGCGATACCTTTGAATATTTTCCTTCACCTTAAGTATGAGCGTATACCGAAGGTTATTCTCATTCACTGCACACGAATGGCTCGACATAGTGGCAAGGTATATATAATATATGCTCAATTAAATGAGAGTATTTACATTTTTATGTCGAGGTTTTCTACACTAACTGATTCGTTGGAATAAAAACTAATTCACAACACATTTCAGTTACTGATCATGTATATTGATATGGAATATGCATATTTTATCCTAAGACATTTATGGAACATTAAAATTTTACGCATAACTTCAACTTCTCGAATCTTGGAAACGAAAGATCAACACTACGTGAATTCTGTATTAATTGTCTCTCCATACTTATTATCGTGGTTTTGTCGCTCTAAATTCAATTATTCAGCACTAGTCAATTTGATTTTTCGAAAAGATTTCCCTTTTTCGAACTTATATACAGTGGAATTTCATTATAACGAACGTCTGTATAACGAATTTCTCTGTATAACCAATGTCGTACAAGACATTGCACCTTGAATCCAAATTCCATGTTGAAAACACCCTCTAAAACGAAGCAAATTCTATCTATAAGGAAATATTTAAAGTAGGTACTTCACTCTTGAATGGGTATTGTTAAGTAGGTTTAAGGGTGGGGTTTTTCCGAAATAAATCCCGGCCTTAAACTAAATCTTCACGGTGGGCAGAGAGATCCTTCTGAAACAGTTTTAAATACACCCTGGCTGTTTGCTTTCAATCTAACCATTACGCTAGTGTGAAAGTTGTGCGAAAATGTCTAGAAGGAAGTGCTTAAGTTTGAATCATAAACTTAAATTTATCGGTGAAGTCGACCACGACATTATCGACTATAAAAACAATTTTCTGTATAGGTAACGAATTTTTTTTTGCGGATTTAGAGCCTTCGTTATAGGGAAGTTCCACTGTATGTATATTTAATCTTGTGAAATAAAGAGCTGAAATAATACATACATAAAATAAAAACAAAAATCCCAAAGTAAGGTTAGTGCAAAATGGGGTTATTTACTACCAGAGCTCAGGAAAAAAAACCTCAGTAGAAAAAACCCTGTCTCGCCGTTCTAGCAGAAATGAAACTTAAAAACAAAGGTGGTTTTGAATATTTCTCAATTTCTCATATAAATCATACCACTATCTATCTATACGTATAATGTATAATGCATACTCAATCAAATGAGAATATTCACGCATTGTCGAGGTTTTCTATTGCTTTAGGGTTAGAGCAGAATCGAAATAGAGATAGCACAAGTGTTTAAATTATGAGCAACCCGAAAAGGTTAACCAGAAATAGGTTTCCGAATTAGATTCAGGATTGTATGATGTATCGTAGAAAAAATTCCAAGATTATAACTCTGATAACAACCGATAGAACATGAAACAAAGTTTTTTGCTGTGATACTAATTATTCATAGGGTTGATGAAATAACAGAAGGATGTAGGCGTCTATAGTCACAAATATTGTTTACTCCATTTTCAGTTATAATTCTAATTCAATTGAACATAAAAGTATGTCATTTAATGTGGCTGTGGCATTGGTAGTTATCACAATACCTTGAGGTATAAATTTCAGAAGTTATAGCTCTATCTGCTGATTATTAATAGACATAATGTTATTCGACCGTGAGTTATAGTAATTATTAGTAAACAAAACAATTGAATGTATTTTGTAGCCAGTATGGTAATGAATTCTTGTTGATCATTAAATAAAGTTTTTTATTCAGGTTTGATCCTTCACATCATATTGGTTTTGTTTCCCTATGGTCCATTAAAAATGCAGAAGTTGTCTATTTTCTCGATACTTCTGACAGGACTTCTATTCTATTCTATTCTACCAAATCGGTTTCAATCCTTAAAAAAACGAAAAGTATAATGTGACCAGTCAGAAGCTCATCTGCGATTGTTTTTATTTGGTCAATGATGTTGGAGATTTCTATCTTATAAATTCTACTCTCCCAGAAGTAGGAAAATTTTTCTTTAGCTGATTTTGTAGATGCCGAATACATACACTTTTCTCAACAATATTTTAGTGAAACGCTCTTCACAAAAAAGTTCGAACTACAATATAAACCATAAAATAATCACAAGCGCACAAAGTCAAAGCTATGTTGACTCTTTTTTAAGGTAATCCAGTATATCTATTGTGCATTGACCACACGATCTTCCAATTTTAATGCAAAATGTAGGATTACCTACTTTGTTTACATCAACAGGTGCTACTGTTCCTATGATACAATGTACATAGTTACATTACAAGTTACCTAAAAAAAATTATCCAAGATAAAATTAAGATAAACATCAGAACGGTCAGCTGTTGATTGAAGCGTTTGGTAATTGAGGCTATAGAGTATTTTGAGTTATCCAGAAGGACTTTAGTTTTTCCTTTCTTCAGAAGGCGTTTTCGGATTTACTCAGGGTTACTAACTTCATCCATTAGGTCACGTGACGGATCTATTCGGATCACGGACCCGAGTTTTAAGTTTACGAACACATCAGGTTTAGGATTTGAAGTGACAATCGTAACAATAACATAAACAAATATTTTATGGATTTATTTTTTCAGTCCTAGTTTATTTTCGGATTGTCTCTAGCTTTACTTGTATTTATTGGCTTTTGTAAAATATTTCTTATAATTTCTGGTGTGCCCTTCCATGTTTAATGTTATTCTTGAGTACCTATGTTAAAGAAGTAGATAATTTATTTTTTCAATTCCAGTTTATTTACTCTAGCTTTGCTGGATTTATTGGCTCCTGTAAAATCTTTCTTATAATTTCTGGTGTGCCCTAGCATGTTCAGTTATTTGTGAGTACCTATGTTATATATGTGAAGAAAGCTTAAGCCTGAACGCAGAAAGATCTGCAAACAAAGTTATGAAGAAGTTTTTCACATTATTCTCTCGGCTCATGGAACCACACATTTTTCCCTGAGCCAAATTCTCTTCTCTTTCCATAATTTTTAGAAATAGGATATATGAAACTACCAAGAAATGAGTAGAAGATTTATTTCCGGCCTCCTTTTCAAATTCGAAATTAAACTGCAGTGCGCATGCGGTGACTCTACGACCCTACTCTCTTGTAGGGTTACGATATATCAACCTGAGTCAGTGATCTAGTTAATAGCACCGTACTTTCTCAACACAGATTGGATGTTCGGTTAGGTGAACAAACGCGAAGGTTGGGGATTGAGTTAACCCGGGTAAGTATCCGAAAACGCCTAAATAGTACCAGGATGCGCCAATCGGTAAGTATATATTTTTTTCCACTCCAGTTATATTATTGATAACTTTCGATCAATTGCTAACCAGATGCTAAGAGAAATGTATACAGAAAAGTATAGAAAAAGGAAAAAACAAGTCGTTTTAAGATATTAAATTAGAGATTGGTCTTCTCAATGTCAATCAACAGACAATAATGCTCGCCTGGTCTCGAAGGATCTCCATTTTTTTGCTGATATATCCAACTTTTTGCTCACCTGCCTCAAGCATTAAAATCACGACAAATCATTACCAATTTCGAAGATAGTCGAAAAAGTTGATACACCATCATTTAAAAAAAAGACAGACCTCCGACAACCCAGTTTCATAAAACTAATTTGTCTTCTGAATGTGGAGAACCTTCAATTAATAAATTGATTAACCTCAATTGGACGAATAACCGGTCAAGTTTCGTCTTGTTCACACACCAATTGCGCACAATGCTACCGGTCGGTTTTGGTCTCTTCCTTCGAGAAACAGAGGCAGGAATGCTCATATGAGTATATCGACCTTCCACCCAAGTGCAAATCTAAATAGATAGAGAATCTAATGGCGAAGTTTACAATAGTGCACCAAGCAGGAATGCGAGTCTCCATCAGGGTCGCGAAACCTGTACTTGCTTTTGTTTTTGCACACCACACGTACTTGTTAACGTTCCGCAGCAGTAGCGCGCCTCGGTTTTCAAGATCAGCCTTCGCGCCATGGGCGGAGACCTTTAATCGATGCAGGATCAGTTTTTTCTCCATATAAATGGAGTCCGTTCGTTTACCTAACCCGAACATCCATCCCTTGTTCGGAAAGTATAGTGCTATTAACTCGATCACTGACTCAGGTTGATCTATCGTAACCCTACACGAGAGCAGGGTCGTAGAGGCTTCGCATGCGCACTTCAGTTCAATTTTGTATTTGAAAAAATCCGAAATGAGTCTTCTGCTCTCTTCTTAGTAATTTCATATACTTTATTCCTAAAAATTATGGAAAGAGAAGATAATTTGTCTCATTGTGAAATGTGTGGTTCCATGAGCCGAGAAAATAATAATCTTCATTACTTTTGTATGCAGATCTTTCTGCGTTAAAGCTAAAGCCTTCTTTACTTCTTTAACATAGGTACACAAAGATTACATTGAACAACATTGAAGCAAATAAATCTAAGAAAAGCTAGAGACAATCAGTAAATAAACTGGAACTGAAAAAATAAATTCTCCACTTCTTTAACATAGGTTTAACATTGAACATGGAAGGGCACACCAGAAATCATAAGATATATTTTACAAAAGCCAATAAATGCAAGCAAAGCTATAGACAATCCGGAAATAAACTGGAACTGAAAAATAAAAGCATAAAATATTTGGTTTGTTATTGATACGACGGTCAACTCACGCAGTGAGTTAGTACAAGTGAGCAATGAGCATTACCGCGAGTTCTATATATTCTTCAGTTATCCTATACATTTTGAAGAGCTTCTTGCTCCTGAGTAACTCGAAAGCTCGAAATACGGCTGGCCATTGGTTTCGCACAAGCATTGGAACAGCTAAGGAGCACGAAACTCTTCAAAACGATTACTATAATTCACGACACTTGCTCCATGATTGATTTGATATCCTGTCTAATAGCTTTCAACATTCTTCGTATCATTAATTGAGCATATTCTCTAAATTTGTTAAATTACATCTGAATTCTCGTTTCCCCTATAGTTCTGACTTTTCTGGCAGTTCTTCCCGTTTTCAATCTCGGTTATCTCGGTTCATTCAGTTTCAATTATTATAGTGAGGTTTAATAGAGTTGTTATAACCCACTCTGGTTTTCAAAGATAATATTAATTTTTCAACAGTAGTTGAATTATGACAATTTCCCTCGTCTTAATTTTTTCCGATCAGAAACGCGCAATTTTGATATAAACTGCTTTTAGGTTGGAAAACATGTATAGCAGCAGCTATACATGTTTTCAAATTTTCGAGTTGCGGTAAAACTTGAGAGTTATTATCAAATCATATACATAATGCATGCAGGATAATCTGTCACTCGAAAATAGTCTTGTCAGAAATCATTTGGGTTTGTCATGGAGAATAAAAACAATATACAGGGTGTCTGTGAACAAATGCGAGGGACTTTGGGAGATTCCACGATACAGACTTTGGGAGGCGAAGACCAGTTAACCATAGAATGAATGTTCTAAGATAAAGATGTTCTATAAATCTTTCTGAGGGTTTAATTACTATTTTCGGAAGAAATTTATATGCGTAATATTTTAATTTCACAAATAAAACTTTCTTCTTTCGATTGACAAGCATAAATGACAAAACCAATTTTGAGCATAAACAATCTTAGAATATACATTATAATGGAACATACGCGATGAAATGGAATGAACGGTGATCAAATTTTTTAGTAAGTTTCTATTTTTTCCGAGAAAAGTATAGACTGTATTGAAATGTTGCGGGAGAATTTTCTCCAGAATTTAATGGGAAACCATAAGAAAATATTTTTCTAAAATTTATCCCACTGAAACAATTGTTAAACGAAAATCATTTAGAGTTGTTATTTTCAACCCCTAATAATAAAGTTATGGGATAAAAAATTGTGTGAGTAACGTCTCTTTAATAAATCATATTATATATAGTTTATGACTCAGTGTTTTTTGGCACTCCTAAAGGCTGTATCTTGGAAGGAGGGTCGATTTCGAAAAAAAATTATGAACTACCCCCCGCTCATTTTCATCGAGGAATCATCTCCCCAAGTCCCATGCATTTGTTAACAGACACCTGCATAAGTCATTCAAAACCTAATATTGTAGATGTAGGCCATACAGAATGGCCGAACAATTCCTCCAACTGAAGATCCAACATCCTACTCCTCAAGGAGTAAGAACCCTCCAAATCCCCTTTCAGAGGCATGCGCCAAGACTCCTCCTGTACTCGACGCCGATGTTCGCAGTGCTACAAACACGACGTGAAATATTTCATTCTTTTTATGGCCTCAAGCGTTGCGAGCGCTAATTTTCAAAACTGATCCACAGAATCGCGTATCCCAGTTGGTTGAGCGGATGGATGACTATTCCGTACCGTCATGCTGATATGATTTTTTACGTCTATCGATTGCGATGTTTTTAATCAGCTCCAGGTGAATACTGCAACGAACTTTCCAATTTTTTCCTTTTTTGACGGCCCGTTTCCAATTTTCTAGATTGCCCCTGTTCCAAAACGTGTCTCTACTTGCGAGAATGGGATGGAAATGGTACACACATGTATTGGAAGAGAATACGGAATGTGCTATTAGCATGAAAGCCTATCTTTATTGGTTCGATTTACTATTGGGTTATCCAATATAATTCCACCCCTTCACTATTCTGATGATGATGATGATAATATGATGATATTTTGATATGTTAACAAAACACAAATAAATATGATTGAAAAATGTTTATGGAATCAACAATGTTCTTGCCAATATGATTTAGAAACTATTCAATATCGATTGAAATATAATCTGAGAGGATTCTGCATTTCTAGAAAACTTTTTTTGTTCTCGCTCCCAGTCTTTGAAACACAAATAATTAAGAAAAATTAATTAAGATGAAACGCTCCTTCGTAAATCCTTGCACTAATTTCTCAGGAGCCAATTGGTTTTGAAAAATCGTTGCCAAATAGTAAATTTAAAAAAAGGAAATAAATAAAAGGATAATGTAACGTTTCAGTGTCTATATTAGACTCATTCTTCAGACAAACTTGTATTTTTTCGTTTGCAGTCTAATTGACATAGAAGTTATCAACACATGGAGATGTTGATTAATTTAATTTTGAAATTTCCTGACGTTATTTCTTTCTTCACTAGATCAATCTAAATACGATCTATTCACAATACAATTAGACAAATTATCTACTTCATCTGAAAAATACATGTGGATTCCTTAATTTTCTTTTTATAATTATCAGGTTTTTAATTCAAATTTTTTTAATTATTTCTGTTTCAAAGACTGGAAGTGAAAACCTGAAAAGGGTTCTAGAAATTTAACTATTCGGGGTACAATTTTGTATTCGAATATAAAATTGAAATTTTCATGAGAGTCGAGAAAATTACGGCAGTTCTAAGTACAGAAAAAAATGAAGCATTTTATAAGATTTGTATAAATTCGAAAACACAGTCGTAACCCTAAAAATTTCAATATTAGTATAACGTGTGAGCTCATCAAGCTCTAATTACAGATTATTTTAACGTCTTTGATCATTATGAGCCTTAGAATATTCCCTTGTGAAATATTTGTCAATCAGGATTTGGGCCTTTCATATTTTTGTAGCATGTAGTACATTACTACTTCTCATTTCTAGAAAAAATTAATGTTGCACTTGATACACAAAAGTACGAATTAAAAAAAATAGAAACTCACAAAACAAAGCAGATTGAATTTAAGTCTAGCAACAGAGAATCGATAGGTTTCAATGAATGAAATAATTCATTCAATTAATGAATCAGTATAATAAAGTTTCATAACTTCAGAAGTCTTCAACGGTGCAGAATCATATCTTAATCATATGCATACATATTTGTGTTCAAGAGTTAAATGATTTCCAATCATGATCAATTACAAACTAAGTTTTCCTATCTTCCCGATAGAAAACGCATAATCTGAGCTTTTCATTCAATTTTCCAGCTTATAATCCCGATGATTTCTTTCTTTAAGTGTACAGTTATACGGTTTCCATTGGTTTCAATATTCTCCCTGAATATCATTGATTGTCATGAATTTTTTCATTTCACCCTGTAGCCATATCACGCTAAGGCGAAACAATATTGGGTTTTCTATATTATAGGGTAGACCAAACTACATCGTTATTGCCGATCTACGTCGTTATTATTTCATTAGAACAATGTTGACCACTTCATTCCTTTTGATCAAAATATCAATCACAACACTAAGAGTATTTATCATGAATTCTGAAATACATTTTCATGAATACCAAATTGGAAGTGATTTTGAATTTTAGAAGAAATGAAAATGTGTATTTTGATCCAATTTTAGACATTATTATCATCTACAGTGGAACTACATATAACGAAAGCGCTAAATCCGCGAAAAAAATCGTTATAAAGAAATTTCGTTATACAAAAGATTTGATTCTATAGTCGGCAATGTCGCGGTCGACTTCACTGATAATTTTTAGTTTACCATTCAAACTTAAGCACTTCTTTTTCCACATTTTCGCACTACTTTCACACTAGCGTTATGGTTAGATTGAAACCAAACAGCCAGAAGTTTAGTAATGTTTCAGCCGTAATAATTTAGTTTAAGGTCGGAATTTATTACGTACGTCCGGAAAATTTTGGAAAACCCACCCTTATACCTTCTTACTAATACTAATACTAATGATGTTCTTTGAATATTTCGCATTAGAGAAAATTTGCTTCGCCTTGGAGGGTGTTTTTAACATGGAATTTGGAATCAAGGTGCAATTGTCTTGTACGAAATTCGTTAAACAGATAAATTTGTTATACAGACATTCGTTATAGAAAAGTTCCAATGTATTTTTGAAAATCTACCCATGTTACAAAAATACGCCACTGAATCAATGGGTCAATCTGAGTCTCTATGTGTAGGTAATTCTTCTTTATGTAGAGAAAACCGCTAAATGACTAGATTATATCATTTTTTTATCCGTCGTGAATGGTTCGACAGAATTTATAACAATTTTCAATCCGAAATCAATCAAAAGAATCAAATATTACAGAGAATCAAAATCAGCGAAATTCTTTGAAATTGAACATTTTGCAATTTCGATTTTTATGCATTTTTGAAGTACCGGAACAAAGTACTGAAGTTGAACAATGCAAAATAAAATTTAATTACTTCAAGCATAAGCGCTTCTTATCAGAATATTTCTGATAACATTGTGATAAAAAGAAATTGGAATTGGGACTGATTTGTGTAGAAATGGAGATTATAATAGTGATACTGACGATTTGGAAATTTTTGGTATCCTACATACGACTGCATAGTTTTTCTCAGCAAATTCACTTAGGAGGGGCTTAATTCCAAAAAAAAAGATTTTCGATTACGATCAACATATTTTTTTGGAATATGTTTCATTTCCATAAAAACAATTAATGATGGCAAAATTCGTAGGAGGGGCATTCTTTTGAATTGAGAGCCTACAAAATACAAAAAAGTTCCTGGCTGAGGTTGGTGCAAAACGGGTGTACCATACTAGTCTGCGTATAATACAGGAGATCAGGGAAAAACCTTAGTAAAAAAAAACCTTGTCTCGCCGTCCTACAAAATCGAACCTTGAAACTACTTGAATAAAATACCTTCAATATTCAGACACAAAATACCTTATTCTTGCTCTTTGGCCAGAAAGGTGTTTTAAACAAGGTCTGGCCTTCCAAGTGATGATTTTTCGAATCTTGTGTTCTTCTTAGACTGCTACAGGACCCTAATGAAGGGTAATCATCTCGCATAGATATAAAAACATTGGTATTTCAACCTAAATATCGAATTCAATTTTGGAATAATTATAAAAAGACAAACTTATGTCAAAATGACCTAATGAAATAGCAGAATGAGATTAATAGCTTCTAGTGAATTCAAATTTGAATTTATCATTTTTAAAGATGACAACTGTGCAGAGGCTTCTGAATTTTCGTCAGTACCCTATAAATTTTTATTATACGAAATCTGAACATTCTCTCTCCATTATAAACGGATCCACCTGTATACTTCATAATCCATCAACTGAGATATAAAACAATCATGAATCTAAAATTTACGTGGATCGAATATCGATGAACATTTCGGATTCCGAGCTAGAAAACAATGAATAGGAAGTCGCTCAAGGTGAGTACAAGGTTATTCTCAATTTTCATTTAATGACAGTCGCATTAGCTGAATTGTAACGTATTTGAATATGTCCTTTTTCGACAGAAAACGCAATTGGTCCACTGTCAACGAGCGGTGTCTATCGACAAAGTATCACCAGAATCGTTGACTATAAACGCGTCTGCCTTGAACTATTTTCAAGTAGGTTCTGTGTCTACCTGTTTACGGAAGAAATAGAAAATAGATTGAAGGTTTTGTGTGGACTTAAAGTGTTGATTTGAGTTAGTGAATCCACTTTTTGGGACATTTATTGACTATTAGATGTTATGGAACTCATATCGTTAGTCTGTAATAACCATAAGAATTTATGGAAAATTTTGTAATTTTTGGTGATATCCACAGTTTGGGAAAATGAAATAATTTATCAACTAATAAAACGCATGAGCTCTAGAGGCTGTGGATGTTTACAAGACATCCGCCTAATGGATTTTATTTAAGGTAGAACAAAATTTCAGTTTCTACGATTCAAGAATTTTATCCGTTGAAAATTATCGTGAATTTCAGCAATAAATTACAGAATACTTCACTTGTTGGGTAAATCAAGCTATTTACATGAATTTAGTGAGAAGAAATATAATGAGGGCATCTGACTTTCGGAAAAAAATTGAAAAAATACGTTGCCAAGTAATATTTTTAAGGAGCATGAGTGGCAACAAAAATATGAGTCGAAGACTTCTTGAACCTCCACCGATTCTTTTTGTTAAGAAAAGTTAGTTTGCATTAAGTCCTTACGACATTTTTCACAGGAAAAATTGGATGCCCGAATGGTATTTGATTATTCCATGATGCATAATGTATAGGTTCTATACTCTATAATCTATGGTATAGGTATTAATTGACAACAACTGTCAAGTTGTGCAGCGAAACAAATCCGAAAAAAAATGCTGACAGCTGCTGCCAAACAGTTTTGCCATCTAGAATCCATTTGTGATTCGCTTTGCGCTTTTCTGATTGGCGAAAATTAAGAAGAGGAAAATAGTCAATGTTGAATATGATAACGCAAAAAAGTTGAATATGGGAATGTTAAGTTGTGGCTTTCCTTGCAATCAAACAGGACCACCACCGCAGATTTTTCAGATTTTTCAATATATTCCGGATCGCATGAAAGTCTATTCAAATTTATTCTAGTCAATTTTTTGGTTACAGCATAGAAATTTTAAGGGGCCCTAACTAAGCAGGGGGCCTGAAAAAGAGTTCAAATGAAATCACCCCCCTAAAGTTTGCCGCTCCTTTTATTAACACTCTTCATGTTGCTCTAATGGACCGAACAAAATATTTTTTGCTCATTATTTGAAAACATAAATATTTGTACGACCTTCCAAGGAAATTCTCTTAAGAAAATCAAGTCAGATATCGATTGAAATATAATCTGGGAGGATTATGCATTCTATAAAAGGAAAAACAAGAAATACACATGTATTTTGTTAGACGAAGTAGAAATTCGGTTAATTGTTTTGTTTTAACAGATCGTATTTGGATTGATTTATTGAAGAAAGAAATGACACCAGAAAAATTTCAAAACTTTCAATGTCAATTAGACTGCAATTACAATATTCCCTGTATATTTGGAAAATCTTATACAGGAGAGACATCAAGACCTTAGAGATAAGAAAACTGGAACATAAGAACAACATCAAAACTAGAGACATCACAAGCTCACAAATCGCTGATCATGTATGTTCAAATAGCGGAGACCATATGATGAACTGGCACAACACAAATATCCTAATGACGGAACCTGATAATTATAAAAGAAAAATCAAGGCTCTACATGTATTTTGTTAGATAAAGTAGATAATTTAGCTAATTGTTCTGTGGAATAGATCGTATTTGGATGATTCATTGAAGAAAGAAATGACATCAGGAAATTTCAAATAAATGAATCAACATCTTTATGTGTTGACAACTTTCAATGTCTGCTAACGGAAAAATACCAAATTCCAAAGATTTTACAAGCTTGTCAGAAGAAGGTGTCGGATATAGACACCTGAACGTTACATTATCATTTTCATTTATTCCCTTTTTTAGTTTTACTGTTAGGCAACTATTTTTTCAAAACCAATTCGCTCCTGAGAAATTAGTGCAAATATTTCCGCAGGAGCATTCATCTTAATTAAAAATATTTTTAATCATTCCTCTTTCAGTGACTGGGAGTGAAAACCTAAAAAGTTTGCTTTATATAATCAAGTTCCTTAACAGTTATTTGCCATACATTTCCGCAATTTCGTAAGAAACCGAATTTCCGATCTCCGAAATGAATGCACAAAAAACATCAACGTTGATAAGTTTGACAAGCGATAAAGTATCGTTTTCTGTCGAGTAATTCGTTATCATAGTCTGGCGCTCGTTACCGCTAATGACCTACGTGAGACGTTTTAGCGTTTGTTGCTAATTGTCCGCACATTACATGTGCGTCCGTCATGCCATTGCCCGTCATCGTTGTCGTGTTTTGATTATATGCTTCCCGAATGGAAGACGCGTTCGCAAATTGCCCATTCGGCTATTGTGATTGCCGTTTGTCGAAATGCAATGTGCACCGATATGACGTGCCGTTTGCTTTCCTTATTGTTTTCAGATATCTAGGCTGCAACCTAGGGAACAGAGATTTTTCATTCTACTGATATTTATCAATATTTCCAATAAGAGGTGTTATTTTAATATTCGATTTTTGCGGTCCCACAAGGTGCTTCACGACGACCCGAAAATGTTCGAGTTTTACGAACCGTCTCTGCCAAATTTTCACCATTTTATAGTGAATTCAAATAATTTCAATGCGTTCTTGAAGCGTGTTTCGTACCATTTTTATTGATGGCGTAGTTTCTACTTGTCAAATGTCAAAAAATGACAGCATCAACGTAACATCTACCGAAATGCGGACTATTCAAAATTACACCTCTTATTGGAAAACCCTTCATTTTCAGATGAATAGGATGCAACCTCGAGAACTAGAGACTTTTGATTTTACTGATATTTATATAAAGGTTTTCCAATAAGAGGTGTTATTTAAATATTCAAAGAAAAATTCCATTTTTCAATATAAAATGATCGGATGTTTATTTCATTATAAAGAAGAAGCTATGCCGTTGATAGTGGAAAAAACATCAGGCAAATGACCACCACGACCACGCTTACAGAACCATCTCCTTTTAATGAAAATTTCCATAACCAAATGGCAAAGTGGCTGCCCTATGTCCTCGATAGCCTCGTGATTTCCATCTTTGAGGACCAGAATGGACGCTGGGCTATTGGCGTAGACCTTCTCTTTCACGTGGCGCCAAAGGAAGAAGTCGCAAGGTGGTAAATCACATGATCTCGGTGGCCAATTGTGATCACCTCTTCGAAAGATAACACGGTCCGGAACTTTTCCCGCAAAAGATCAATGGTTTCGTTGGGACACGATGTTGTTGATGATCGGTCGGCTTGATTTCTTGTGTTAACTGAACTTTATAAGCCTTCACCACCATACACTATGCTCCGTCAACAATTTTTGATTTCCAAAGATGCACACAAAAAATAAACAAACACAAACACAAAACAAAACTCTACAATATTTGATTTCATCCACTCTCCTGAATTTCAGTACCTACTTAATCTTGACACAGATCTTTCTCTCCTCAATCTTTGGTACAAATGATGTTTGAACCTACAGAACCTTGTCAGCATTTCCACCATCACCGGAAGCTCAGTTCGTGACAACTTCAATAGCTTTTTGGTATAGGGGGTTAAATCATCACGAATTCTTGGACTGAGTTAGTCAAGAGCTATTTTTCCAGAGGTTTATTCTGCTATCCAGCTCCAATTGCTAGACCGCTGCGTTTTATTCATTCTTCATTCATCTTCTTTTACCCATGTCCTTGGCATCTGAGGCCATGTAGACATTGGACATTTCAACACTTAGCACTCACTCCCATACTTATCATACTTTATCAGAACAATTATTATTTTTAAGAAAAACTAGAACATACACAACATCCATACCCGCACCAGGATTCGAACCCGGACCTCCAGTTTCGTAGGAACTTGTAGGCGAACGCCTTAGTCCCTACAGCCACCGAGGCGGTCTGCGTTTTATTCGGCTTTACCAAGTCCTCAGAAAAGCTCATGTCCAGCAGTTGTCTTGATGCTCTTCCTGCAAGTTCATTTGCTTTTTCATTTGCTTCAACACCACAATGGCCTGGCCACTGTAGTAGAGTTACTGATCGTCTCTTGCCAGTTGCTTTATGGTGTTACGGCACTCCAGGTCAGCAGAGCATAGCAGTGCGATTCCAAAATTCTCAGCTTGGCCTGGCGGTTCGTGGTGATGTAAACATGCTCCTCCTTGAGGTTCATTTTAAGACACCTCTGAGCGCATATAGATAGCCATTATCTCCGTCTATAAAATGGGGGCTTCAATTCCCAGGGCTTTAGAAATCCTTAGGTTAGGTTCATATACCTATCCCACCTCAGTGGCTCTTTTCTTTTAATTTTAGTCTATTTAGTATATTTTTTAAATTCGAAAGACCGTCTTTTCAAATTACCTAGTCGGCTATTTTCATTCATTCTAAACAAAAAAAAATCATCAGTCGAAATTATTTTACTGAAATAAGTATCGTTTCTTTTATTTCCATTACTCCATAAGTTGAACTTCATTAATCAAGTTTAAAAATTTTCGAAGTTCGACAATTAATTGGAAACGAAAAGTTGAACTTTCATATTGGCGTTTTCAAAGAATGTTTGGAGTTCAATAAACTAACAAGCTTCCGTGATCGAGAATAAACATGTCGGATCTATAAATAATCATCAAATATTCCCGTAATCGAAGTTGACAGTTGCTGAAGAGCTACAAATCTGGCATAACTGGAAAGTACCCACCCGCCTTCAAGAACAAGAAATCTATGATACCCGAAATATCCCGCCGAAATAGAGCGAGAAAGATGCCTCTTACTGACAGATCAACGAAATACATAACAGGGCAGTAATAGGAATATTGTTGGAAACAACAGGCAAATTCATACAAATCGCAATTGTTCAGTTCCTCAGTGTTCTTCCTGAGGAAAAAAGAATTCCAAATAATATATATTTCCATGCCTTTCCTCAAGCTTGGGATAAATGTCGTGTTGTTTGGGTAGATGGAAAATCGAGTAGTAAATTGGAAAAAGTGTTGATAGATCGACGAAAAGCTTGGCAAATGAATCTTTAAATCGGTAAAGCAGTCACATGAAATATGAAAGTCTGCTCTTTGCATTTTGTAGATGACGATTATTTTTATCGAGGTAATTACGGATTACACAGAACTTATAGGTGGGATCAGATTCATAGGGTTAATCGTTTACAGAT
Organism: Propylea japonica; assembly: GCA_013421045.1. Classification (NCBI taxonomy): domain Eukaryota; kingdom Metazoa; phylum Arthropoda; class Insecta; order Coleoptera; family Coccinellidae; genus Propylea; species Propylea japonica. The sequence goes on along the minus strand of CM024244.1, from coordinate 48,480,824 downwards.
CCCAGTTCATAACAGAGGAAAAATACTGCTCTGCCTACCAGAAATCTTCCTGTTGGATTTACTTCCAGAAAGGAGGAACAACCGGAATGCTCTAGTTCTAGAAGTAGAACTGAAAAGTTGAGACAAGGAATTTTAAACAAAGAAAAAACCACTGACGAATGCCCTTGTGAAGGGGAAAACTACTGTTTGTATATAATAATGAAGTTAATTGAACTGTTCAACAAACAAAATTGTAAATGGTTTTTTTTTTGGAGAAAAGACGCAGAAAGCTAACCAAAAATGTTTTGTTTTTGCAGGACAACGCCCCAGCACACAAATTTCATGTTGTCATGCAAAAAATTCACGGTTTAGTGTTAGAATTACAAGAATATCTACCAGATTTCGCTGCATCTGACTATCATCCTTTTTTTCCACTGAAAAAAATTTAAAAGGTCGCAAATTTTTCTGCAACGAGGAGGTTATAAAAGCTGTGGCGGTTTGGTCTGCAGAGCATGAAAAAAAAATTTTTTCAATGTCTAGAGACGTTACATGTTCGCTGTAATAAAATAATATATTCAATTATAATAATAAATTTTGACATTGCCATTTTGCTTGGTTTTATTGTCGGATAAGAATTTTTCAATATATCCTTGTATAGTCCGTCCACGAAACATTGAGCTGTCGGGTGGTCATAACAATTTGTCATATTCCACTGTGTATATTAAAATTTTAGGTTATGTTGTTTATTTTTTGGTCAAATTGATACGAAAGGTTGTCAATAGTGCAAGAGGCCAGGTACATTAGACAACGTCGACTTTGTTCATCGTTATGACAGCAAATACTGCCAATCTCAGATAAATAAACAAACGCCTACTTTGCGCTCAATAATATCTGAACGAAGTATATTTCCCCAGCAAATATTCAATTACGTGAACTGACTCACTGGAAGATTATCAATAGCTACGGCACTGATATCCAAAATTGAACAGTGCGATGAAACTACAGGACAGGAGTACTATTCTTGGCTAGTGCCCTATTTTAGGCAGCTATTTCTAGTCGAGGGGGAAGGGGTGTGCAGTGGGTAGGGCGTTAAATTTGGCATTCCGCTGTCTTGATCAGACGCCGAAAATTCAAAAAAATATCCGTCTTTCTCCAGATACAAAATGTAAACATTTCATAATCGAAGGCCACAGCTTTACTAATCGGGAAGCGTTCCGGAATAGTTTCTCTGATGTTTTGGTGTGTCAGGGAATTTAAAATATTTCTACTGTGCAATAGGAATAGGAATATTAGTGATACCTGCGTTTGGCGTCAGAAAAATTTGAAATGAGGAGTAAAGTAGGCAATTTGTTCATCTACTGAAGAGAAAATGCCAGGTTCAGGTTAAAAATAACATTTAAAACTAGAAAAGAACAACAAAAGAGGAAAAGACATTACGAGAGTTATACAAAATTAGAAAAGGACTATTGTTTTTGATGGCGCCTGTATGTTTTATCTATTTTTGCGCTAAGAATCAAGCATTCATACACAACACGTACAAGAAAAATTTCAACGAAAGCTTAAAACCCAAGAAGAATGTGGATTTGTGTACTATAGCATAATGTTCAAGACTCACCTGTCCAGATGCTTCCTCTGACGATTTCATCCTGAGGAAAGAGTTGCGTATCCTGTCGACAAGGTCATCATTAGGTTCCATTTCAATCTGTAAAAAAAAAGTATTTTTGAGCGCTCATTCTAAGCAAATGAGTGCTATATCGTTTTTTCAACTGTCTGTTTTTCTCGAATTTTGAGCCATTCAAAATTTTATTTCTCAATATCTCAAAAACAACAAAACAGAACCAGTAGAAATGAAATACGGCCAGGGCCCGTATTCTCGACAAGTGATATTCGAAAACGTATACGAACTTCATTGCGCGAGTTCCTTTTTTACCTGCAAAAATACACACGGCGCAGTGAAGTTCGTATACGTTTTCGAATATCACTTGTCGAGAATACGGCACTAGATGCAAGATGCTCATAATAAGCCGCATGCACAATTTTGTTGCCATATGGTTAACTGAATCATAGAAAATACAATCGCAATATTGAAAAGAAGAATCATTTTATTTCCATAACAAAATATCCGATTCAAGTGAAATTCATATTGTGAATGATTATTTATATACTGAATATTCATGCAAAATTTCAAAAGGATCGCGTCATCAGAACCATATACAGTGGAATTTCCCTATAACGAAAGCGGAAAATCCGCAGAAAATGGTTATAAAGAAATTTCGTTTTACAGAAAATTTGTTTCTATAGTCGGCAATGTCGCGGTCGACTTCACTGATAAATTTAAGTTTATCATTCAAACTTAAGCACTTGCTTTCAAATATCTTTGCACAACTTACACACTAGCGTAATGGTTAGATTGAAACCACAGAGGCAGGGGTGTATTTAAAACTGTTTCACAACGATCTTCCTGCCCGTTGCCCCTTGCCCGTTCATGGTCGGGATTTATTACGTACGTCCGGAAAAATTTCGGAAAAAAACCCACCCTTACACCTCCTCACTAAATCCCATTCAAAGAATGATGTTCTTTGAATATTTCGTTAAAGAGAGAATTTACTTCATTTAGGGGTTGTTTTAACTCGGAATTTGGATTCAAGGTGCAATGTTTTGTACGAAATTCGGTATACAGAAAAATTCGTTATACAGACGTTCGTTATAACGAAGTTCCACTGTAATAATTTTTTTTTGTAATTGATTTTTTACGTATTTCATTTTGAAATATTTCAGAATATAATCTCGATCGTGCTGAGATTTTGCATTCTATACCTAGCATAAATCCCCATCCCATACAAAATTTAGGGTATAGTATTATTGCTTCACGAATGAACGAGCTTTCGGAAGCACCTGATCAGGGCTTTTCTTAAATTTTTATTATCTCATTTGTATTGTTTATCAACTTGTATTTGCAAATGTTTATATGTTTATTTCATTAATTTATTACATACTTGTACATATTTATTTATTGAAAATCAAAAAACTCCATATAGAAAGGATGACCAAAAACACAATATCACAATATTTTAACAATAGTACAAGCCATCATAATATTTCGAATAATATAAAAGTTAGCCCCCTTGCTCCCTTACTGAATGAGGTGAGAATAAACAAACAGTACATATTCTCATAATGAATCAAATCCCTTTTTGAGCTGTATCTCCATCGAAAAAAGGCAGAGCAAATCGTAATTTTCCGATGATAAACCACATCTAATAATCGAACATTCACACGTGCACTACAGGGTGAAACGGTGAAAGACTGAAACATTCCGAATCGAGCAAAGAGGCAGATGTGCGAAAAAACACAAAGGGTCTACTCTACTCGTCCCTGGTAACCTGGCTGTTTAACAGCTGAGCTGAGTTGCAGTCAGGGAGCTAACCAATCACACAGTAAGTGTTATGTTAAATTTACTTGAACCAACTTGAGTCTCCCGAGTCAAACGTGCGAGTTTAAAATATATCTCACCGCTATAAATCCATTTTAATAATAATTTGTAAACAAGAAACCAACCGGAATAGAATGGATATTCATCACTTTCCTGAAATAGTCCCCACATCGCTCACTCTTTCTGTACAGGGCGCGTCGAAATTATGGAACAAATTCATTTTCTCAGAAGAAAAATTCTGGGAAAAAAGTCCTGAAACAGGTCATTTTATTAACTTTACAGGTTTTCACTCTCAGTCTCTGAAACAGAAATAACTAAAAGATGTTTAATTAAGATGAAGTTTTCCGGCGAAAATCCTTGCACTTATTTGTCAGGAGCAAATTGATTTTGAAAAAATTGTTGCCTAACAGTAAAACTAAAAAAAAATAAATTAAAAGGATAATGTAACGTTTCGGTGTCTATATCAGACACCTTCTTCAGACAAACCTGATAAAATCTTCAGAATTGTGTGTTTTTCATCTGCAGTCTAATTGACATTGAAAGTTTTCAACACGTAGAGATGTTGATCTATTTAATTTCGAAATTTCCTGATCTCATTTCTTTCTTCAATAAATCAATCCAAATACGATTTATTCCAACAAAACAATTGGCCAAATTATCTACTTCATCTAACAAAATACATGTGGATTCATTGATTTTTCTTTTTTAATTATCAGGGGCCTATTGCACCAAATACTTTGCAACTTCTCACTTTGCACTTTTCACTTTTCAAATGAATTATATTGCACGAAACTCATTCATAATTGAAAAGTGCAATGTGAAAAGTCAAGTTCAAAGTGAGAATGACTTGGCAGAAATTAAATATTGGGAGAAATGCTGTGCGAAATAATTAATTTTCACTTTTGAAATTTATCAGAATGCAAAGTGCAATGTGAAAAGTTGCAAAGTATTTTGGTGCAATAGGCCCCAGGTTCCATCATTAGGATCTTTGGGTTTTTCCAGTTCATCATATGATCTCCGCTATTTGAACATACATGATCGTCGATTTGTGATCTTGTAATGTCTCTATTTTTGATGTTGTTCTTGTCTTGATTTCTCTCCTGTATAAGATTTTTCACATATACAGGGAATATTCTGAACACAATTTTTTTGTCTCATTCATTGGTTTCGCTCTGGTTAGAATGGATCTCAAATCATTTTGTGTTTTTTAGAAATGCTGAATCCTCCCAGATTATATTTCCATCGATAAGTCAATTTTTGTTTCTCTTTACCAAATTGTTATGCATTTTTGAAGGAATTTTGTTGGACTCCGCGCCATCCCTATCAACCTTTTAAATTTTTTGAATAGGGAATGTGAGTCATATTCGGCAATGTTTTTGTACATTTTTAGAATTTTTGTTCGAAAATTTGTTATTTCAAAAAGGTTTTCAGTATGTGCACTTTATGATGGTTCATTTACGTTGAGACAATGGTACCTGAACAACTTTTAACCCATACGAACCCCTTTTATGGAGAAAAAAAATTGAGTGACATTGGAAATTTATTTCGGCATTGAAGTACCACCCGCAGAATCATTGTGCTAAGAAGATAAGCTTTGTCGACTTTCATTTGCTGATAAACTTCATCAGTTACCATAGTCTCTTAGTAAATGAGTCTTGACAAAGTGCATATATTGAAAACCTCTTTGAACCAACAAATTTTTCAGAAAAACAATTTCTGCACGCTTGTAAGGAAGACACAAATACTTTGCCACAAAAAGTACCACATGACCCACTTTCTCTATTCGAAAAATTTTGAGGCTCGAGGAGGATGGCACAGAGTGAAACAAAATTCCTTAAAAAAAATACATAAAAAATTAGTAAAAGTGAAACAAAAATTGACCTGTTTTAGGATTATGTTGCCAAATATTTTTCTCCTGAGAAAACGATTTGATCCATAATTTCGACGCGCACTGTATATCCGCAAATCAAAGGAAGATGGCGTTATTTCGGCTCGTGAACAACAATCGAGATTCATGATGTATAAAATTAAGTAGCGACAGAAACGCAAAACGGCGTTGACCTAAAAATATCCACAGTGGTGCACCAATCAAGAAATACTTACTGAAATTCCCGTCTGTTTACATCAAAAATTTATCAAATGCCATTTTAAATAGACCTCCTTTACCGAGGTTGAATTGTATACGAATAAATTTCACAGGAAACCCAATCTAAAATTACATTTTATGTAGAGCCTGCTCTCCGAGTTTACCGCGTTCACTCACAAACAAATGAAATGAATCTTACCGCACAAAAAATAGATTATGTGAACTGAACAACTCAATACGAACAGCCACGAGGTAATTTTATCAATCCTATTCAGTTAATATTAATATTAATATCGTCATTTTGACATCAGTTTTGTCACACGTTTTATATCATTATTCCGAAATTGAATTCGCTATTGGGATGAAATACCACTATATAAATCTATGGGAGATGATAACCCTTCAAAAAAAAAAAAATCATCACTTGGAATGCCAGACCTGGTTTAAAACACCCTCCTGGCCCAAGAGCATCAATTAAGTATTTTGTATCTAAATATTAAAGATATTTATTCGAATAATTTTGAGTTTCAATTCAATTTCAAGTATTCTGATTTTCTGACTCATTTCATAGAAAAACATGGCAACACCTCAAAATTTATTGAATGCTAATTGAGATGAGGATTAAGGTTTAACTGTTCTTTTTTTTTTGAGCGCTCAATATCTCAGACAAAACGAAACCAATCGGAATGAAATTTTCCGGCCTATGCAAGATGCTTATGATAAGCCTCATGCATTTTGCATTTGTGGCCATAGTGTTAACAGAACCTTAGAAAATTTAATTGGACTATTGAAAGAAAAAAAAATCATATTTCCATAATAAGATACCCGATTAGAGTGAAATCTATGTTTTAAATAGAGATGGATATACTCTTAATGTTTATGCAAAATTTCAGGATGATCACATCATCCGAAGCCTAGAATTTAATTTTTTCTAATTATTAATGTTTACATATTCACTTTTTTTATGATTTAGAATTTAATTCCGATGTGCTGATATTTTGCATTTATATACAGTTTAACTTTTCTATAACGAAAGCGCTAAATCCGCAAAAATATTCGTTCCAAGAAATTTCGTTATAAAGAAAATTCGTTTCTATAATCGGCAATGTCGCGGTCGACTTCACTGATAAATTTCAGTTCATCATTCCAACATAAGCACCTGCTTTTAGACATTTTCGCACACCTTTTCACACTAGCGTAATGGTTAAATTGAAACCAAACAGCTAGGTGTGTATTCAAACTATTTCAGAAGGATGTTTCTAACAGCCGTAATGATTTAGTTTGAGGTCGGGATCTATTACGTACGTCCCGAAAAATTTCTGGAAAAACCAGCCTTATACCTTCTTACCAATACCCATTCAAAGAGTGATGTTCTTTGAATATTTCGTTATAGAGAGAATTTACTTCGTTTTAGAAAGTGTTTTTAACATGGAATTTGGATTCATTGTGCAATGTCTTGTACGAAATTCTTTATACAGAGAAATTCTGTTATACAGAGAATTCGTAATATAGACTGTTCGTTATAGGGAAGTTTCACTCTACCTAGCATGAATCTCAAGTCCTATACAAAATTTCGAGGTAATATCATTATTGCTCCATCAAAAAACGAGAGCTCAAAAGCCAATACATCGAAACTCTAAATGAGTATCAGATGTATACAAGCTCACTTTCCCAAAGATTCAGATTGGTAGGAGCTTTATGTCTAAAACAATTCAAGGAAATGGGTTAAATTGATTCATTGGGAGAAAGCAAAATCGACCAGAATACGAGTACTCGCTTGTTAATAAATTCACCATAGGTCAAATGTGATCGCTTTCCTTCTAAAGAAAAATTTCAATTCGAACTAAATTCAATAAATTGCTCAATTTACAGTAAATTATTAAAGTGTGTAACTATCTCTTCCTACTGATTGAACTTAAAGTAATAGTTGCTTCGTATTCAAAGGAACAAATTTGCAAAACGAGAACAATTCGAACGTATTGAGAGATTTATACCCATACAATCATATGCATAATAATATTACTTTGATTATATTACCAACAGTTCGTATATTCTTCATTAATAAGAACAGTCTTTTCTATGTTGTAAATCAGCAATAAATCAAGTACAATTATTAGAAATTGATGAGCTACAAGAAGAGAAAGCATGTTCAGGTGCAGAATAGAATGCCATACTCTATGCAATTGAGTTTTATGTTCGACTTTAATGCAGCATTTTCCAAATTGTTGTCAATTTTAACCTAGAAGGAAATGATCTTTCTCAAGAAAATATAAATATTTCAATATGAGAAAAGAAACCTCGAAGCAAGTATAATTTAGTAGACACCTCGAAAATTGTCGTTAACTTACTAGCAAAATTTTCATGTCCATATCCGCTTAACCAGGTCACCTGTCACCTGGTACAGATAAATGACAGATTGAATGCAAAAACTGTCAAAATATCTGTCAGGTTAGAACTGGGTTGAGGCGTTAATGTGAAACAGATGAGAAAACAATAGAACATTTTTGTTAGTAGTTAACTGTTCATGAATTTCGAGGCGATTTTGAGGGTGTTCATTCAGTGTCCAATCCTTTCTCGAACGAAGTTTATTTTTCTTATTACCTCCAAGGAAAGTTTTCCTCTTACTCTCGTTTTCAGATATTCATAAATTAAAATGCGAGGATTGAAGAATTTTAGTTTATACTCCAACTAGATTTTCCGATCGAAAAAAATACAAAACGAAGCGAATTGGAATTAAAATTAAAGCTAAGAGGAAAGTAGAGAATCCCTGCCAAAGTGGTAATGCCCAGCCAGGCGGTTTCTCGTATATGGGCAGGTACACAGAGCTTGTATTTATATTGTAGGTTGCATATTAGAAGACAAGGAAAATATTTTCATGTTTGGAACATTCAATGTAGAGCTATGCCATTTTGTAAGTGAAAAAAGTTTTCTGTGCTATCGATATACGGATCAGACATCTTCAAATGGATGTATGTTAATGCTTTTATTCAGTTAAATTTGAGTTTAATGGTTATTTTATAATTCGATGATTCCATTGAAATCCTCACTACTGTTTTCCTTCTAACCTCAACGAAAAATTTTGACAAACGAAACAAAAATGGCTTACATATGAGGGGAATTCCGGCCGGCCGGTATTACCCAATTTCCGAAAAATCGAGAAAGTAGAGCATCAAAATAAGATGAAAAGGGTTGTATTAGTTTCACAGATACCACGCAATGTTGCAAGAAAAACAACAAAATCGTTTTGGACCAAGGAACAGTCAGAAGCTGCTCTGAATGGTTATGTAAGGGATAGGCGGTTACAAAACTTAAATTGTTTTTTTTCGCAAATATATCTCTGTTCCATCATGTTCTAATAATAATACGGCAAAACCTAAAAGAAAGTATTGTAAATAACATTCTGTAAGTTTGACTTCCATGCTTTTTAAAGAAGCATTAAAATTAAAGAATCGAAAAAAATATACAAATACTGAAAACGTGAAAAGAAATGTTTCTAATGAAAATATTGCAACTTCTGAACCACGAAAAAAAGATCAGCACACTCGAATGATTATGATAAAGTAAGAGAAAATGAAGAAAAACCTAGTGTAGGAAAACGATGATATAGACCCTTAAAACACTTCGACAAGATTTTATCCTCAAATATCCTAAACGGTTGCGATTCCCCACTTCCCCTTAAAATCTAAACAAGAACTCCTACAAACTGAGAATTGGAGATTAAGTTCAAATCAAAACACCCGATTTACACTTGCTCACTTCCACGGCATGGAGCAGGGAATTGAGCAGGGAAGAGGACAGCGGTTGAATGTATCACTAACACTCCTTGCTGCCTCACATTGCCCACTCGTGTTGCTCTACGCTCCTGAATTGGCGGTTTTTCGTACGATGTCCACGCCAGCGTGGACAGCTGTGAGTGATTAATTTAACTAGGTTGCTGTGGAATTTCTTTGTCGTCGTTGCTGACACTTGGTCGCGAGGGAAATGTGCGGCTGAGTGTAAAGCTCAATGCTCTAGATATTGCTGCAGAAGTATTCGGGAATTATTGCCGGCAACGGCAGTGAGGAGGCTGAGTGTAATTGACGCTTAAGTCTAATATTCCATAGGAAAGTCTGAATTTTGCTTAGCATAGGCTTGTCACCAGTATATCCGTTCACCCCTTTTATATATATTCAAAACATATTTTCTGGACTAGATAATACTCACATTCAAAGTTACATCCATATGATTACTCGAAGAAGCACTATTCTTGATGGTTGTTCGTTCAAAAGTGAAGATAATGTTATGGTTGTCATCATCAAATGAAGGGTCAACAGTATAATTCGTTTTTGAAGTTTCAAGTTCAGGGATTCCCATTTCTGATTCATTGTAACAACAAGGGTAAACTCCACTTTGGAAGAAACTAGTACGAATATTTTCCTCAGTAAGAACAGTCGGTATGATTGCATCTACGATACTTGGAATATCATGGACTGACAGTTTTTCCTCAGGATATTTATTGGTCCAAATAACACACCTTTGTTTATGTTCTTCCTTAAAGGTTCAAACAAATATTTATTCAATGGCTGGAATCTCTGGGAACAGTTCATTGGAAATGATAGTAAAACTATGCCGTTTTCACTACAGAACTTTAGCGTTTGAGAATTGACGAGCAGAGAGAGACTATCTAGTACTAACAGTACTCTCTTCGAGACTGAAGCATTTGAATGTTTCTTCAGATGATTCAGTAATAAAACGAAGGTTTTTTCTTGCATCCAACAAGATGATTGAGCAGTCAAAATTGATCCAATTGGTCCATTTTTGATTTCATGAGGTTCACATTCTTCAGGGAATACAAAGAGAGGCGGAATTGTATTTCCTGCTGCATTCACTATAAAAGTCACAGTTATCATAGAAGAATCATTCTTTGATAGGAATTGTTCGGCACTACTTCTAGGTACCACCCTGTCTAGAGTTGGACCTGCAGTGACACCTATTTCCATAACATTATATATATCTTGGGGTTGGAAATTATAACGGTCATAACATTCTCTAAATTTTTAAAGGACATCCTAAGCTTTCTAGATATACATGTAGCTTGATTTAAAATATCGGGATGTCTTGATAAAAACGTTCGAAACCACTCTTGTCCAGCCATTCCATTGTGAGACCAAGTTTTAGGCACACGTATTCTTTTTCACAGACCACTCAAATACCAACTTTCTGCATTCCTTCGATGAAATACCAATGTGTGATTGTGCACAACTCATCAGAAATCCTACCAATTCAATTTCTTGGTCTTGCGAGAAAATTTTGTTGTATGCCTGTATCCCATATCGACGTTTTCGTCATCTCCCTTTGCCTTCTCTCTTTATAATATATCTCCTCAAAGATACATAGTTGACACCGTTGTTGATAGCAGCTGCTCTCAAGGAAGAACCAGCTTTGATTTCATCATGGGCTTTTTTGTAACATGAAATGTCGGATTGTCCTCTTGTAGTTTTTCTTATTCTTGTATTCGGCATCTAAAGAAACAGATCGAGAAGTTACATTTTAGTTATTACTCATTCGAAATATGGCTAGTCACACTATAAGGGGTTTTCCAATAAAGGTGTTATTTTGATATTCACAGAAAATGCAATTTTAATAAACATGAACGGATGTTTATTTTATTATAAAGAAGAAGCTATGCCGTTAATAGTGGGGAAATAACATCAGGCAAATGACCACCACGACCACGCTTACAGGACCATATCCTTTCAATGAAATTTCCATAACCAAATGGCAAAGTGGCTGCCCTATGTCCTCGATAGCCTCACGAATTCGATCTTTGAGGTCTTGAATCAACGCTGGGCTATTGGCGTCGACCTTCTCTTTACGTGACCCCAAAGAAGTCGCAAGGTGTTAAATCACAAAATCTCGATGGCCAATTGTGATCACCTCTTCGAGAGATAACACGGTCCGAAAACTTTTCCCGCAAAAAACGTTGTTGATGATCGGCCAGCTTGAGTTTTTGTGTCAACTGAACTTTATAAGCCTCAAGACCTAAATCTTTATAAAAAATACGGTTGTGTAGTGATATTTGTGGAACGTCTAATTCCAAAGAACGACGAGGAAAGGACAAACCTGGGTTTTTCTTCAACGTTTTCGGCTACAGCAGCAATATTCTCGTCTTTTCTTGAGCGATGTGTACGATTTTATTCTTCACATCACTAACTTGTCCCAACACCTCGAATTTTTCCACCAATTTCTTTATTGCGGTCCGTCAAGGTGCTTCACGACGAACAAAAATGTTCGGATTATAGTAAATTTTAATGAGTTCTTGAAGCGCATATCGTTCCATTTTCATTAATGGGCGTAGTTTCTATTTGTCAAATGTTAAAAGATGACAGCTTCAAACGTGTGAATCTACCGAAATAGCGGGCTATTCAAAATAACACCCCATTATTGAAAACCCTTTATAATGTTAGTTTGAATATTAGGCACAATGGTGAGATGTTGCCAATATTCTTGTTATTCTGAAAGCTGGAATAATGAGAGTTGATCTTTTATTTGTAATTATCTTATTCCAAAACAAAGATGGTGAGCACTTACCTTTGTTCGCCAATAGCACTTAAGTAGGTCTCAAAAACAAGCATCAAACTCATCGACCACTCTCATGTGAAACAAACGAAACAGTACAGTACTGACAACTGACAATCTGTAACTACGCGCAAACGCGCAAGAACCTTATCTCCCACTTCAACGAAGTTGCGCTTCGGCTTCGTTGTTTCAACGCCTAGTGCAAGAGCCAGCTGTCGACACATAACGTATTCTGCGATGTACGAGGGTTGTCTTTTAAATTTCGGGATTAGAGAACAAAATATTATCATCTGAAATATCTTTATTGTTTCTCAAAATATTCTCAATGAAGGACTATACATTTCTGCACGCGTTGGAACCACTTGCCGATGTATGTTTGCCCACTTTGTTTGAGTAATCTCGAAAACGTGCATTGTATATCGACCTGCTATAGTCGTCAATACTTGGTAATTGATCATAATTGAAATCAACAAATCTTTAATTCCTTCAAATATACTATACACCCAAAACATGTAATTTTTTCGGGTTACTGTATTAGATAAAATTTGTGTCTTTTTCTATCACTATTTTCTAACTGAATCTATCTACCTTGTGCTAGCGGGGCCGTCCGACCATAAGCACGATAACTTCCGAAGGGATTGAGATTTTCAGGGTTAGTTCGGTTCCAAATGCCGTGGTTAATTAACTAGCCAAATCGTACTGCGTATTCCTAAATATGGTCATTCAGAATAATGTTCCTCAATATCTCAGACGAAACAAAACCAATCGTAGTGAAATTTTGGGTGGTCACATGCAAAATGCTCAAAATAAGCCTCATGAAAACTTTGTGGTCATAGTGTTGAGATATCAAATGCTTAACTGTTCGCTAATTCTCCACTACTAAAGAACACACCGAAAAGGAGAAAGTAGTAGGTAACCAGAATTTGAGAGAACTGTCGAAATAAGGTATTTTTATTTGAATATGGCCTTTCTTTACTCAAGTTAAGTAAGGGACGGCTCATTCTCTTAAAGGTCGCCCTTAAATCTTTCTTTAATGCATAGGAGTCAATGTCAAAAAAAGGAAACTTTATTTCAGTTGGGCCTCTAAGTATTTCTGTTCTGAAAATTCTCTGATAATATTTTTTTTCTAAGACTATACAGGGTGTTTCATCATAAACTGGACAAAATATATTTTCGTGTAGAGGACATCGGGAGAATCATTTTTGCCTTATACAATATATCCCGTTTCGAAGCATAGCGAGATACAGGGTGTCAAACGTCATTTTTTGAGCAAGATTCTTATGAGTGTGGTCAGTTATGTATAACACTTGATGTAACGGTTTTTGGTCAAATCTCAGTATTTTGGGTCCTCTATCCAGAAAAGTGACGAACTCGAAAAAAAATTTACAAAATGGCGGAAAAACCTGCAATGTTCCAAATTTTTTTTGCGGTTGTCAAATTGACTTTGTTTTCTGAATGAACACAATTTTCTAAGACTTTCTGTGAAAAAATTTTTTCAAAAATCGAACACAATTTTTTTTTACATGTCTACAGCGATGAAAAAATTTCAGTCGAAATGGATGAATTTTGTACAATTGTACTTCTTGAATTATCAATCACGAATATGAAACAGAATCGTAAAATATCGAACGGTTTCGTTACTACAGTCATTCAAATGTTTCGTTCGGACCTCTGAAATATTGAAAATAAAATTGTTTTAGGTTCTAGAATCAAAATGATTAAATTATTGGATGTCTAAACATTTTAGATGAATTTAAACGAAAAAAATCGTGAAACTTAGTTGGGACTCGAAACGACGTAGGTATTAAATAGGGAAATTGCACTGTTCTGAGGATATTAATATTCGTTGCCAGGCAACGGTAGTCTGTAGTTCATAGAGTTTGACTACTGGCTAAATTATATTCACTGAAATTAAAATACCAGTCCAACTCTATGAACTACGAACTACTGTTGCCTGGCAACGAATATTAATATCCTTAGAACAGTGCAATTTCCCTATTTAATACCTACGTCGTTTCGAGTCCCAACTAAGTTTCACTGATTTTTTTCGTTTAAATTCATCTAAAATGTTTAGACATGCCAATAATTTAATCATTTTGATTCTAAAACCCAAAACAATTTTATTTTCAATATTTCAGATGTCCGAACGAAAACATTTGAATATATATTACCAAAATGCCCTTCCATTTGCAACTGCATAATTTCCAAACTGATGCAGAATAAGTTGATGCGCATTGTATTTGTGATTTTGAACTGATGCGCATCAATCATAACAATAACATAACCTAGCATTTGGTAGAAGTAAACAGTTTTTGTTAGTGCTGAACTGAAAGTAAATTTCTATGCTAGGACTGCATTTGTAGTAATGAATAAAAATCATGTTAATTGTTGAATTTTATTCGGAACTATAGTCAATTCCGTTTTGTCGACCTGATTTCGAACCTTTGGATGTTCATCCGAAAAATCATGTTCTATTTGCCAAATTCGCTTCACTTCCAACTAAAGTGATTTCGGAAATTATTCAGGCAAATAGAAAGCTAGAAAAGTGAAAAAAAGTATCAGGTAGAGACTTTAAAATATAGATTCGTGCGCCATTTTCGCAGCGCAGTGTATCAATGCCGGCAGCGATTCTAACTGTGTCTGTAGATGGGAATTTTCCGGAAAGCCCACCACCCCTAGTTCGTTAATTGTGGAGCAGACAGGCGACGTCGAAGGCGTCTTGATTCGGATGTTGGAATGGATGTGTCCCTATTAATAGTTGACAAGGGGAAAAAACAGAGCAACAGCGACTCGTGGCCGTAAACCAAACCTCCACTCAATTACTCACTGATGAATTTATTCCGTCCACAGAGGCAGAAGTCATGAAACTTTGTGTTCCAAGTATATCCGGAATATTTTAATCGTTTTGAAATTATTGGAGTCGCTAGAGGTCGATACCTTGAAATCTTTTTCGAGAATTTGTCAACTCACATCGGGGATAGCATATTATAATGTAATAAACAAACTCTCGTTTCGATGTTTTTTTCTATCTCGATTCGAGACTTCTGAAATTTTGGAAAGACAACCAATGTTACTAAAATAGAGACTAATGAATTTTTTTTTACGAAAAAGAGTTAAAATACTGAAGAGTTTTACAGTACACGTCAAAATTATGGAACATATTTCTTTTTTCGAGATCAAAAATATGTGTCAAAAAATTCTCAAACAGATCTATTCTTGTTTCACTTTTACCTTTTTTTATGCATTTTGAAGGATTTTATTGTACCCTGTGCCATCCCATCAACCTTTAAAAATTTTTGAATAGGGAAAGTGGTTCTTGTGGTAGTTTTTTTTGACAAGGCTTTTGTATCTTTTTTACAGGCGTTCGAAAATTTTCAAGATTTTCTTTTCTTTAATTTGTTAGTTCAAAGATGTTTCAGTATGTGAATTTTGGCATGGTCATTACTTTGAGAAACGATGGTACCTGATGAAATTTGTCACCGAATAAAAATCTACCATTACAGTTTTTTTCATGCACAACTTCCAATTTTTCCAGGCATAAATTGAAGAATAATTTAAAATTTTGCTTTTGCCCTCAGAAATTTTCTTCAATATACTTAGCTTTCTATTTGCCTGAATAATTTCCAAAATCACTTCAGTTGGAAGTGAAGTGATTTTGACAAATAGAACATGCCTTTTTCGGATGACAATAACAAAACGATAAGGTTTGAAATCAGAGTGCGATCGACGATAGTTCGGAAGGAAATTCTGAAAGTATATGAATTATTCATTACTAGGAATGAAAACCGAGGATAATATTTCACTTCTGTTAAGTTTAGAAGTAAATTGTAAACTTTCTCCAAAATGTAGATTATGTTATTGTCATGATGAACTGAAGTGATTGTGGAAATCAAACTGATTTTGTCAGAAAGCAACATCAGTTGGAAGTGATGCGCATCAGTTCAATACAATATTGTCAACTAGAACGCGCATCACCTGATTTCACATCAGTTTGGAAGTGATGCGGCTTCAAATAGAAAGGGCCTATAGCCCTATAAAGAGAACAAAGAGTAACAAAATTATTAAGAATTTGTGGAGAAATTAACCAGCGTCTAGTAAAAATATTTTGCTTGAGTACCATTGCAGTTAAATTGTTAAATACATTACACTTGATTTCATTTTGTTTCACATGATAAATGCGGAGTGAGAATCAACATCGTATTTCTACATGAAAGAAAAACAATGTTTCAGGCGATAGAATTTATTACATCTTTAGAAAACAGCAAGTGTTATTAGAAAATATTTCAGGAGAAACATATCGAATCGACGAATATAATGTTGATAGCTTTGCCACTTGAAAGATATGCTCAAAACTGTGTGAATGGCCTGAAGACGTTCTCGATATGAATCTAATAATTCCAGCACTGTTCTTATGACAAGCCCAGTCACCAGGCTGTCAGATCGTATTTCTTCGGCTTTGCTTCCCATACAAAATGGAACATATAGAAAGGAATTATATTTTATAGTGAAGAAGTATTTCAATTTTACTGCTAGATGCACTCGACTGCCTTGCATACACACTGAAACGAAGGTAAACGAATCCCTGGGAATGTGTGTAGGTACTTTGGTCGCATTAGCCGTGTAAGTCAACAGTGAACATCGATTTATAATAGGACAATTGATTTACGGCGCCGCTCGGGATTGGTTGTTAGCAACGATACAAATACTATAGACCGGTACGACAACTTTTTGAATCTTGAATCGGAATCTAAATATTATTGCAATGCGTGGCTTGTTATGAGTGTACATATAAACTGTCGTAGTGACGATGGCGGAGTGGTTTATAAACCCCTGTGATTTGTTTTCGACGGACGATAGTTGTTTTGGGCCACTTGGAATGGCTGGGTTTAAATTTTTCATCTAACTGAATAACAAGGAAAAAAATTTTGGACGAAAATTAGCTAAGGGGTTGCCCCCCCCCCTTGAACGCTATATTTCAGCTTTTTGCAAAATTCTGTAGCATCTACCGAAAGGGTTATTACTGACAATAATTAGTACGCTCGGTCTAATGAATCGATTAATAAAGTAGAAAATACATCGATCGTAGAGAACTGCATTACGCAGACTCTTCGAATGCAACTTGAAAATGAAAGTGCAAAATCATACTGAATTTATTTGAACACCAGAAAGACTTTACTGTTTTTTGTTTTTTATAGGTTTTTGAGGTAGCTGAAGAAGAAAAAAATATTACTTTCGAATCGATATCTGCAAGCGAGTTCAGAATTTTGCGGTACAATGGCATTTTTTTCGAAAACTCGATATTTCAAACATTCATAATTTCCGGTTGAACAGCCGAAATCAAATATGAATTGCATATTATTTTTCAATCTGTAACCCTTTCCATATAAACATATAAAATGACTTTCTTAAAATTTTAAATTTGGAGGGAAAATACCTAAGGGTTGACCCCCTATATCGCTATATTTCAACTTTTTGCAAAAATTCTGTAGGATCTACCGAAAGAGTTATTACTGACAATTTTTAAGCTTGGTCAAATGAATCGATTGACGTAAGGAATACATCGATTCGTATGAACAGCATCAGGCAGATACTCTCGAACGCAACTCGAAAATGAAAAGTACAAAATCTATAAACTGAATTTATTTGAAAGCAAGGAAGACTTTATTGTTTTTGGTTTATTCTTATAGGTTTTCGAGGTAGCTTAAAAAGAAAAATTACTTTCGAATCGATATCTGCAAGTGTTTAGAATTTGGTTTGTTCAAATGGCTTTTTAACCAAAAACTCGATATTTCAAACTTTCATAATTCACTTTTGAACAGCTGGAATCGAATATGAATTGCATATTCTTTTTCAGTCTGTTGTTCTCTTCGATATAAGCACAAAAATGACATCTGAAATTTTGAAATTTTGGACGAAAAATACCTAAGGGGTGACCCCTCCCAAAACGCTTTTTTTCAGCTTTTTGCAAAAATTCTGTAGGATATACAGAAAGGTTATTACTGACAATTATTAAGCTTGGTCTAATGAATCGTTTGGCGCAGAAAATACATCGATCCTAGCGAACTGCATTACGCACACGCTCTCGAACGCAACTCGAAAATGAAAAGTGCAAAATCTTTAACTGAATTTATCTGAAAAGATTGGAAGACTTATTGTTTTCGGTTTGTTTTTTAGGTTTTTGAGGTAGCTGAATAAGAAAAAATACTTTTGAATCGATATCTGAAAGCGTTTAGAATTCTCCCGTTCAAACGTCATTTTTACAAAACTCGATATTTCAAACTTTCATAATTCCGATTGAACAGCCGGAATGAAAATAAATATGAATTGCATATTTGTTTTCAGTCTGCGGTCTTCT
>CM024244.1:48341737-48462313 GCA_013421045.1 Propylea japonica | reverse complement strand
AAAGTTTATAGAGAATGTCGAATTCGTGAATACTTGCTTTTATGGATAGTCCGAGAGCTGGCACGAATTTTAGGGTAGGTATTTGAGGCAAGCTGAAAACTTGTCAGATAACTCTCCTATTATATCCCAACTCGGGATTGCAGACCTGGCTGGTGAGTAGCGGGGGCTAAATCAACCCCTAAATTTTATTTTTTTTTTCCCAAAATATATTTGAGGCAATACGCAATTATATATGTTGGGCAGTGTAATGCTTTATAAATACTAAAAAAAATAAGCCAGATAATTTAATCGGGGTTTAACATTGCCAGACGCGTGCAAAAATATTTGCAAAAAATGTTTTTGAGGCAGCTTGAAATTTTAATGGAGAAAAATAAGATTCCCCAAAAGACACGATCATTTCGGTAGGGCTTTCTATCTGAAAAAAAAATAAATATTTTTAAAAATGTAGGGGTTGATTTAGCCCCGCTACTCACCAGCCAGGTCTGCAATCCCGAGTTGGAATATATAGGAGAGGTATCTGACAAGTTTTCAGCTTGCCTCAAATACCTACCCTAAATTCGTGCCAGCTCTCCTACTAGGAGAGCGATTCTTGGTACACCTGCAGAATTACAAGTCATCTTAAGGAATTGACTTTTCAAATGTAACTTCGGCCGATTTTTGGCAATTTGCTATCTGCTGATGTAAGGTACTTGTACTTTGAAGACACATGAAATTATAACAAACTCAAAGAAATATATTTATTTCCTTAAATAATACACTGTGTAGTTAAATAAATTGAAATTATCATGGTCCAACCAGGCGAGATCTCCAATAATGGTTTTCAACCCATCATTCCCATAGGCATATGGACTGGATATCCAGGTTGACCAACCTGCCCATCTGCATCGCAGGAGATTGCATTTGTTGTGGTACAACTGTGTTAGGCTGCTGAGGATCTGTTGGTAATACTAAATTGAGAGCAACTCTCTTATAGCAGGGAAAATTGAACATTCTGTCATATTATTTGGGGAACTATAAACTGTTTCAAAAAGTTGGACTTGCACCCTACTACAGCCAGGAACACTAGCTGCGTTTTTTATCAGCCAATTGAGTTATATTCGAGCTGATGTCATAAATAAAGGAAGTACTAGAGATGGTGGCTCCATATTGCTAGGGTACTGTATCCCGATCCGGGTGATTTGTAACTGAAAGAGAAATTCATTATTTTAGAACGTTGGAATCTCAGAGTAAAAAGTAAACCTAGAGATGCCCTAACCCATTTGTTATGCAGACAAGTGGTTTATACACGCCATAGAGATAGGATAGTATAGAGTTGCCATCATTGAAATGAGCGTGGTATCAGATGCGCCATATTACTACCACCTAACGTCAGATTTGACAATCAGTTTCAATTTTCTGGAGGAATTGTGATTCTTCGCCTGTTTCTAGTTAATTGTGATTTTTTTTGCTTAATAATATACAATAAAATGGTATCGTCACTGGCTTTCTCCAAGCAGAGAAGAGACAGATAAGAAGAAAATTAGAGGAAAAAAATATCACCGGTAGGGATGAGTACTAAACAGATCCGCATTCGAAATGTTTGCTAGTCTGTCTTGGTATTCTGACATCTTTTTATAGTGAATATCATCGCCTGAAGAAAATTGTTTATTTTGATATTCAATTGGCTTTATTTGAACAGGATTCCTAAAGATCCAACACGTCGTATTTTTTGGGTGAAATTTGTAAACATAAAAAACTGGCAACTTAATTCAACCCTGAACTTTCCGCCATATGGTCCCCTACTTAGCCCCGCCCAGTGGTACTATTTTTCCTTACTCAATTGTATGTCAGAGCGTCTCTTCTCTATTATATCTCGATGATACACGTGAACAATATTCTGGCGTTGTGAACTGGTGCCGTATGGTTTATTCCGCATTAGGGTAATTGGTCTACCGCTCCCCTACTCTGATACTAACGCTTGCGTCTATTACAGACAATTCTGTCAGTTTGGCAACATCGTCTATTAGTTTTTTGATTGTGTTTACATTTTCATTTCGATTCAACGTCCATAAACTGAATTTTTTGATGATTTGGTGGCAATTTATTGTTGCTTAAGGCTTATCCGGTACTTAATTATAACTAAGGCGAAATTACTAAAATGTTGTATTATATTCAGGAATTGGCGAAATGTAAATCTAACCCATTGTTTACTTCACCCCAGTGTGCGTCAGTGAAATGATTTCCATCTCACTCTAGAGCTTGGTTGATTAACAATGCATTACTATTCACGCGGAGGGGCATCTCTATGTTTATTTCTCACTCTGAGGTTGGAAATAAATTGCCATATGTAATTCCGTTCACGAAAGTTTTTTTATCTGAATTTGGCAGTATTTGCTGTCATAACGTAAAATAAAGTATACGTTGCCGAATGTACCCAGCGCTTCGTCCGACGAGCTTGCTAGTTATCAGAGAACTCTAAGCAATATTGCAACATTGCGTATCAATCTGATAAGGAAATAAACAACATGACCTAAAATTTTAATAGACACAGTGGAATATGCCAAATTTCCATGGCCAGCCGACAGATCAACCTTTCGTAAATGGAGTATAGTAAAGTTTTCAAGAGAACTTACGAAAATAGAATCTTATTTTTTGTACACGATTACGCTGGAATGACCAGTAGGAACCATGGCGTCGCTGAAGGGGGAATTCTGAGTATCCATTGCACAGACCACTTAATGCCTTGAAGGGGAATGGCATAAATTGTAATTTTCATTATCTGTAAAGTCCTTGAGTACATTGACTGGAACATTCAACACTCAAACAAAAGTGATACAGAATTTGGTTTGAAGGGGGTATTGCTGCATGGGCATCAAAGAATTTCTCCAATATTTGTATTTCTTTTCTCAGCAGTCCTATGTCCTTGTGCTCAGGTAAAGGCGTTATCTTGATATGTAGACTCTGTATATGCTGAGGATTAAGTCCAATTCTACACTGGAATGTGTCTGAAACTCTAAAGTGAATGACACCGACTTCGGTTGATGGTATCAGGTGCAGCTGAAAGGTAAGGATTTATTAACAAAAAATAGTTACAACATTTCTTTGCATTTGCAAAAAGCCAGAGTTTACTTCAACGCATATCGATTGAAATTTAATCTGGGAGGATTCTGCATTTCCAAAGAACTTTTTAGGTTTTCACTCCCAGTCTCTAAATGAGACACAAAAATCATAAATTGTGTTTACAATATTTCCTGTATATATTGGAAAATCTTGTACAGGAGAGACATAAAGACCTTTAGAGATAAGAAAACGGGAACATAAGAACAAGATCAAAAATAGAGACATTACAAATCACAAATCGCTGATCATGTATGTTCAAATAGCGGAGATTATATGATGAACTGGAACAACACAAAGATCCTAATAACCTGATAATTATAAAAGGAAAATCAAGGAATCCACATGTAATTTGTTAGATGAAGTAGATAATTTGGCTAATTGTTCTGTTGAAATAGATCGTATTTGGATTGATTTATTGGAGAAAGAAATGACATCGGGAAATTTCCAAATTAAATAAATCAACATCTCTATGTTTTGACAACTTTCAATGTCAATTAGACTGCGAATCATAGAGATAGAATAGTATAGAGTTGCTATCAATCAAAGATTATATAGTATACTCTATAATCTATGGCTATCAATGAAATGAAAGTGGTATCAGATCCGCCTTATTACTGCGATACGTCGAATTTTGACAATCATTGAATTTTTCTAAAATAGTGATTTTTGTACATTTTTCAACTTAAATTGAGATTTCTTGTGCTTAATAAACAATAATAAAATAGTATCGTGTGCTGTATGGCTTTCTACAAGCAGAGAAGGGACAGATAGAAAATTAGAAGAAAAACATATCACAGGTAGGGATGAGTACTGAACAGATCCGCATTCGAAATTTTTTGCTATAGCCGTTCACGAAAGGTTGAGCCGTCGGTTGGCCATGGAAATTTGGCATATTCCACTGTGTATATTAAAATTTAGGTTATGTTCTTGTCCGATTGATACGCAATGTTGTCAATATTGCATAGAGTTGTCTGATAACTCGCAATCTCGTCGAACGAGGCCGGTTACATTCGGCAACGTTGACTTTATTTTACGTTATGACAGCAAATACTGCCAACTTCAGATAAATAAAAAAACGCCTACTATGTGCTCAACCTTTCGTGAACGGACTATAGTAAGTATGTCTTGGTAATCTGATATCTTTTTATATGTGCATATTATCGCCTGAAGAAAAATTGTTTTTTTTGAAATTCAATTGACCTTATTTGAACAGGATTCCTAAAGACCCAACACGTCGTATTTTTTGGGTGAATTCGTAAACAGAAAAACTGGCAACTTAATTCAACCCTGAACTTCAGCCATATTGGTATATATAAGCCCCGCCCAGTGGGTTCCATTTTTCCTTACACAATTGTATGTTATAGCGTCTCTTCTCTATTCTATCTCTATGCTGCGAATGAAAAAAAACACAATTTCGAAGATTTTACAAGTTTGTCTGTAGAAGGTGTCTGATATAGACACTGAAACGTTACATTATCCTATTCATTCATATTTCCTTTTTATTTATACTGTTAAGTAAATATCTAGTTTAACGCCCAGTTACCGACTTTTGAAATCTTTGGCATATCGTTTCCTTATGATGTTGTGATGCCACAGTTTTCAATTTGAGCACTGGCAAAACAATATTTCCCCGAGAAAATCGAAAAAATATATATGTATAAATTGTTAATGATTCAGGTGTGAAATTTTTTTCAGTGAAAATGAGTTTTTTTTGGGTGATTCACACTCTCAAAAAACACTTGCCACTGTTCCCATCTTAGCTAACCTAACCTAACCTTATGTAACCTAGCGTTAGCTAAGATAGGAACAGTGGCAACTACTTATATGTAGGTTTGGTCAGGTTAGGTTAGGTTAGCTAAGATAGGAACAGTGCCAAATTTTTTAGAGTGGGAATTACCCAAAAAAACACTTATTTTCCACAAAAAAAATCACACTTGAATTATGAACGATTATAGATATTATTTTTCGATTTTCTCAGGAAATATTGATTTGCCAATGCTCAAATTGAAATGTGGCATCACAACATTATAAGGAAACGATATGCCAAATATTTTGAAAATCGGTAACTGGGCGGTAAACTAGATATTTATCATTTTTTCAATACCAATTTGTTCCTGATAAATAAGTGCAAAGATTTTCGAAGGAGCATTTCATCTTGATTGAAAATTTTTTAATTATTTTTGTTTCAGAGACTGGGAGTAAAAACTTAAAAAAAGTTTTTTTAGAAATTTACTTCAACTTACATAGTTCTCATTTTGAATAAACCTCTGCAACTGCCTCCTCATATATACACAACCCAAAAACCTCTCTAGCGGCGATAGCTCTGGCCCAGGATAACCTTGAGGATGAATTGTTGGACAACATAAATTCTCCAAAGCTTCATGCGTTAAAAGAGTAGGAACTGCACCTGCCCATGAGCGTTGAGGAAGGACCCTAGATAAGTGACTTCCTGTCCGAAGTTTCCGATTGTGGACTGTGCATGACAGGATGGCCAACTGGGGACTGCCCAGGCCTGGCAGGTGAAGGTCTAGGCATATTTGGCGATCCCGGCCAAGTTGAAGCTGCAGGAGAAGTCATGCTCTGTGCAGCTGGGAACGGACTACCATCAGTGTGTCCTGGAAGAAAAAATAAGAATAATCATACAAGTTGAACCTTAGAGTAAGAAGTAAACATAGAGATGCCCCTACGCGTGATTAGTACTGCATTGTAATCAACCAAGTTCTAGAGGGATATGGAAAGCATTTCACCTCCACACTTAGGTGAAGTAATCAATAGGTTGGATTTTGATTTCTACAATTTCTGAATATAATACCAGGGCGTTTTGATGAGTCCGTGATTTTAAGAATAAAACATTTGTTTTGGCAGCGAACAGACGTTTTATTTTTCTACATAATCAACATTTACCTCGGAACATTTAGTCCAGCGTTTTTTAATTTTTTTTATTCCCTCCAATAATAGTTTTCCTCAAGGCTCTCAGAATACGCGTTTGTTTCCGTAATGACTTCTTCATTAGACTCAAATCTCTACCACCCAGCCATTTCTTTAGGTTTGGAAACAGATAATAGTCGCAGGGGGCTAAATCTGGAGAATATGCTGGATGGGGTAGCAGTTCGTATCTCAATTCGTGGATTTTGGCTATCGTGACTAGACAAGTGTGCACACGTGCATTGTCTTGATGAATAGCCCTTTCTTCTTCGCCAATTGCGGCGTTTTTGCTTCAAGTCACGTCGAATCTGTCCGAAAGCTTTGAATAATATTCACCGGTGATTGTTTTTACCTTTCTCGAGGTAATAAATGTGAATGACACCGCGTGCATCCCAAAAAATATGGCCATGACCTTGTTGGCTGACAGACTCTGTTTGGCCGTCTTTGGTCCACGTTCACCCCGAGCAACCCACTGTTTCGATTGTCCCTTTTTTCTGGCGTGTTGTGATGGATCCATGTTTCGTCCACAGCAACAAAACGGCGCAAAATTTCGTCCGGATTACGGCTGAACATTGCTAAACACCCTTTTGAAGTTGTCACAACAATTGCGCTTTATGGTCGAGTGTGAGCAATCGGCGTCAGTAGTGCTGGTACTACCACAACGGAACTCTGTAAACCACTTCTTTACCATTGAAATTGATGGTGCCGAGTCCCCGTAGTATTTATCAAGCTTTTCCTCAGTTTCAGTGATGGTTTTTTTACGTAAAAAGTAATGCTTAATCAGCACACGAATTTCAGTTTTTTCCATTTTCCTAAAAATTCACGAGGTTGTCTGCTTTGAATGGCTGCATGATGTAGCTTGCTCAAAATTTGACAGTTGCCCACTAATAGATTACAGTTGACGGAAGCACTGTTGCATTTGGAATAACTGTGCGGGAAATTCAAAAAGTCACTGACTTATCAAACCGCCCTCGTACAATATTTTCGTGATTTGCCATAGCTATAATTAACGAAATACCCTTGTGCAACAATAAAATGCAACCCAATCAGTAAAATAATTCAGTTTATGAACTTTAAATCGAAGTGAAAATGTAAACACATCGCATCAAGAACTAAATAAACACTAATAAACGATGTTGCCAACTGACAGAATTGTCTGCAACAGACACAAGCGGTTAGTATCAAAGTTAGTGAGAGGTAGAATCATTATCCCAATATGGAATAAAGAGACGGCACAAGTTCGCAACGTCGGAATGTTGTTCGCGTGCAGAAACAGATTCTACTTGGCTGCATCAACAAATGATTGAAGGCATCTCTCGGTTTACTTTTTATCGAGATTTAAACCACTGGTTTATTTCATACCTGTTTGCATAAAACTGCTGACCGGAGATGTCCTGGTAGGTTGGTTTGAAAAGGTCCAGGTGAAGAATTAGATAGTAGACCACCAGGGCTAGCAAGCTGGGGAGAGTTTGCAACGAATCCTGAACCCGGACTAGGATGGGGCATAGGACTAGGATTTATATTAGTGGGTGATGCTAAGCTGAACGAAGTCGCTGGACTGTTTCCAAAACTTGTATGAGTATTCGGCTGGTTCATACTTGTCAGTGGACTTGCTGGAGTGTGTGGATTCGAACCTGATGGAGGAGTAAGTGGCGGATGGAAACGCAAACCCGGCTCTCTTGTCCCTGCAGGAGATTGTGGACCTCTATGATGACCTGAAATTACTATATATAGTAGGGGCGTTCGGCAACGACATTGGACTGGTCGGATCGATCTGAACCGTTCGTTTATTACATCCAGATTGAGGGGAGTACACATCTGGACCGTTCGTCATAAAAATCTGAGCAATCGGATGTCGATCTTTTCGCTCGGTCTATTTCGACGGATCAAAGCGATTTTATCCATAGAGTTTTATGTTTTTTTATATATTTTTTTATTCTATGTTGAGTTTCGTAATCCGACAACCGACAGATTGAAAAATTCTAATACTTATCGATATTTTTATTCTTCTGTTTTCATTTATTTATTAAAACCTAATTAATTCATTGAAAATTTTCGATATAGCTATCGTAGTTATGAATGGGCAGGAGGAGATATTGCTTTCTCGTTTTTTTTCGTGTAATTAATTAATTAATTAGGATCTTTCGGTACAACTATAGCCGAAGTGAAAGACCAGAAAGGGATATTACATTCTTGTTTCCTTTGCATTCATTCCTTTTGCATCAAATTTATTTAATCGAGATTTTACGGTAGAGCTACGGAAATAATGAAAGTATCGTTAAAAGATGAGCATATTTCCCAAATAGTGATCTTTAAAATCTCATAACTATGAAAATAGATCAGAGCAGTATGTTCTGTGGCAGATGCTCTGTAACGTTCGTTTATTCGAAGATATTACAGATTAATCTGTACGATCTGTGGTCACGTGACTAAAAAATCCGTCTGCTCGCGGAGGTCAATGCCGAACGGCTTTAGTGTAGATTAAGGCAACACAATTTCATTGCACTTGAAACATTGAGACTCTGTCAAATTTGTCATTTTAATGTTAAATATATTTACCTCCAAAAAAAAGAAACCGCCTCCCTCTACCTCCATTTGATATCGGAGATGGTGGATTATCATCCTCTGATTGAGATCTTCTTCTAAAAACAGCGGTCTCATCGACATATTTGGATAAAAACGCCTTCAGACCGGTGTTGGCGAGAAGACATCAACACATTCGATCTATCAAAACGACTATAAGCACCATCCCTCAAGGAAATCAAACCAGAACCTCTGATTCTGAGCTCTAAGCAATACATTCCTTGATATGATATTCTGATGAGTGTACACGATTGAGGGATAATATTGAAAGTCTGTACTGGCACTTGTGGTCTCTGAAGATGATTGAAGATTATCGTTAATATAATTTGCTGTACGAAGGACAAGTTGAAAGGTTAAAATATTGAACAGGTAAACAACACAACGCCACTATAGCCCGTTTCAGGAGAGTATGAAGTGAATGAACTCTTAGCTCCTCCAATCACTAGGACCTCTCTATCGTGAACGCGGCAGAGTAGCCATCTATAGGCGTTTTCGGAAACTTACTCTGGGTTACTAACTCGATCTACTGGGTCACGCAACGGATCTACTCGACCACGGACCAGGGTTCTAACTTAACGAACACAACAGGTTTAAGATTTGAAGTGACAGTCGTGTCAATAACTAACCAACTATTTTAGGGTTAAATTTTTCAGTCCCAGTTTATTTTCGGATTGTCTCTAGCTTAGCTTGCATTTATTGGCTTTTGTAAAATATTTCTTATAATTTCTGTGTGCCTCGCATGTTCAATGCTATCTTTGAGTACCTATGTTGAAGAAGTAAAGAAGGCTTTAGCTCCAACGCAGAAGGATCTGCATGCAAAGTTATGAAGAAGTAGTAACACATTATTTTCTGGGCTCATGGAACCACACATTTCACACTAAGCCAAATTCTCTTTCCTTTCCATAATTTCTTGGAATGGAATATATGAAATTACTAATAAAAGAGGAGAAAACTTATTCCAACCTTTTTCAAATACAAATTGAACTGCAGTGCGCATGCGGTAACCCTGCTCTCGTGTAGGTTCACGAAAGATCAACCTGAGTCAGTGGTCGAGTTAATAGCACCGTACTTTCCGAACACGGGTTGGATGTTCGGGTTGGGTTAACGAACGCCAAGGTTAGGAATCGACTTAAACCGAATAAGTATCCGAAAACGCCTTATCTCCCTTATACTAGTCCGATCGCGAGCGGATATGAACGACAACGAACGAATGTTTTATGGTGAAAAAGGAGCTTAAGTTTTAGGCACCTCATGCTCTCATGAAATAAAGTATAGCTGAATGAAGAAGCATATTCTTCGTTTTTCAAAACTACGTTGAATAAGTGATAGGTCAAGGTAAAGAATGTCATGTATGCTGCATATTAAATTACAAAAATTACTCACATTGTTATGAATACCCAATTGCGGCAGAGATGGTAATTTACTTATAGAGATGAGGGGCTCATAGGTTTCATGAAGTAGCTGTACAACCTGCGCCAAATTTCGCTGCTCATTTAGATATGCCTCCAAGTGCTCCTTGATAAGCGAATGGGCATTCAGAGCATTATTCATGGCACCGAATGCCAGTTTGAACAACTTTTGGCTATTGTTCCAATTTATCGACACCATTGCTCCTTTATCAGGTCCGTAGCATAAGACCAACTTGTTATAACTGTACGATTTCACACTGAATAAATTATTGAAGAAACTATATTTGTCCACTTTCAAATATTCACTTAAGTCATAAACCAAAGTGTATAAATGCACAATCTGTGCCCAATCATTCAAAAGGGCATCAACACTAGATGATGCATTACTCGTGGACATTTCATATTGAAAATAGACAGGTCTCCTGGAGCCTAAAAGATATTTAAAATCCATCACAAACAATACATCCCAACTCTTTGGTTTGAATTAATTTATCTAGACATTCATTACTATAGTCCGTTCACGAAAGGTTGAGCCCTCGGTTGGCCATGATAATTTGACATATTCCACTGTGTATATTAAAATTTTAGGTTATGATGTTTATTTTCTTGTCAGATTGATACGCAATGTTGTCAATATTGCCTAGAGTTGTCTGATAACTCGGAAGTTCGTCGGACGAGGCCGGGTACATTCGGCAACATTGAATTTATTTTACGTTATGACAGCAAATACTGCCAACTTCAGATAAATAAGAAACGCCGACTACGTGCTCAACCTTTCGTGAACGGAGTATATGTATGTAGTCCCGTTCACGGAACTTTGAGCGCATAGTAGGCGTTTGTTTATTTATCTGAGGTTGGCAGTATTTGCTGTCATAACGTAAAATAAAGTCAACGTTGCCGAATGTACCCGGCCTCGTCCGACGAGCTTGCGAGTTATCAGACAACTCTATGCAATATTGACAACATTGCGTATCAATCTGACAAGAAAATAAACAACATAACCAAACATTTCAATATACACAGTGGGATATGCCAATTTCCATGGCCAACCGACGGCTGAAACTTTCGTGAATGGACCATATCTACGAATTAAAAACTTTTTTAGGGAAATGCAAAAGTCTACCTTGCTCCTTAGGGTGCGTGCTTGCCAGAGGAGTTAAATGAAACACGAATTCGACCACCCAACTTTTCATCATTCCCTTACTAAGAACTCTGATAGAAACTGATAAAAGATGTTTCAACAGAGAGCGCCAAGCTTGCGAATGTCCTATTTCAGCAGTAGGTGGCGGTAGTTGTATTAGTTTTAACACCAAACCAGTTGCATTGGCTTCCACTTGCACACCTTGATGGAAAATATTTTTTTTTGGTCAATTCACCTGCCAAAGCTACAAACGGAAGTCTTTCATCACACATAGCTACTACATGAGCCAACTCTGCGATAAAGTATGCCGGTTGCTTGGATCTTCGAATTGAAGGGTCATTTATTGTTGGCGATTTTCCTCTTCAATGCTCCCGATTCTGGTTGATCAATGTCGATGCCTACTGAAAAGTATCCGAATGGTAAAAAACTGTTCAAAGCTTCGGTAAAATTGTAACGACACAAACTAATGAATTTTAATGATGAAATTAGCAAGTGAACATAAATCGAATACATTGAATATATGTGTAAATATAAAAAAACAGAATTAAATAAATAAAAATAGAAAGATGACTAAATACTTACTATCCACATTTGTAAATGGTCCGTGTGTAACCACAAATGTATCAAATTCAATTAATGTCTGAACCTTCAAATATACTTTAGGAATTTCTGATTCGATGCTTTCTTCATCCGACTTATCGTCAACACTAGAATGCTTAACTAAAACTATATAGAAAGAGAAGTCCATCTCACAAGGACTGTTTTCTTTTTCCTTGAGTTCAACAATCTGAAGAAAAAATGGGTTAATACTTACTTTTGATAATGAAACCTTTGAAACTTACCAACACCACGTTTGTATGTTTATGGAATTGCACATACATTCTGTGTCTGCTTATTTTAGTTATTGGATGATCAGGTTGATGCAGAAGAGGCAATTTTTCATGAGCAATTGCTGGTAAATGCTGCAAAGTTTTTTCACATCTCCTTTGAGTGATCCAATATCTAACAAACAAAGAAAATATGAAAATGAGAGCTAACATCACATACTGCAGAAATGTATAAACTTGAACATATAGTCCGTTCACGAAAGTTTGAGCGCATATTAGGCGTTTGTTTATTAATCTGGAGTTGGCTGTATTTGCTGTCGTAACGTAAAATAAAGTCAAAGTTGCCAATTTTAACCCGGTCTCGTCCGATGAGCTTGCGAGCTATCAGAGAACTCTATGTTATATTGACAACATTCTGTATCAATCTGACAAGACAAGAAACAACATAACCTAAAATTTCAATATACACAAGGGAATATGCCAAATTGTCATGGCCAACCGACGGCTCAAACTTTCGTGAACGGACTATATGCTGAATTGATTTCAGAGTAAAATGTTAGGTTAGGCTAAGTTAATCGAAATAAATGAAGTATCGCGATATCTTGTATTAGAATTCTCAAACATAATGTAGAAGTATTTTTTCTTAATTCTTCGGATATAATATGAAACATGATTATTGTTTTAATCAAAAACCAAATAAGGTCATATCTTTCAATGCACTTCCTTATTGTGTAAGAACAAATTGAAATAATTATAATGTAAAACTATGCAAAGATTTGTAAAAGAAAAAAATAATAATAAAATAGTAACCTCAATTCAGATATCAGGTGTGGTAATTTGGAATGATCTCCATTAAGAGCATTGTTTATATCATGGACAATAGGTGGATCGTATTGTGGTACATGACACTGCAAAATTCCTGTATGGGTATCGACAGTAATCAACAACTGTTCTGCCCGAAGACAGGGTTGAAGAATAGCAACAGACAGAATGGCCGGAGATCCTTGTAAACAACCTGAAATGAAAATCCTGATTAGGAAACAAACACAAGTATACAGGGTGGCCGGACGATTGACGTCCAAAAGAAAAAAACAGGTCCCTCGTCTCATGGGGTATTCGAATCACCCACATGTATGTTATGCGATTTTTCACGGTTTTCGAGTTATGAATTTTTTTTACGAACTTTTGAGAATTTTCAACTTGACCATATTAAAAAAGATATTTAAAAAAAAGTACAAAATATATATATATAAAATAACCAGCATCGGTAATTTTATAAAAATTATAGAAATGTTGGTCTCAAGTGAAAAAGTTACGTATTTTGGATCATGATCTAAATTTTCAAATTTAAATCAAAATGTAAACAGGCTACTTCATGGTTTCTCAGTAGGCTTAAAAACTGCGCTCAACACTGAGCTTTCATAATCATTAATAAAAATGGTACTCAATAGTCAACAGTCTACTTCTGCTAGAATTAGCCAAGTCAACGAGGTGGAAATAATCCAAGAACTACTCGTAGACATTTACTGAAGAATTATTTTTTGCCATTTTAAGATTTTCCTGATGAAGTTATGAAATTAAATGCTGAAAATTAATGAAAATTAGCATTAGAAGAAACGTTTTAGATAAGAAAAAGGTATGGCAATAAATCACACATCATGTAGATAAAAAGAAATTTATCTATAAAATTTACAGACTCAATACACATTCTACACCTTCGCAAAATTTATTTATTCATTTATTTTTTTTTATTGTAATTTTTTTATCTACATGATGTGTGATTTATTGCCATACCTTTTTCTTTTTCTTATCCAAAACTCTTCTCCTAAAGCAAATTTCAGCATTTTCTATCATAACTTGATCAGAAAAATCTTAAAATGGCAAAAAATAATTTTTGAGTAAACATGCACAGTTCTTTGATTTTTGCCACCTCGCTGACTTTGAAGGCTAATTCTAGCAAAAGTAGACTGTTGAGTACCATTTTTTATTAACGATTCTGAAAGCTGAGTGTTGACCGCAGTTTTTAAGCCTACTGAGAAACCATGAAGTAGCCTGTTTACATTTTTTATTTAAATTTGAAAATTGAGATCATGATCCAAATATGTAACTTTTTCACTTGAGACCAACATTTCTATAATTTTTATCAAATTTACGATGCGTGTTATTTTATGTATAAAAGTACATTTCATAGCGATTTATTTACAAAAAAAAAATATATCAGAAAACTCTTGTACTTTTTTTTGATATCTTGTTTAATATGGTCAAGTTGAAAATTCTCAAAAGTTCATGAAAAAATTCATACCTCGGAAACCGTGAAAATCGCATAACATACATGGGGGTGATTCGAATACCCCATGAGACGAGGGACCTGTTTTTTTCTTTTGGACGTTAATCATCCGGCCACCCTGTATTTTAAGTGTTACTCACACTCAACATCTTTAAGCATTCCTTGAAGTTCCAACTTGATATCATTCAAACGGCTCTTGGTTCTTACATAAATTGTATGTACAAGTAACCTTTCCATCGATAAAATTTCCGTTCTAATGGCTCTATCGGTGATTTCACATTCCTGAAAATGAAAAGAATCAATGTTACCTATAATCAAAGACTCAAAAATAAAATAATTTACTTTGTTCCCTAAAGATGGTACATGGACAACTGTCAAAGGACGAGCAGGATCATGACTGTCAACTTGAACAGATAGTCTATAGCCCAACTCTGATCTCATATCTTTATTCACTAGTTCTTTGCCCCTTGTTGTCAATTCCCTGAAAATAATTTAAACAAATATAAGTTTTACGAGTTTTTTCATATTAACATAAAAAGTATAGTCCATTCACGAAAGGTTGATCCGTCGGTTGGCCATGGAAATCATGGACCTATAATACTAACTGGACGTCGAACTTCCTAACTGTCACGTAGAAAAAAGTGAGGCAAATTGCCGCCATTTGCAGTTTGGAGTGAACCACAAATATTTTGATGTTTTATGCCATATGTGCTCGAATTTTGATTGAAACATAGACGTTCCTTTGAAATAAATTTTGAAAAACGAACTCTGTATATTAGTGTTCTGTGAACACTGACATTTCGGTCTATATCAAATAATAATTTTTTTCGATTCGTGTGATTCGTTATTAAAATAATGTACCATTATGATGATTATACACAATAGATTCCTCATAAACGGTATAACCTTGCTAATTCTAATATTTCAGTTCGTTGAAAAATTGACAACTCTCAAATTAGTCAATTTCACTCCAAACTGCAAATGGCCGCCGTTTGCCTCAAAATTTTTGACATGTTCGCTATCTAGTTAGTATTATAAATCTATGATGGAAATTTGGCATATTCTACTGTGTATATTAAAATTTTAGGTTATTTTCTTGTCAGATTGATACGCAATGTTGTCAATATTGCATAGAGTTCTCTGATAACTCGCAACCTCCTCGGACCAGGGCGGGTACATTCGGCAACATTGACTTTATTTTACGTTATGACAGCAAATACTGCCAACTTCAGATAAATAAACAAACGCCTACTATGCGCTTAAACTTCCGTGAACGGACTATATTGTTGAAGAAAATAATTTGATGCGAAATTGATTGTTTTGAGCACCAATGGCACATTATTTGCCATTTTTCTTGAAATGTTTCAAGAAGATATTGCAAGTAGCTTACCTCCAATATGATACTGTCAAACATCGACCAGGACCATATTCGTCAACATGTATATTATCATCTAACCGATCTCTCATAAGTCGGAGTGTTTGAGAATACAAAACTTCCAACTGTAAAGATTGGCAGAAGAAGTGCAAACAATTATAGACCTCTGTTAGAGGTTGAGTATTATCAGCCAATCGTGCCTGTATTAATTGGTGCATATATTGCACTTGTAGAGAATGAACTAAGGCTTTTCCATCTCCCGTTTCTTTATCAGCTACAAGAATGTCGATTTCTAATAATCTCCAGGGAATATTAGGATTATCTCCCATAACGGTGAGAGAAACTTCAAATTCGTTTTCAACATGGAAAGTTACACGACCATTGTCAATCTGAAAAATTAAATCAAGATATCAGAGAATCCAAAATACTATCACTTATACTCCATTCGGATATTATTGAGCACAAAGTAGGCCTTTGTTTATTTATCTGAGGTTGGAAGTATAAACAACATAACCTAAAATTTCAATACACACAGTGGAATATGCCAAATTTCCATGGCCTACTTTTTGCTCAATAATATCTCATGAAATAAAACGTCCTAGTGTGTTCTTACCTTTAAGTTTTTCATTTGTGGAAGTAAATTTCCTGTGACAAGTCTGTGTTGGATAACTTGATTAAGTCTTTGAAGTGTGGTGCGTTTCTCAACGGTAGTTATGGGATCGGGAGGAACAATTTTTTCCCTGATACATGCTGGTAATCTTCCGTAAGTCCCTGTGGTAAGTACTTCTACAGCAGCTGGAATATGAAAGTTTGGCAAACGAGCTTGAACAAGTGTTTCTCTTGCCATTCGAGCTAGCATATCTGCAGTCTCAACAAACAGAGAAGACTGCTTCTCAAGAAAAGCCATTATGTGCTGAAAAATGAGTTTTTATTAACTTGAAATTTTTGGAAATAATCAGTTGATACTTACAGCTGATTTCTCAACTTTAGAAGCGCTGCTAGCCCACTTAACAAGTGCTAATAACCTTACAAACAATTGTCTTGTCCTAGTAGAGAAGTTATAAATTTCTATTTTACGTTCCATATCAGTTTTCCTTGGCAACCTATATGAATTAAGTAATTATAGTTCATTGTAAATTCCTATGAAATATGCTACTTACAATTCTGCTAGAATTGTTAGTTCATTGTATGTTCTCTGTACAATAAAATCTATCAGCATAGCTAAAGATATCATGCCACCACGATTTCCTTCTTGGGGCCCATTGAGACCACCTTGATTCATACTGTTTGCGACTGGTGTCTGTAAACCTTCCAAGGGTAATGGAGCCATAGTTCAAATATTCAATACAAGTGCTGCTGAAAGAAAAATTCCAAAAGAAATAAATATAAAATTGAATATTTAGTAGATACCCACCTCCAAATAAATCTCAATCTATAGCTTTTGAAAATATGTTAAGGGACATTACTAAAAATAGGAATTGGGCATTACTTCTATCGAGTTTTATGAACTAATCAAGAAGAATGTTTATTAATCCACATATTTTTCTCAAAATTCTGGCATGTATGTACACAAGATTGAAGGACAATCACAAATAATGACAGCTCTCTGACAGTTTGGAATAAGTAGGTTATGTTGTGATGAGCATAGAAAATTATAATAACCAGAGAATAATATTAAGAACTGTCAAATTCTCTTCTTGTTCTTCATTTTCTGTGACTTTAATCATTCGAATTTTCCATGGAGGTAAAGGAAGGGGAGGGAGCATATCCTATATTTCCTTTGTTCCAAAAGTGTCACATAGTTCGGCCATATTGGTATGGGCAACTTTTTGGCGGGAATTTTTTGGATTCATTAAAGCACCCATTCACTGACTGAGGAACCACTTTTAACTAACACTTAATACCTTTCTGCAACAAATTGTAGAGAAAATGAACAAGAAATGAGGCACAAATAATAAAATTCAACGTTTAAAAAGTTCCAAGTCAGCCATATTGGTGTGTCCCTCCTTTGTTTTGTGTTGTTTTGTTTACGTGACACTTTTCAATCGTTATGCCCCCTCCCCTTCCTTTACCTCCATGGAATTTTCATAGCTCGTGGCGGCTCAACTGTAAATTATAACTGTACTCTTTATTATTCTCTCAAAAAAAAGGCCATGGACCGAAGTCCTTCAACCAAAATATGTTATTATTTGTTCCTTTATCATGTATTTTTTCGAAGAAAAATAAAATCTGTTTTAAATTTCCAAACAAACATTCATTTCAAGTAGGTATCCAAGTCACCTTTTACACTCACGAATTTTCCACAAAGTTATCTTCAACTAGAGATGACTAATTATTACATTCAATTAAATTCTGGCGTTTTGAAAGTGAAGACAAACCGATAGAATACTGTGGATTCTATTTTTCGAAAAAAAACTGTATATTATTAGTTTGGAAATGTATGCAAAGAATATAACCTGAATAAAAAGTTCAACAAATGCTGCATTGCACTTCAATTTATAGAAGAAACACGAGATGGTTTTTGAACAAGGGCGGATATAGCTTTTTTTCATGGGGGGGGAGGTAGTAATGATTCAAGATCGATAAATCAGGTTCAAAACTTGAAAAAAATGTAATCAAAATATTTAGGAGGAATAATATAATAAGAAAAATAGTAGTAAAGTAATATTAGTATAAAAAAAACAAACAAATGAAAATATGTGCACCACGTTGCGTAACTTTTCTTTAGGTTATCGTTATTACCCCCCGCCCCCCGTAAATCCGCCCCTGTTTTTGAAGCACTTTCAGATTGAATAATTTGGATGAATCATGATTTTACTTAATCAAAGTTCGAAGAAATGAAAAATGGTACAATAAGACACAATTGATTTGATGATTTTTATTCACAAGTTTCATAGAACAGAAAACATTTAAAAATGTTAAAAAACATTGTAAATAAAAGTAATTCCTAAGTTCGCACATCTAGGACAATTTGGCAAATCACAATATGTTTGTTACATTTTGTAAAAAAAGCATTGCACTTTGCCACCATTGCGCATCACAGATAACTCGTTTTCTGTACAATCATCCCATTTATATTCAATAAGCAAAACTTAAAACTCGCCTTCAGCACATAGTAGAAGATATATGTCACATGACCTAAAATGTACAGGGAAAACCAGCTTCAGTTCCATAAAAATAATCTATACAATTTTATATTCACAAAAATCTATACAAACAAAGTGAAAGGAACTTCAAATACGAAAAAGATACTATATTTTGCACTGATTCTGAAAACATCATAATCATCAATTCCATCTTTCTTAAAAGTTGAACGAGTCAAATATCATTCATAATAATAATCAAGCTGCCCTTTGATTGTTAGAAAAGAGTTTTCTCCAATGAAATTCCATAAAACCACTGAAGCTGTTATTCTTTTATATTTACCATACTAACAAGATATATTTGAACTAATGGTAAACACAAACAAAATCTTCCCTGAGTTGATGATACATGATTGATCAAATAATAATACATAATACTTATATCAAATGAGTATCTTTGTTTTCATCCAACTTCCTAAAATACTTTTGATTCACTTACTTAATTTTACAATGAAAGCTATTTACGCATTTTCAAAATAATTGCACAACTTTCAGTTACTCAATCTATAACTTAATAGGTTCTTTATTTTTCAAATGTACCTAATCAAGCTTGGTAACCCATGATCATTTTTCCTTATAACTCTAAATAAAATAAATAAACTTTAATTTAAATTTCATACAAACATAAACAAAATATTACATAGTGGTAATAAATTTAAGTAAATTATCATAGATGGGAGCACCATACATAAATCAAATATTTTAATAACGAAACTATAGAAGTAATAAAAAAATAATTATATATAAGATGTAATATCACGGAAACACTTATTCATCTGAATGTCTTTCGTCAAGTGGTCACCTCGAAGTTATGACAACTTCCTCAATTTTTAAAAGTTCTCTAATTTTTTCGGTATATTTAACTAACGCGATTTTCGAAGCACGCAAATTTATTTTCTCACTAGCGTTTAAAAACTGACAACAATGCGCTTGTTCCAAGAAGTCTGAAGTTTTCAGTTCTCTAATTAAACTTTTGTAATTTGGTGTTGTTCCAGGGCGGGTGGGACATATTTGTTTCAAGAGAGCATCCCTTGACTTTATCTTCAGTAGGTTAGAGAGATCTTGAAGTAATATCCAGCGATCACTTTGAGGTTCGCCCTGTATTGTGTACAAATTGGGTAGAAGGAATTCGGAGACTTCGAATTCTATATCCTCTTCTTCCGATAAGGGTTCAGGATGGGGTGGAGAGCTGAATACGTCACATCCTGTGTCCTTTGAATCTGTAAAGAACAAATTGTGAGAAATTTGTTAACATAAGGGGTGATATCTTCACTACTAAACACATTAAAGCTAACAGGTAATCCATCGGTTTAGGCATGTAAGATGGCGGCGATCTGCCAAGTGACAGCAACGTTACCAGGTACGACGATTATTCTTGTATTTGAAGTCTCTGCGCATGCGTCATTCCATTGTCAATAAATCGCCGCCATGTTAAATGCCTAAACTGATGGTTTACCACCTAACTTACTTTTGAACGAAATGAGGGTAGGTGCAGTGTTAAAGAGCTAGGTAAATCGTTGAAATAGTTTTCGATTTGAATTTTTTTCAATACTGTAAATCCAATAACGTTCTAATTTCAAATTATTCAAACTTACCGAAACAAGAAGCTGGTCCAGTGAATGTCCAAGGAATAATCGACTTCCCTTGCAAATCATCCATGTGATTGACCAATAATTTTTCTTGTAGTTTCATCAGATGCCAATGATAATGGAGTAGATCCAGCGTAAGTTGCCAGTTTTGGGTCAGCACCATATGATAGTAACAGTCTTATAATTTCCACGAAACCATTTTCAACAGCTTCGTGAAGTGGCCTGAAAGCAAAAACAGTATTAAACTTTGGAAAAAGATATAGTTGTATAAAATTTATTACAATTGTAAACAGTTATTATATTTGGATTTGAAGGTTTTTTCTTCGGAAACTCTGTATGAAATTGTATTGGTTTCACAGAAATGTTTATGATAACTTGAAAAATTCCATACTCACCTAATACCACCTTTTGCGGATTCACTAACATTAGCTCCGTACATCAGTAACAGTCTCGCAATATCCAAGTGCCCTCTGGAGCATGCTTCATGCAATGGAGTGTATCCAGCGTTGTCCCGAGGGGAAGGAGAACACTCCATTTTTTCCAAACAATACGCAGTTACATCCTAGAATTATAATTAAAATTAATTACAACGCTACGAAGGACCACATTACATAACTAGCAAGTTTAAAATTATTTCGAACCTCTATAGGCCAATAAAATATTTCGGACAAGGTCGCAAAAACTAGTTTCAAGTGAAGAATGATAAATGTCGCAAATTAATGTCATCAATATTCAGTAGATATCATAATTTGGAATAAACAGTGGACATATTAAATATCGAATGAAAATCAATTGAATTAATTCAACAAAGTAGTTTTTCAAGTAATTGTATTTGTAATATGGGGTGTCCACGACCATTTTGTTCAAAATTTCGAGATAAATTTTTTCGAGTGAAAGTGCTACTAAAAAAAAGATACCTACATATTCAAAAGTCATGTAGTGTCAGGATATTAAAATTCCGAGGGAATAATAGTACCTATATTATGCAACGAAGGTACAATAATATTTATAAATCACGAATTGTAGGCGAATGGCCCAAATCACCGAGTGAATAACAGCCATTATACGCGAGAAGCATACTATTCTTTATACACGACTGTTGAATATATTTCTTAAAGATTTTAACATTAGGCGACCGTGACAAGATTCTTCTATTACAAGTGTGACAAAAGTCAAGTTGACACATAAGAAACTTTTGGAGAACTTGTCATTGTATATTTTGTAATAGAAATTGCTTCAATTGATGTAATGAAAGTAGATTTGGCTCTCAATTGACAAGGTATACCCATATTTCTCATATGGAGTAGGTACCTCAAAATACCGAAGAAATATCAATTTAAAGATTATAATATTGAAACATTTGACAGGAGTGAATACATTTTTCCAAACGTCGTGGATTTTTTTCAGAGTCAGAAGAGCAAGTGTGCTAGCTGAATCATTATGAGCTCATCGAATGTAATTATGTCATTTTCTTATTGCTTATTCAAAACTTTCTGAATCATCTATGATCAAAATGGCAATCAATTAAAATTTGATTGCATACAGTCCGCTCACGAAAGTTTGAGCGCATAGTAGGCGTTTGTTTATTTATCTGAAGTTGGTAGTATTTGGTGTCATAACGTAAAATAAAGTCAACGTTGCCGAATGTACCCGGCCTCGTCCGACGTGTTTTCCGAGTTATCAGAAAACTCTGTTATCTTGACAACATTGCGTATCAATCTGTCAAAAAATAAACAACTAAAAAATATACACAGTGGAATATGTCAAATTGTCATGGCCAACCGATGGCTCAAACTTTCGTGAACGGACTATATACGAAAATGATCGAATTCGATCTGCTTCAACAAAAAATAATAAAACGTTATACTAACCGTATAGCCAAGTCTCGCCGATCGATGAAGATGGGTTTCCCCAACTCCTTTATTGAGGACCCAGCTCTTAATTTCCTTTTGAATATCTTGTTCCGACTCTGGAGAGGCCTTAGCCGGCTCACGCTTCTTCTTCTTAGGGGTTGGTTCGTTTGAATCCAAGTCCTTCTTGACTTGCTTCTTCTTTTTACGTATATAATCGAAACCAGAGCTGAATTTTCGCCTCATCTTGTTCATTTTGCCACGTTTTTTCACCGACGTCGTATTTTCGCCATCCAGCGATACGGTTTCCGATTTCGCGTCCAAATCTTCGCTCAACACCGATGGAGACTGATCACGTGATTCAATTTTCACCTCTTTGTCTGCCGCTAATTCCTCCAGAACTTCCGTTCGTAGTTTCTTATCGGCTATTGATTTCAGAAGAATGTTCTTCGTTTTACCACGTCCTAACAGTTTGTTTTTGAGGGAATGAGTGGGACTGTCTTTTAGTTTTTTGATGGGAATCTGTCCTTGAGCTGGTTCTTCCACTTCTTTCTTTATGTCTTTGAGATCGACGTTTATGCAACTCAAAGGAGGAGCTGAAGCAGGCCTGTCTTCTCCAAAGACTTCTTTGATCGTTGCTCGCTGTTTCATCACCCTGGTCTCCTTTCGAGTTCTGGATTTTAATATGACAGTCGAGAATTGCTCGTTCACACCTACGATATTATTGGCTCTGGTTAGGAAAGCGTCTTTGAAATTTTCAATGGTGGACTTTCTGAAACCTAATATAGGTTTCTCGGTCTTTATAACGGGCTCCTTCTTATTGTCATCTTTAACTTTGATTTCTAAGCTCGGGGTGGGCAATAGTTCCATAGGATTCTCAGATTTAGGTATAATTTTAGGTGAGGGATCTTCTTTCTTTTTGTACTTCTTCTTCTTTTTCTTACCACATTTTTGCAGTAATTTATCCACAATAGAGTCCTTGACAAGGGTGGGTAGACTTCTGATGGATGATCCACCCTCGGAATCATAGTTATTTTTGTTATTGAACAAGTTGAAACTTGAATTTGATTCGATATCACTGTCAAACGGTTCAGATTTGACTTTGTTGTAGATAGTTTTAGGATCATCGTCCCTTTCCGGTACAGTTGAAGAAGCAGGACTATGACAAGGGTCTAAATCAGGTAGAGAAGTTGAAAGTCTCATTGAAGAAGGAGGTCTCATTACTTGGATTAAACTTGGTGGCATTCTCAACGATTTCTTATATTTATAAACTTCTTCTTCCCAACCTGGATAAAACGCCGATCCATCACCAAACGGAGGTTTTTTAGTTGGCTTACTGACAAGGACCTGCAGTTTACCTTCTTGGTTTTTAGGTTCAGACTCACATCGTGCCTTGTTCTTCAATTTGTTCGATAATTGTTTGATAGTTTCACTATCACTGTCACTCAATTCTTCTTCCACTTTATCTGGTTCTTCCGTAATATCCTTTTGCTGATCTACAAACTCATCAGGAAGCTCTGTCTTCACAGATAAACGCAACTCTTCAAAATCTTGTTGGGACACGTTGGTAGAATCTTCATCGTTGTTCAAGATTGATATATGAACAAGGGGTGTCTTCTCAACATCTTGGTCCCTAACATCAGTTCTACTTTCTTCAACTTCATCAAGCTTTTCTTCTTTGACCTTGATTTCACAATCTATGGGTTTTTCCTTAGTAACTGTTTCTAGTTTAGCTAGAACATCTGGCTCGAGGGTCTTTTTCCTTCTGCCACGTTTTTTACCAACGCCAGCCTTCAGTTGGTCCATGAATGTATCGCAAGCTTGCTGGAAAATATCATCTTCCGGAGTTAACGGCCTTTGATTAATCTCGGGTTTAACATCTTTGATTTCGCTACTGGAAGAAGTTTGTTTCAGTGACAGTTTTCTGTCTTTTCTCATAGCGGTTAAACTCTGCATTTCTAAAACTGGCATTTCACCATCAGAGCCTGAATCCGGAAAATCGAATACAGAGGTCTCCGAAGAGCTCCTCAAGCCAGATTTATCACGAGCGGGCATATCTTTAGTGGACGTGTGGCCACTGTCGTCTTCAGATCGACTGAATAATCTTTTTCTAGGTTGTTGTGACGGCTGGTACTCTTTCGTTACCTTTGGAATACTTAGGGTACAAGCTGATGTTGATAAATGAGTTGGAAACAGATTTTCTTGTTTGAGAGTCGCTCTTATTTGATTTTCCATAGTTTGTACGACGTTATTGCCATTGTTATTAGCTTGTTGCGATGGGCTGACTTGCTTCAGCTCAGCTTTAGTACGGATTCTTGCCGCTAAAAAGGCTGCCAGACCATCTAGATCTTCATCAGGATTATCCTGATCATTTATCACAGCTTCCATTTGCTTATTGGCTACGCTCACAATACTTTTATTCATGTCGAAATTCACAGATTCTATTGCTCTAGGGACGTGCAATTTGTTGAATGAAGGCGTGGTATTGTTACCTTCTGGTAAACTGTTAGGAGTGAAAGGTGAAACATTCTGCCTGCCCATGAAAGCAGGTCTAGGTTGCAAGGGCGCTGTAACGTGAGTTGATGGTTGCTGAATGTCAGAACGGTGATGGGGTTGTGCCACAAATTTGCCCAACTGCTCTTGTCCGTACTTTCTTTGCGCTTCTTTCACACCTTTCGTTTCTATACTATTTCGTAATAAAGTCAAAACACGTTTGTCTGCAGCATTCCCAGAACTAGACTTCACCGAAGATAGCGATGAGTTGGAATTAGATCTTGTTATTTCTCTCGGAGGATACAAGTTCATATGATGTGAATTTTGATTTGATGTGGTGTTATATTGACTCGCTGGAGACGGTACGTAAGTTTGAGTGTGGTTCGGATATGAATTATATTGACTGGCGTTGAAGGGCTGTTGTGAAGACAATCCTGTATGGTATTGTGTGTTGTTATAATTATTACTATACGCGTCTTTAGATCTATTTATATTACAATTTCCATTATATACAAGAGATTCTTTTGCTGCGTTAATGTAGGACTCTTTTGATTTTTGTTCTTCTTTGTCTTGTTTGTAAGTCGACAACTTTTGTTCTATCTGTCGGTCAATGGTTTGTCTCCACGATTCTGTTTTGGGCATTTTAGGGTCAATGGAAGGTGCTGTATCTGCTGGCCTCTTCCTTTGTGTGTCTAAACTATGAGTAGG
The DNA here is from genome assembly GCA_013421045.1 of Propylea japonica. Lineage (NCBI taxonomy): Eukaryota > Metazoa > Arthropoda > Insecta > Coleoptera > Coccinellidae > Propylea > Propylea japonica. Next base: position 48,436,884 of record CM024244.1, on the reverse strand, counting down.
ATACGCGGCAGATGTTTTCAGACTGTGTCCCACAGTTGGATTATCCAATTGAGGAAACGTGTTCGCAGCATTTGGGGCTGACGTAGCAGGATAGCGATCAGAAGATTCTTTATCATGCTGTGGAACAGAACTACGCCTATCGAAAGAAGTTTTTTGGCTTTTAGGTATTGTATTCTGGAAAGAGGGAGCGGAACGTTGATCTGTTCTGTAGTTTTGTTGTGTGTTTCCAAGCATTCCATAGTTAGGAATGTAGTCGAGCTTAGCTGGTGTTGTTGGTGGTACCCTTTGTGCATTAGTACTTCTCTGAAAGGAGCCACTGTAAGGATCATATTTGGAAATGTGAAGTTGCGATTGGAGGTACACGACCTGCAAGAATGTACCTCTCGTTTTCAGTATCTTCTAATGTTGAGTCTGCCGGAGTTCGTACTGTTTTCACGAAAGATCTAGAGGAGACTCTCGTTTTTGTTTTCCTACTGAATTTCTCCTTTGATTCCCCCCTGAAGGCATATCGCCTGTCGGCCTGATTTGTTGAGAAGCGTTGTTATGATTTGCTGTTTGAACGTTTTGAGATGACTTAGACGAATACTGTTGATTGCCCGAAGCAAGTGATTGAACTGAGTAAGTACCACTATTCCGTGAAATTACGCTGTTGAATGTGGAAGAGGTAGTCGTTACTGTTGAAGAAGAAGGTACATATTGTCCATTCACGTCTCTATTTTGATAATGATAGTCCAATTTGTAATTCTGACTACCCTGATTTGCGTGTATTGTACTTTGCGGATTTGCATTGGGATTTTTCGACGTAGAAGCGGCACTAGAAGTACTACTAGATTGACTTCTTCCACTGCTGAACTTCAAGTTATCGCGCACACTCTTAAAATAACTTTCAGAGAACTGGGCTATGGGTGGAAGATTATGTGTTCTTGAAGACTGATTATTGTAGGTAATATTCAGCTGTTGTTCTGGTTTTGAGGGCTGAGTTGAAGTACTCGAACTATACATTGACGTAGAACCAGAATGTGGTTGATACATGTTTTTATAATAATTTGAATTGGGCATTTGGGAAGTTTGCTGATAATGATAACCTTGAGGAGTTGTGTACTCCTTATTATCCGACGAGGTTTGGTGATTGGCATAGGAATTCGCAGGATAGAATGTTCTACTTTGCTGATAGTTTACATATCCCGTTGACGTTTGGATTGAAGATGTTGTTTGAGGGGTATAATTCGAAGAATGAGGCGGTGTTTTCGTTTGTTCTATTTTTCTCGATTTTGGCGAAGAATTCACCGAGCTGAGAGACGTCGGCGGTTGGTGATGATATGCAGAATTCTGTGGGATATGTGAAGGATAATGAGGAGTATTTGAGGGAGCATCTCTATGATGAGGTCTCGTGAATTGAAAATCTGGAGCACCGGACTGTTGGCTAGTTTGTTGTTGCGACTGTTGTTGTTGATAATGAATTTGCTGATTCTGGTGATTATATTGATGCTTGGGAGGAGGCTGCGTTCTCGGACTATGCGGTTGTAAAAAGTTTTGTTGTTGCTGTGAGAACTGCTGATGTTGTTGAGACTGCTGCTGTTGATTCATCATATGCATGGGGTAGGTCGATGATTGCTCCTGGTAACTAGATGAATAATTCGCCGTTCTCTGCTCTTGGGAAGTGTTAATGTAGAGTGGATGCGAAGGAGGCCTTGACGAGTCCGAGTTGTAGGAAGGCGGCCTCTGGTTTGGCGTGGATTCTCGAGAGGGAAGACGGTGATGTTCTGGTTGAGCCATCCAGTAAGGTTTAGGCGACTGTTGTAATTCTTGATTTCGTTTGGCTTCATTGTTGCTCTCCGTTGCTGAGGTTCCGACGGATTTGGATAAGTGGGGTTAGTTCCGGAGCTGGCATTTATGGAAGACCCTGAAAATACTGCCGCGCTCCCTCCAAGACGTTCGTGAAGGTGACATCCATGACCTGCAGGTTGAACCTGCTTTATTTGAATCTGAAAGAAGAATTTCAATTAATTTTAGGAAAAACATTTCATAAATATCAAATGAGCTGTGGCGTTATTAGATTCAGAAAATTCAATTTGATATTTTGGGTCAAATATCGAATGGTCGGTCACATTGAGATACTTTACAAGCTGCTACTGAGCGAATTTAGTACTGATTGTAAATTCGCTCAGTTTTAATCGTGTTCACAAGCCAACAATCTGATTGTAAAAAAGCTGGGACTAAAGTTTAAAGCTCTGCTACTACGCTAAATCGCTGGCGTTTTGGCTTTTGGCATGTAAACAAGCTGTGTGTAATCACAGTTGCTACTAAACAATCTGTGAGTCAGTCATCTACTCGGTGGTTCCGGCTCTTACATTTGAAAACATATTTGACATTTATCTTAGATCCTTGACAACGATATAAACATAAACCTCACGTGTATCGCCAGATTGTTGGCTACTCAGCGAGTAGACAGTTTGGTGTGTAATCATCACAATCTCACGAGCTAATTCACTCGCTTCTAAATTCGCTCAGAAGCAGCTTGTAAAGTATCTCAATGTATTCGACTCATAAGTGTCAATCTATGGGAAGATGATCTTTTGAAAAGTTAGACATGATTAAGGACCAAATTTTTCGAATGGACAGATATTTGTGATAGAAATAATTCAGGAGAATCATTAACCCTTTCTTAGAGAGGATATCAATTACATTAGGAAGGTCGCTGCCCTTCGACTTTGAAAGCGCTCCTACCAATCGATTATCAACACAACTCGAGCAATGCTGTCCGAGTTTATGCAACCCTGAGCTTGCTTAGGAATAATAGGAACCGTGTTATTATCGATTCCCGAAACAGTTAACCACTGTCACAGTATTAGGTTCCCTTCGGTTTATTCGAGTTACATATATACAAAATGAAGTTGTTTATAACTATAATAACTGAAAAAGCTTCAATAATACTATTTTATGCAACAAACGTTAAATGATAACTATCATTCACGAGGTGAAGCGAAAAACCGAGCCATTATACGCGAATAGCATATGCTATACTTATTATATATTATTTCACGACTACTGAATATATACATATCTAGAAAATTTTAACATTTTGCGACCGTAACAAGACCCTTCTATAACGATTGTGGAAAAAGTCAAGTTGACACATGAGAAATTTTTGGAGAACTTGTCACTGTATATTTTATTATAAAAATTGCTTTAATTGATGTAATAAAAGTAGATTAGGTCCTCGATTGACAAGGTATGCCGATATTTGTTAGTTGGAGTACTTTAGATTACTGAAGAGATATTTGAGGAATTTCATTTCAGAGCTAAATCTATGAAGCATCTGACAGCAGTGAATAAAAATTCATTATTAACTTGTGATAGGTATTTTTATGACCAAGCAACTGACGTAGATATAATGGGTGTATTATACAATATAGTGGATAAAATTGATTCGTAAATAAGGAAAGACATGTTTTTCGTTTCAATAAGGGTTATAGCAACCTAAACAAACTCAAAATAGAAAAGTTAAATTCTTAATTATCAACTTTTGCAATAACTTCGAAGACATGGCCATATTGTCGACGAAAAATTTTCCCTTTGCCTCCAGTGGCTCAAAATTCTAATTTCAGATCAATTAACATTACAGTTCTGAACATGACTGGATCAGAATCAGAACAGATGAATACCGCAATCAATGTGCCGCTCTTCTGGCACCAATCTTTCATAATTCACTTTAATTGATCATTGTAGGTACGTCAATCGAACTCGAGTTCCGTAATTGCAGGCGTTAATAAACCGTAGAGTAACCCTTAACCAATTTCATAATTATGAAAGTGTGAAACGGCCACACGACATGCCGACGGTCGAAGAAGAGGGAGGCCCATAACCTATCTGACAGACGCGTACGGAGCATTTTGATCTCAGAGTAAAAAGTAAACCTAGAGATGCATTCACGCATTTGTTGACTCAGCCAAGTAGAATCTGTTTATGAACACGACCAACATTCGGCGTTGCGAACTTCTGCCGTGTCTTTTTTCCGTTTTGGGATAATTAGTCTACAACTCCCCTACTATGGTACTAACACTAGAGTCTGCTATAGACACTTCCGTCAGTTTGGCAACATCGTTCTGTTACTGTTTAGTTATATCGATGCTCGTGTTTTACATTTTCGTTCGATTTGACGTACATAAACTGAATTATTTTACTGATTTGGTGCTTAAGGGTATTCTGGTAATTGTAGCTATGACAAAATTAAGAATATGTTGTATTATATTCAGAAATTGTGGAAATGAAAATTTAACCTATTGTTTTACTTCACCTCAGTTCGGCAGTGAATTGCTTTTTCTCTCACTTAGAGCTTGGTTATTAAAATGCAGTACTATTCACGCGTAGGGGCATCTCTATATTTACTTCTTATGCCTCAATTACACTCAGCCCTTCCTACTGCCGCTCGTGTTCACGGCAATAATTCCAACATACTTCTGCGACAGTATCAAAGGCAGTGAGCACTCACACTCTACTGCAACATTTCCCTCGCGACCAGTGTCGGCAGCGACAGACAAACAAATTCCACAGCAACCTAGTTAAATCAAATCGCTTACAGCTGTTCACGCTGCCAGTCCTTCGACTTCCGTACAAAAACCGTCATTTCAGAGAGCGGTGAGAAGCACGAGTGGCAATGGGAGGCAGCAGGGAAGTGTAGTGATTACATTCTCGCGCTGCCCACTTCCCTGCTCAATTCCCTTGTCCCTGCCGTGAAGTGAGCTGAGTGTAATCGGGGTGTAAAGCCGGCCATAGACATCGTTATTTTTCATCCGTTCGTATCGCTGCGATAAAAACCGACTCGGCAAAGCACCAAAACCGATATGTGGCGAAAAACCGTCGGTAAGCCTCGTCGGTAAAAATATCTGCCGATGCTTATTTTTGTCACGACGGTTCATCGGTTGTCGTGCCATACCGACTGTGAGTGGGTATTTCTGAAACATAGATAAATTGAAAATAGTAATCATCGAAATGAATACAATCTTCAATTTATAGGCTCACAGAACCTTCTTCATGCGGACTGGGATGATTTATTCAAGATGTTCTCAATGAGGGAAGAGACAGACCGGTTTCGGCCTTATTTTTAGGTTTGCCTCCTTAAAGGCAAATAATTTTTTGTTTGTCATTTTTTTTTATCTTAAAAGTGGGTATTTCGTCTAGAATCGGCGGTTATTTTCCATTAGCGTAGTACAAGTCTCGTTTCTTTCTTTCTTTTTACTCAGCACCGTAACTGCGACAGCCACTGCTAAGAGATGTTTCCTCTTCATGACGTGCTTATTCGCGAACGACAGGAAAATAACTGGTAGAATTTACCGAAGTGTGTGGGCAGAACAGTTCCGCGATAGACTCGGCAGTTCGAACCGCGGCGAGGAAAACGGATGAAAAATAACGATGTCTAATGCCGGCTTTACTCTATAGGTAGACTTCTATATTATGCATAGCATAGCAGGTGAATAAAGCAAAATTCAGCAAATATCGATGACCGTCTATTATCCATTCCCTACCGTTCAACATAGACGAGTACGTTTTGCAGACTGTGAGCGCCAATACGCAGCCTGACAAGAGTCAGGCCCATAACCTATAATCCTAACGCGTTCGAAGCGCGGGACGCTTATTCTCGCCAGTCGGCAGATGACCCAGATTCCGGGAGCTACGCGAACTTGATCTTTGCGCTCCAGATTCGAATACCAGAAGATATAAATACTCTGCGACCCGGTACCGGAATGATCGGAGTATCCAATTACTCGGTGACGCTTTGTCGCACGCCAGAATAATGTCATTAACGATTCTATTTGCATAAGGGATTATATCGAGATGCGTTTTTCGAGACGCGAGCTCGAGAGCCGGAGGTTTGGTCAAGGACCTCCTGAGACTGCCGGTCGATTCTCGTCGGGAAGTTTCATTCGTGGCGAAAAATTCTTTGGTTACGAGATATAATTTGTATATATATATATTATCAAAAAACCCAATTACCATATAATGTGTAGGGTATTACATTTCAACTTAATTAATTTTCAGGTTATACAAAATTAAAGTATTTCATTTCTATGTACAAATTTGGTCCACAGTTTCTTGTCCAGTGCCATATTCCTTGCTCTATTCCATGTTTGTCCTCTTCTATTGATTATTTCGGTGATTGTTCCGTTCCATGTCAGCTCTGGTCTTCCTCTCTTTTTCCTCTTTTGAATTTTGGCTTCCCATATCTGTTTAACAGGTCTATTCACATTTGCTCTGTTCAGATGTCCCCACCAGCTGAGTTGTCTTCTTTCTACAAAATCATGTATTGGGTCTATCTCTAGGTCTTCACGTATTTTTTTCGTTCCTTATCTTATTCATTCTGGTTGCGCCCCTTTACTCTTCTTAGGTATTTCATTTCTACTGCTTGGATTCTACTTTTCTGTTTGTTGTTCAAGGCCCATGATTCGCATGAAAATGTCAGGGTAGGTCTATATATTGCTCTATAACGTTCATCTTTGTCCTTTGGGAAATTTCCTTCTTACCTATGAAACTCTTATTCATTGTATGGTACAATTTAACTGTGTTCTCTATTCTTTTATTAATTTCCACATCTTGTTTTCCCTCTTCATCTATTTCAACACCCAAGTATCTGAAATTTTTCACCTGTTCTATTGTTGTTTCGTCTAGCTCTATATTAAGTTCTTCTGAGTTTCCTATCACCATAACTTTTGTCTTGTCTTTATTTATTTCCATTCCATACTTTTTGACAACTTCATTCCATATCTTCATATTTTCCTTGTAAAATAATTTGTAAAAATATTATTTGAACTATTTCCATGTTTTTCAATTCGGCCAGCAGTCGCCAGTCGTCCTCAGAAAACACTATATAGTCCATGAGCCAGCGCTTATTTTTCATGATGATTACTAACAATCTGAATATTTTGTGAGTACATTTTGACGAGGCGCCCAACTTTTTCCTCTACGAAAATTCTCGATAGTGGGGGCTAATACAGTATGGATGCGACAAAAGTGTTGAATGGGTGAATGTTGAAATTTTATTACTAAAAGCTACTTAATAAACTAAATCTTGAAAAAAAATTATTATAAATTGAAAACAATAATGTCCTACAAAAATAATGATTCTATCAAAGTGTCCCAAACTCCCAACATATAACAACAACAAGGTCTAAAAATTATTACTAAGCGGCTGATTTTTTCACTGTTGCTTAGCAAAATTTTCTTTATGAACTGGTCACATTGTCCTACAAATTGAGTGGTACGTCGTTTCCAGTCCTACGCTCGGAAATTGTCAATTGTTTGTAATCATTTTTAATTGTGGGTTCTGTGGTGAAATTTCTGAGGTAGGACTGGAAAAACGAACCACTCAATTGGTAGGAGGATGTGACCAATTCATAAAGGAAATATTTGCTGAGCAACAGTAAAAAGATCAGCCGGTTAGCGCACTGATTGAATAGATTTTCGGACCATGCTTCACTAGACGTATTTTGTTGGAAATCACGTCTACTATATCTCCTCTGAATATGTTGCTACTAGCAGCTGCCACGGATTTATCTATTATCTGTAAATTCAGTGATGCAAAAAACTGTTTTGCAGACCAACATTACTGTCATTTACATTCAAAAACTCATCAGTGGATCGATCTTCTTCGAATTAACCTATTGCCAGATTTCCACATTCTAGAGTTGAGAATTCTTTATACGTGTTTGGTAGCAATATAAACCACCAGGATGTAAGTTCTCTCCAGAATTCACTTACACCGGAATCAGTAGAAAAAGTGCAAAGAAATTATAGGTCATTTATAATGGAAAGAAAGAATATTGGCTTTAATTATCTGCTTCCATCCCTTCTTATAAAATTGCCTGAGCATTGAGCAATGAGGAATAGATCAGCTGCGTGGATAATTATTAGGGTCGCTAATAGACTCACTTTAATGGCTCTAAATAATTATTGTTTGGGTTCAGGATGTGTGTGGGCAAATGCTAATCATATTAAACTCAACTTTATCGATACGTTCATTTAGCAGTTCAATAAGTGCTATCTTTTAATGAGACAGTTTTTTGAGCGCTCGTTCTACTTAAACGAGAGCTATATCGTTTCGCCCAAATGTCTGTAATTTTCGAATTCGTGGTCAACATCCTGTACATCACAAAACGAAAAATATGCGGACAAAAGTTGTATATCGAACTGTCATTATATTTTATGTCCCCTACACCTGATGATCATTCTCGCATTTATTTTCTAAAATTTTAAAATAACTATAACTCACGAGCTCGTGAATAATGGCAAATAACGCACTTTTAAAATTGCTCTATTGCAAATAAACTCTAGTGTTGCTCGATGTTCAACATAATATGAAAGGATATGAATATGATTCGTTCCCGTACAATTCCCTCGATAATTCCATTATTGATGAAAATATTTTGCGATCTATTGGCGTTTTCAACCTCTGTATATTGAATTGTTATATTGAAATTCACCACATTACATGATAATTATCTGATGATATTCGAATACCGATATGGTTCGCAAGAGCTATATCAATCACAAGCTCATTAATTAAATTAGCAGCGTGTTTCGAAATTTGTAAATCGTTTCGTAAAATAATAGCACGAGGACATTCTACAGTCAAATTTGAATGATAATTTTCTTCTTCAAATCTGCCTACCAAAATATCTAGAGAAATTGTTCTGCCAACCAAACAACAACTTTTTAACAGTATCCATAGAAAAGTTTATCTACTGATATATCCCGATAGACAAAATAAAACACATCCAATTTAAATAATGAGCGAAAAGTCAGTTAGGTAAATATATCAAACGCAGCAATAAGAAGTCGGAACACCCGAACAAACAAAACCATCAAGAACAAACAAAACAATCGTGCCAACACAAACGAGATAAAAGCTCAGCGCACACCGTATCATACGTAAAATATTGACAATTTATTAACCTGAATTCAGGACACGAATTTACTCGATGGCGCGCGAACAGCCGCATTACAATTCAGAAACGAAATTGAATAGGGTTTTTTCGCAGATTGAAGGATGATGGATGCTAGAGACTGTCACGGATTTATCTATAAGTTGTCAATTCAGTGATGCAGAAACTGTTCTACCAACGAAACAACGAATTCATAAGACCATCCACAAAAAAGTTTATTCACTGATAGAAACCCATAGATTAAACTAACGGAATTCAAATAATAAGCGAAGAAAAGTCAAACATATCAAACGCAGCAATAAGAAGTCGGAACACCCGAACAAAACAAAACCATCAAGAACAAACAAAACATCGTGCCAACACAAACGGGATAAAAGCTCAGCGCACACCGTATCATACGTAAAATATTGACAATTCATTAACCTGAATTCAGGACACGAATCTACTCGAATGGCGCGGCGAACAGCCGAATTACGATTCAGAAACGAAATTAAATAGTGTTTTTTATCGCAGATTAAAGGATGATGGATGTTAGAGACTGTCACAGATTTATCTATAATTTGTCAATTCAGTGATGCAGAAAACTGTTCTACCAACGAAACAACGAATTCAGCCCACAAGAAAGTTTCTTCACTGATAGAAACCCATAGATAAAACTAACGGAATTCAAATAATAAGCGACGAAAAGTCAAACATATCAACCGCAGCAATAAGAAGTCGGAACACCCGAACAAAAACAAAACCATCAAGAACAAACAAAACAATCGTGCCAACACAAACGGGATAAAAGCTCAGCGCACACCGTATCAAGGATGATTCACATTATCAGACATGCAACGACACGGCACGGAACGACAAAGACACGACAAACCATTCTTTCTATATAATAAATACTGATGTACACACTAACAGACAACGACGCAGCAACGACACGTAAAGGCAGCGACGAAGAGGACCGACATTCTTGGCAAGAATGTTTTTCGTGTCTGTGCCTGTACGTGAGGCGTACTTGCTGGAGAGTGTGAACAGTTTAAGTAAGAAGTTTGAGGATTATTACAAAATGGATAATGAAATATTGATTGAATTTGTTCGAAAAGTAGTATTTTTTATCTTTATGTCAATATATATTTTATCTAGCAAATAATGAAATTGAAACTTTGACATTCGGAAATATTGGTGAAATTTTCTTTCGTCGTCTACCAGTTCTTTATATAAAGTATTCTCCTTCACTTTTACGTTTTTGTAACATTTTATGCACCCAATCGTTTTTGTTTCTTCTTTACGGCTTCGTCATCTTCATCAAGCAATACAGCCATTAACATGACACACGAGGGTTTGCTCACTTTGTAGCACTACGCTTCTAATTTTGTTTAGCAAAAACTAATTCATTACAAACAACCCGTCGAGATGTCGAATACGTATCGTATAATGTGAATTGCTGCCGCAACTATCGGGTCTTTGTCGTTCCGTACCGTGTCGTTGCATGTCTGATAATGTGAATCATCCTTCATACGTAAAATATTGACAATTCATTAACCTGAATCAGGACACGAATCTACTCGAATGGCGCGGCGAACAGCCGAATTACAATTCAGAAACGAAATTAAATAGTGTTTTATCGCAGATTAAAGGATGATGGATGCTAGAGACTGTCACGAATTTATCTATAAATTGTCAATTCAGTAACCAGAAAACTATCCTACCAACGAAAGAACGAATTCATAAGACCATCCACAGAAAAGTTTCTTCACAGCTAGAAACCCATAGATAAAACTAACGGAATTCAAATAATAAGCGAAGAAAAGTTAAACATATCAACCGCAGCAATAAGAAGTCGGAACACCCGAACAAAACAAAACCGTCAAGAGCAAACAAAACAATCGTGCCAACACAAACTGGATAAAAGCTCAGCGCACACCGTATCATACGTAAAATATTGACAATTCATTAACCTGAATTCAGGACACGAATCTACTCGAATGGCGCGGCGAACAGCCGAATTACAATTCAGAAACGAAATTAAATAGTGTTTTATCGCAGATTAAAGGATGATGGATGTTCAGGTGGATGACTGATGAATTATTCGTTTCAGTTGGCCCGACTGAATAACAACCGGGCAACAACTGATGTGATTTTCGTTTTTGTTATAAATGGGATCGACGACGAGGTCGTTCTCTGGCTTTTTGCGCCAGTTCCCGTTATTCCAGAACTGTTATTTCGTTCGTTCGGAATTGGGATAATATGGAAAATAAGGAGTTTGGGCATCTCGAGCAGATTTGTTTGTCTCATTCTGTTATTTCAGGCATTTCCCCTAAAGACGGAATTAGATTGGATTCGTTGCAGTCTTAACTCCTCCCGTTTATTTATGATGGTTCATTTGAAGATATATGAATGTTGATATCTATTTTTCATTAAATATAGGCACCTACTTCTTTCGAAAGCGATTCGAAGTAACTAGATGGGAACCCTCTATTTAATAGAGTTATAGACAAAGGTAATGGCTGTCTACATATGTCTGCAAGACATAGAGTGTCTTGAAATGAACCTTAAGCATTCGCCGTAGTTATAAAAGAAGCATTCGCTCAAAAATGAGGGATTTGCTTCCAATAATAAGAATCTAGGTTCACAACAACTTTTTTCACTCATTTTAGTAGTCAACCTGTTGAAATTGCTGTACCTTTTAATTGACTTATCCTTGCAAGGAAAAAGTAGAGATTGTGAATACGAATTGAAGCAAAACCTTTCACTTGTACCTTTGCTTGAAAGTAAATGCTTCATTTTTGAGCGCTCGTTCTACTTAAACGAGTGCTGTATCGTTTTTGATGAAATGTCTGAAATTTTCGTATTATGAGCCTTAAATGCATAAGTCCGGGTTAGACTTTCTGATGACGAATTCGTGGTCAAATTCAATTCTGTCAGTTGGCACAATAACTTTCGAAGGGATTGTCCTAGAGACTTGAAACTTCCAGGATGAGTTAGGGTTCCCAAATGGCCCAGTTGAGTTCGTTAACCAGCCAAATAGTACAGGGTGTTCCATTAAATATGACCATTCAAAAATTTTGTTCCTCAATATCTCAGAAAATACCAAACCAATCGGAATGAAATGTTACGGCCAAATGCAAGATGCTGATAACAAGCCTCATGCAGAATTTTGTGGCCATAAAAAGAAAACCAAAGAAAATTCAATTGGAATATGGAAAAAATCATATTTCCATAAAAGATATCTGATTCGAGTGAATTTTTTTTAATGGAGATTGGAAATTCTATATTTTCATCCAAAATTCGTGGCCATAGTTTTAACAGAACCATAGAAATTCAATTGGAATATTGAAAAGAAAATCTTTATTTCCATAACAGGATATCCGATTCGAGTGAAATTTTTTCTGTGAATAAAGATTGATAAATTGAATCTTCAAGCAAATATTGTGGCTATAGTGTTAACAGAATAATAGAAAATTCAATTGGAATATTGAAAGAAATATCTTATATTTGCATAACAGAATATCCGATTCTAGTGAATTTATTCATTACTATACTGAATGTTCATGCAACATTTCAAGGGATCACATCATCAGAACCATAGGATTTATTTTTTGTAATTATTTATTTATTACAGATATCATTTTTTGAATCTTTTCCTGAATATAGTTCCGATTATGCTGAGATTCTGCCTTTATATATTTGGTATCAATGTCAAATCCTATATAAAATTTTGAGGTAATAGTCTTATTGCACCACCAAAGAACGAGCGCTCAAAAGCTCCTGCTCATGGCTTTCCTTAATTTTTTATGAATATGGACTAATGTCTGTAATTAATTCACCATTCACAGAACACAAATATTGGTCATCCAACGGAATCGACCGAAATTTTACAAGCCCCGTATTGATTTTCTCCGAATAAAGACGCCCGTAATATTGTTTGCCCCCATCTTTCGGGTTGTCTTCATTCTGTAGCGTGTGCATTTCAATCCCCTGTGGCTTTCACCCCCAATCCTCCGAAATGACAATTTGATGAACGAAATTCCTCATTACTCATTTAGGGAAGGAAGCTCTTGAAATTTTATCTGTTTGTCGGATTGATGGCGAATTTATGGGCTGAACTGTCGCGCTGCATAGCAATTATTATGAGGGTTATTTTGTAGGTCGAAGTTTTGGAGGAGATCCATCAAAGTCATACCATTTGTTCTTGGATTGACACTTGAACGAGTGATGATGTTACAACTGAACCTTTTTGGTATGGTAAAGATCGAGGAAGTCGATACTAGCTTAAGAGAAGTTTTCACATTAATTTTACATGGAGAAAAAAACGTTCATTCTCAAACATTTTTGATGATCATCAACTGGTAGAAAGATTCATTACTTTTTTGATTATTACAATCCAAATTTTATTGAAGGCTCCTGATCTTGAAGCCGGTGAGTTCGAATCCCGCTGAGGGCATCGATATGTAAAAATAATTATGGTTCTGATGTTGCGATCCTCTCGAAAGCTTGCATGAACATTCAGTATATTAGTATTAATTCACAAAATAAATTTCACTAAAATCGATTATCTTGTTAAGTAAATATAGAGATTTTTCTCTTCAAAATTCCAATTGAATTTTCTACGGTTCTGTTAACAATATGGCCACAAAATTTTGCATGATCATTCAGTGTATCGATCTCCATTCATAAAATGAATTTCATTCGAATCGGATATCCTGTTATGAAAATATGAAGATTCTTCGTTCTAATATTCCAATTGAATTTTCCATGGTTCTGTTTACACTATGGCCACAAAATTTTGCATGAGGCTTATTATGATCATCTTGCATCTGGCCGAAACATTTCATTTCCATGGGTGTCGATTTGTCTGAGATATTGAGGAACAAAATTTTGAATGGCCATATTCTATGGAACACCCTGTACGATTTGGCTGGTAACGAACTTGCTCGAGCCATTTGGGAACCGAACTAATCCTGAAAATTTCAAGTCTTTAGGAAAATCCCTACGAAATTTATTGTATTAACGGACGGCCCCACAGACAGAATTGAATTTGACCACGTATTCGTCATCAGGGAGTAGAACCCTATCATTTTGAGACCATTTTCGGGTCAAAATTCGAAAATTACAGACGTTTGGGCAAACCGATATAGCACTCGTTTAAGTAGAACGAGCACTCAAAAAGTTGTTCTATTATGAATGAGAACTATATGTCAACACAAAGATTACACTGAGATTGCGTACCTACTATCTTTCATTTGAGCTGAGTAGATTTAAAGAGAAAGTGGGTGAGTGATAACCTCGAAAATATTAAAATTTACGATAGATACAGCTGACACAATAGCATCACTAGCGTTATTCAATCCTGAAATTAAAAGACAACACTGGCGTTAGGAGGGGTCCAGGGAGGCCCCCCTAATGAACCTCTGCCCCCCCTGAAGATTCTAATCAAAACTACGTATAGGTATCACAAAAAAAACTTCTACTACATAGGGGCCGCGTCCCCCCTGAAAACTGAGGCCAGATACGCCTATGAAAGACAAACCTCGTCTAAATAAGAAAGCCATATCAACCCGGCACATATAGATCAGTTATTTGAAGTCACCACAACAATATTCAGAATTATCTTTCTGTAACAATTTCGGTTCAGTTCGAATCAGCTTTGATTGACTTGGACAAACTTCAACATAAGTTTGCCCTTCCGCTGCGGATTAGGAAAAGACTAATTATTATTCCGACTACAAACTTCCAGGAGCGTTATATCCAAAACAGTTTACAATGGTACTATTTGCTTGCTAGGTTCATCAAATCCTCCCACGATTCGATTCCAATTCGGGAAAATAATTACAGAATGTTAACCGATTCCACGGCGGTTTTCAAATTGCTGGCTGCGATTTATTTGCTTATAAGCTACAATCGTCAAACTTTACCGAGACACGTGAAGTTTTCGTGAATGAAACTTTCCCATTTCACACCTGTTTATTTGTTATTTCCTCAGAGTAAAAGTAAACCTGGGGGTGCCTTCGTGCATTCATTAATGCAGCAAGTAAATCTGTTTATGAAAGCGAACAACATTCGACGTTGCGAACTTGTGCCGTATCTTTTATTTATTATTTTTTTATTTATTCCGCATTGAGAGAATTGGTCTACACTACAGCTCCCCTAATATGGTACTAACAGCTAGAGTCTGCTATAGAGAATTCTGTCATTTTGGCAACATCGCTCTGTTGCTGTTTAGTTGTTCGAAGTTTCGTGTTTACATTTTCGTTTCGAGTTCATAAACTGAATTGTTTTTACTGATTTGTTGTTGCTTTAGGGTATTCCGGTTATTATAGCTTTGACAAAGTTACAAAAATGTTGTACATATTATATTCCGAATTTTAGAATGAAAATCTAACCTCTAGAGCTTTGGTTGATTACAATGCATTACTTTTCACGCGTAGGGGCATCTCTATGTTTACTTTTTAATTTGAGGTTATTTCCTATACCAAACAAGCTTTTCAAATGAATAAAGATTTGTACAGATATCTTCGTAGGGAAATTTTTTGCAAAATTGGCGATTTTCTCGATGATAAATATTAGTTTTTGTACAACTGCCATTAAAGTGACACTTTAATGACAGCAAACAATGTTAAATTGATTGATTTACGTGGAAGCGTGTTAAAAATGTTTTTAACACACTCCACGTTAATTAACGTCACTTTTAACATTAACGTCACTTTTAACACTCATATCATTTTGAAGTTTATTGTCATTGCGATTCGCCCATTTCACTTATCAAAATAGGGCAGTTGTACAAAATATAAATAATACAATACTATACAATGGTATTTGTGTTGAAAGTGATTTTATTTTGTTCGTTAAACATTTTCACTCACAAAATAAAACTATATTCCGGAAATCTAGAAAGCAACTTTGTATATTCCTCAAAAAGCACACCCCCACATTTTTTTGAAGAATGAGTAAACTGACCACCACCTGTTTTCTCTAAGATTTAAGAACACTCGAATAACCCAACATCAAATCTCTTTTCGTCTTGAAGAGAACTATTATCCCTTAATTGATGATCCTACCCCACTTGTCAAGACTGGTCACTACAGCCCCCTTCGATTTTTGCTTTGATTAATGGTCGGGTCCATCCTCTTGCTTAATCCGAACCAACGCAAAATGTACTTCTCCCTGGCGAATTGAACATTTTCGATTTAATGACAAATGATTGATTTCGGAAAATACCCGGTGTTAATGGGTTCATAGAACCTTCCGGTGATTATCATAATTATCGAATCGAATAACAGTGGAACTTCCTTATAACAAAAGCGCTAAATCCGCAACAAAATTCGTTATAAAAAAATTTCGTTATACGGAAAATTTGTTTCCTTAGTCGGCAATGTCGTGATCGACTTCACTGATAAATTTAAGTTTATCACTCAAACTAATGCACTTCCTTTAAGACATTTTAGCACAACTTTTCGTAATAGTTAGATTGAAACCAAACAGCCAGGTGTGTATTTGAAACTGTTTCAGAAGGATCTCTCTGTCCGCCGTAATGATTTAGTTTAAGGTCGGGATTTATTACATACGGAAAAATTTCGATAAAACATACACTTATACCTTCTTACCTATACCCATTTAAAGAGTGATGTTCTTGGAATACTATATTTCGTTATAGAGAGAAATTACTTCGTTTTAGCGTGTGTTTTAATTTGGAATTTGTATTCAAGGTGCAATGTCTTGTACGAAATTCGTAATACAGACATTCGTTATAGGGAAGTTTCACTGTATTTTGGGAGAAACTGAGGCTGGCGTTCTTCTGCCATTAATCTACATTATTTGTAGGAAATATTTGTCTATTTTTCTGGTTTGATATTCTGCTTCTGTCGCAACGGATCTGAACCCTTCTCTTTGTTTTTTTTACATCTGAAGATGAGTTCATTACTGATAACTGTTAATCTTTTCTTAGAATGTTCGTTATTCATTGCTTATCATGACATCTCTAATAAGTCGTTAATAAAATTATGGGTGGGTCATCTGAAAGTTTGAGTTGAAAAATGCAATAAAACAAAAAAGTAGGAATAGCCCTGAGCAGGAGCTTTTGAGCGCTCGTTCTTTGGCGGAGCAATAAGACTATGTACTCAAAATTTTATATGGGAATCTCAGCACAATCGGATTAATATTCTGGAAATTATTCGAAATATGAAATCTGTAAAAAATAAATAATAAAAAATATTAAATTTCATGGTTCTGATGATACGATCCTCTTGAAATATTTCATGAACTTTCAGTATGTCAGTCTTCATTCATAAAATAAATTTCACTCGAATCGGTTATCTTGTTATGAAAATATAAAGATTATTCCTTTCAATATTCCAATTTATTTAATAATTTCCAGAATATAATTCCGATCGTGCTGAGATTTTACATTCATACTTAGAATGAATCTCAAGTCCTATACAAAATTTTGTGGTAATAGGCTCATTGCTACACCAATGAACGATCACTCAAAAGCACCTGCTCAGGGCTTTTTTAAATTTTTATAGACATAAACTGGTTGTGAAAAACTCCATACTCTTAAAATATGAATTTCAAGCAGGCAGCTTACAATCAATATTAATGATTAACCGCCATAATCTTGACTCTAATACCGACTAATCCAGATTCAATAAATCGAAAACGATTACTTTTAATTGGAAATCTAATTGAAGCGAAGCCCAACATGTACAAAGCTCAAAATATTCATGGTTTATCGGAATCAACAACCTATCTCCATGATGAATTTTAAATTAACGCTTTCCACTTTTTAATGAATTCAGCGATGTTTATAATGGCGAGAAGTAAAACGAAAAAAGCGTGTTATGATTGATTTAATCGCGAAGCACACGTTAATTAATTGGTTGATGTGACAGATTTATCCGTAACATAGATGTTTGAATTACCTTGAACGAAAGGACGGAGTTACAATTTATTTTAACACTCAATTTTTTAGATGATACACAACACAAACAAGTTTTAGGTTTTTTCAGTTGTTTATATTTTTTTTGGAAATCGTTTAGAATGATTGAATTCCAATGGAAGGTTATATCTAACAATAGCAACTTGATGGGTTTGCTATCATCCCTTTATAAGTAGTACCAATCAACTCAAAATCATAAAATAAAAACAAAGAATTGACGAAGATTTGAAAATTCATTTTGAAATTACAAGTCGAATTTTGGCGATGTAACTACAGCTTACCACAGCTTACCATAGTTACTAGTTGACAGTTAATGCACGTATTTTCTGTCAAATCATCACGTGATAGTTAGATAGTTACATGTAACCACAGCTCGCCAAAATTCGACTCAAATGTGACAACGTCCTGCTCAAAACCACATGTCATTGATACAAGATGCTTCCAAATGAGGCACATGAAACTTGTGACCGATGACAAATTGACGTCTCTAGACTAGACACACTCTCGCGAACTTCAGTGATGTTTTTTTCTGAACACAATACTTATCAAACCTTTACTTTCGAATTTTTTGATTATTCATTTCAGAGTAGATGAATTAGGCACATTATTACTTTCGAACATTGTACGCACTTCGAGAATAGTGAAAAATCAATTATTTTTGAACTCTTCGAGAATTATCTCATTTTTTTCGTTGGGGCTCCGTTTTCATGTAAAATAAAATTCAAGGAAAGCCCTGAGCAGAAATTTGGGCGCTTGTTCTTTGGTGAAGCAATAAGACTATTCCTCCAAATTTTATATGAGATTTGAGATTGATACCAAATATATAATTGCAGAATCTCAACACAATCGGAATTATATTATGAAAATACTTCGAAAAATTAATTTGTAAAAAATAAATAATTACCATAATTAAATTCTCTGGTTCTGATGATGCGATTCCCTTGAAATATTGCATTTACATTACATTCAGTGTAGTAGTTTTCGTTCTCAAAATAATTTCACTCGAATCGGATATCTTGTTATGGAAATATAGAGATAGTTCTTTTCAATATTCCAATTTTCTATGGTTTCGTTGAAACTATGGCCACGAAATTTGAATGAACATTCAGAATATTGATCTCTATTTCCAAAAAAATTCTCTGGAATCGGACATTTTTTTAAGGAAATATGAAGTTTCCTCTTTTCAATATTCCAATTGGATTTTCTATTGTTCTGTTCACACTATGGCCACAAAATTTTGCATGAGGCTTGTTATAAGCATTTTGCATTTGGCCGTAACATTTCATTCCGATTGGGTCCCGTATTTTCTGAGATATTGAACAGAAATTTCGACGAGCCATTTGGGAACCGAACTCACCCTTAAAATTTCAAGTCTCTAGGACAGTCCGTTCGAAAGTTATTGTGCTCACGGCCAGACGGACAGAATTGAGACCATTTTCGACTCAAAATTACAGACATTTGGCAACGATATAGCACTCGTTTAAGTAGAACGAGCGCTCAAAAGAGTTTATAAGGCGAATCGAACGATCTACACGAAGACCATTGATCAGCTCATTAAAGTTAAAAGCAACTTTTCTCCCGAAGTCTCTGGGAGCCATAGAAATAAATCTCATAACCTCGAACATGTCGAACTCCAGCTAAGTGGATTCCACAAGGCGTCGCCAGAATTTAGATCTACGAAGTTACAAACCTCAGTACGACTTGAAAGTCATTACGGATTATATCTCTTGGTTACTGAACTCGACGGATCCATCTTAATCACTATAACTTGCCTCTAGTTCGAAATGGAGCTTCTCGAGCTATTATTTCCGCAATTTCCAGGAGAATCGAGTTTGAGAAGCACGTAAAAAAGACCGATGAGTCTCTCGAACGTATATTTGATAATAAAACCGAACATTTAATCTACATTTGAAACGAGGAAACGGAAATGTACAATAATGATGAACTTTCGTGAGATTAAATTCGCACATTCCTGAATTTTTACGAGTATGGAAATGATTTGCAGATTTTCTCACGCGTTGCTTGAAATATGCGTAGAATATCAGCTGTGGATTTTTTCTCATAATCTGTTTTTTTATGAAAAAATTTAAGAAAAGCCCTGAGCAGGAACTTTCGAGTGCTCGTTCATTTTTTAAATGCGATAATGCCACAATCTCAGCACAATCGGAATTATATTCTAGAAATTATTCAGAAAATGAAATATTTAAAATTTCATTTGAATCGGATATCTTGTTATGGAAATATAAAGATTCTTCTTTTCAATACATATTCCCATTGAATTTTTTATGGTTCTGTTGACACTATGGCCACAATATCGTATTTTGCATGAAGGTTCAGTATAACAGTCTTCATTCACAATAAAAATTCATTTGAATCGGATATCCTGTTATGGAACTATAAAGTTTCTTCTTTTGAATATTCCAATTGAATTTTCTACGGTTTTGTTTACACTATGGCCACAAAACTTTGCATGAGGCTTTTTTGAGCATCTTGCATATGGCCACAACATTTCATTCCGATGGATTTCTTTTGTTATTGAATGTAGGTTGTGTTTTCAATATATTATATTGTTTAAAAAGTAGGTTTAAGAATATGTTCAAGAATATTGTGTCTCTTCCTATAAAACTCTTAGTCAATCTGAGTTTTAGTCCCATTGCTTTGGATTTCCGAAAATCAGAAAGACAACATTTAGGAATTAATATATCCTGAAAAAACATCTCCTTCAAAGCCTAATGTACCAACATTGGCCAAGCAGTGTTACTTACAATTTTTGTCCAAGTCGAAAATGGTATAAACGATAATGTTCGACTCCCTGATGACGAATCCATGGTCAAATTAATTCTGTCAGTGGGACCTTTCGTCCATGACACGATAACTTCCGAAAGGATTGTCCTAGAGACTTGAAATTTTCAAAGTAGGTTCATTTCCCAAATGCCGCGGTTCGTTAACCTGCAAAATCGTACAGGATGTTCCATTAAATATGGCCTTTCGAGATTTTTTGTTCCTCGATATTTCAGACAGAACGAGCAAAGAGCAGTTCTATAACCGTTCAACATTCGCAAACATACTCTCATCAACTTTCTTCACTGAAGTTTATGGTGTACATCCTGAACTCAAACCGGTTATGTAAGATATACATAGGTACAAGTACAACAATAGATCCTTTTTGATTGGCTAATTATTGCCATGTTTACACCCAACTTATCTTTTAAAGTCAACCGGAAGTCCTGGCAGAGCCTACAGAACGCTGATAATATCGCTAATTCATTCTCAATGAGTTCGCAGAGTGGATTGAGTGGAATAATACTTGTTGAAATGGTTTTGCATTACTCGATTATCACTTTGATTTGAGGTTCACTAGTTTATTGTTATTGCTCCGAAATTTAAGTTGATTTAGGGCGAAATACTGCGGTTTTAGTCTATGGGGCATGAATACCCGGTATATTGAGTCTGTATATATACTGGAGAATCATCACTTAGGGAGCCAGACCTGGTTTGAGAAACCCTTCTGGTTGTCAAGAGTTTTAAATTATAAATATCGAAGTAATTTTGAGTACAAGAGGTTAAATTTGACTCTGTCGCGCAGAGGTAATTTTTATATTATTTATCCACTTTCACTAGGGTTTACTTCTTTATATTATTTTTTTCCCTTGAATTCTTAAGCAAAATCATACGAATTTAAGCTTTTATAAAATGATGAAAGTATGAATGTAATCAATTTGAGTTTTGAGGCGTTTTCGGAAACTTACTCAAGAATACTAACTCGATCTATTGGGTCACGTGACAAATCTACTCGGATCACGGGTTCTAAGGTTACGAACACACCAGGTGTAGGATTTGAAGTGACAGTCGTATCAATACATAACCAAATATTTATGGATTTATTTTTCAGTGCCAGTTTATTTTCGGATTGTCGCTAGCTTTGCTTGCATTTATTGGCTTTTGTAAAATATTTCTTAAGATAACTGGTGTGCTGTTCCATGTTTAATTTCATTTTTGAATACCTATGTTAAAGAGAAGAAATTAATTTTTTCAGTTCTAATTATTTATTGATTGTCCCTAGCTTTGCTTGGATTTTTTGGCTTCTGTAAATCTTTATTATAATTTTTGGTGTGACCTCGCATGTTCATGTTATCTTTGGTACCTATGTTAAAGAGGTAAAGAAGGCTTTAGCTTTAGCGCAGAAGGATCTGCATACAAAGTTATGAAGAAGTTGATTCACATTATTTTCTCGGCTCATGGAACCACACATTTTACACTGATCCAAATTCTCTTCTCTTTCCATGATTTTTAGGAAGAGAATACGAGCTTTGTTCAAAAAGTATCGCGAATTTCATGCTTTTTCAAGAAATATTTATTTATTCATGAATATCTATTTTGTCCCCTTCAAAGTAATCCCCATCAGACATTATACACTTGTGATAACGTTTTTCCAATCCTCGAAGCATTTTAAAAATCATTTTTTTGTGATCTTGTTCAGCTCCTCCTTCGATGCCGTCTTTATCTCCTCAATCGTGGCGTACCGTCGTCCTTTCATGGGCCTCTTCAGTTTCGGGAACAGAAAAAAATCACAGGGTCCAGGGAATACGGTGGCTGCGTATATGAAATTACTAAGAAAAGAGTAGAAGACTTATTCCCGCCCTTTTTCAGATACAAAATTGAACTGCAGTGCGCATGCGGTGACTCTACGACCCTGCTCTCGTTTAGGGTTAAGTTAAATCAACCTGAGTCAGTAATCAGTAAATTAATAGCACCGTACTTTCCGAACACGGGTTGCATGTTCGGGTTAGGTAAACGAACGCCAAGGTTAGGGATCGAGTTAACCCGAGTAAGTATCCGAAAACGCCTTAAGAGTATCTGGCAAAGGGTTGGAATCGTTCTTTCTTCGAAACTAATGAGTAGGAAAGTTTATGATTTTTTTATATGAACATTCACCTGGTATGAGCTCTTTTTCAGTGAACATACGCTCAAATACTAACCATCTTTTCAAAATATGTTTTTAAACAATTCCGAAGACGAAATCCGATAGAACATCGTCCTCACACATGAAAATACGAAACATTTCTGCTTATCGATCCCAAATTCACTCTCAAAACTGTATCAATCATCTTGAGATCCGAACGAAAGTCGAAAATACACCTCCCAGGTGCAACATTCATGTTGAAACGAATAAATAACGGCGATCTAACGAAACACGGAAATTACGACCGCGTGTTCCCTCTTCCATCGTCCGGCCTGTAAAAAATTCGATATACGAGTGAACGACCTTCACGTGCTTTATTTATCGAAGTGTTTCCTCCGTTTACATATAGTTATTATAATCGCTTGTTCGTTTATTCACGGTCATCAGACTTCGTAAACATCGTTCTTAGCTGACGATCTTCGTAGGTTATCGATCTATCGGCTTTAGAGTTGTAATTTCGTTCATTTCGATTCAAGATTCATTGAAGGGTTACTCGTGCACCTAATGGTCTATTCTGCCCCCGTACCTTGAACTGTCCACAGTACTTACTCTATAGCTCGCCTTTACCAGTTTCAGAGTCTTGAACCTAAGGAACTGGAGTGGTTTTACCTCAGAGAAAAAAGTAAACCTAGAGATGCCTCACGCATTTGTTGTCGCAGCCAAGTAGAATCTGTTTATGCACGCGAACAACATTCTGGCGTTTCGAGAAAAATAATTGAAATCGCCGAAATAAGCTAGAGAATTCAAACGATCAGCCCCCGTATTCTGGACAATTGATCTTTCAAAGCGTATACGAACTTCATTGCGCGAGTCCCTATTTTACCTGCAAAAATGCACACCGCGCAATGAAGTATTCGCTTTGAAAGATCACTTGTCGAGAATACGGGGCCAGAATTGGCGATGGAGCGTAAAATACGCGTTAGCATTCATTTCATCGGTTGAATGTTGAATCCTCAAGTAAAAAGTGAATCTAGAGATGACTTCTAGCATTCGTTGACTAAGTAGAAGTAGAATCTGTTCATGTACGCGAGAACATTCTGGCGCTGCGAACTCGTGCCGTATCTTTATTCCGTAATGGGATAATTGGTCTACCGCTCCCTACTCGGCTAGCGTCTTTTACAAACAATTCATCATCAGTTTGGCAACATCGTCTGTTATGTTTAGTTTCTGGATGCGTCGTGTTCACATTCTCATTTCGATTTGACGTTCATAAACTGAATTATTTTACTGATTTGGTGGCAGTTAATTGTTGCTTGGCTATTCCGGTAATAGGGATGTTGACTCATGTTACGAATTCATATAAATTGAGTTTTTCCTCATAGAAGGAAATTTTTGCAATCCTAAAAAACCATTTTAGTGATCTTATTATCTCTTTGAATTAAATAAAGCTGATTTAAATTATGTTATTTATTATCAACTATCACGTGACTGCGAACGCCAATCAGAGGTAATTAACGTCACTATCCGTATTGCCATTGCAAATTCGAATGTTCTGTGCTCAGATCAACAAAATACATTCATAGGCCGGGTTCCACAAAACTCCAATCACCTTGATTATTGAAATGTCATCATTTCTCTGCAATTTCAGTTCATTTTTGACATTAACCATCGACTTACTTCAAAATAACGATTTGATTGAACAATCAAGCTTTGTGAAACCCACGATTTTGTGACTTGAACCATAGTTAATATATAGAATATCATATCTATGATTCGAACTCAAGAAGTTGAAAGCTGAAAGAGAACATAATAGTTCGATTATTCGTAACAAAAGAACGATAATCTACAATTTTCTTTATAATGGAGATAGGATTCATCAAGGATAATAGTAATAACTAATAACGAAGATTGATTTCCTGATGGTGGCAAGTTTTCTTTGCTGAAAACAGAGATTTTTGTGCGGAGCTTAAAATCGTGAAATTGTCTCTGTAAGTAGCAAACTTTTAACTCATATTTATATTACAAATGAAAGAAACACCTCATTCAGCTTTTATAGACCGAGATATTCATTTTGAAGGCTTAGATTGAACTTTTTCACAAGGAATCAGGCAAAATCAGTTCGCTTTGACAGAAGCCGAAGTTTGTTTATCGAGGATATTGACGTAATCATCATAACGTGACAAAATTGAGCATTTCCGCGGGAATTTTGAATTGTCTTTTCATTTACGTATTTTTATTGGCAATTACTATATTTTCAAGAAAAAAGTAATTTTTTCGTGTTTGTATAGGGTTTATATCTATGAAATAAAATAATTCCAAAAAGTTGTCAACATCCCTATTATAGCTATTTCAAAAATAACGAAAATGTTGTACAGAATGGGGCACAACAAACAGGACAGTTTTGATGGGCTATTAAAAAATTGGCACAACATACGGAAAGGTTTGAGTCAGTGCCTCAGCCCATTTTTTTACTTAAGTCTTGAAGATAACATAATCAAGATGATGCCACCAGAAGCGATTTCTGAAATTTTTAACATTATTTCGCGGAAAAATAACACTTTCTTAACTCAAATGAGGTGCAGGTAAGTGGTTAAAAACGCACGGCCGAAGAAAAAAGGTTTTTCAAGCATCGTCACTCAATATAGAGTCTCTTTTCTTGAACAGTTTATTTTTGTATCTGCTCATAGATGAATTAATTTCTACAAAGAAAAACTTTCAGCTGTATGAAAATTATGTTCGGCCTAAAGGCTCTTTTTTGTGCTATATCAATGTAACAACTCAATTAATACGTCATCATTGTCATAGCCGTAGGCATTAATGTATTTCCTAAGCTAATTCCGAGAGTGTAACTCTAGTTAAGCCGAATATGTCAAAGATATCCTACAAATTGGCCCCCAAACTAAAAGCACGTAAGCTTGAAACGATATATATGTTGACTAACTACTAAATTGGGTTAGTAACGGTCAAAGAGCAAGAGCCCACTCGATCTCGACTGCGTTGGCCAACGTAATTCATTCAATTCAACTGTTTCAGAAGTATATGTTACATCATTTCCCTCTAAAAATGGCATTTCCGCAGAAAACTCACATAAGAATCTTTCAACAGAAAATCTATAACTCCTGATTTGATCGCTATTATTGAGAAGTTTATTGAAGTATTCCGACTCTTTCCCTTGAAGGAATTGAACAATCCTTGGACAAATCTACCATGATAATAGGTCTTCAGTTGACCGTTTGTTGCCGTTTTCCTTAGAAACTACCAATTTGATACACCACCAGTTATTTCGAATTTGACAATAATTATGAAAATCTATTCTGTATTTTGTATTCGAAAATCACAGACATTTCGGCTAAATCATATAGCACTCGTTTAAATAAAATTTGGCCAAATTTCAAACCATTTTTGTTCAATTGTATTCTTAAATTTCAACTTTTAATTGCCCACTCATTATGATTATTTTCCTCCTGTCGGAAATTCTATGCAAATAGAGTGCAATTACCGCATAATTACTCACGATAATTGCATTGTAGAAAGCGAAAGAGCCCAGCGATAATTGCACTGTGTCAAAATTGACATATATCATAGATATATGAATGGAAAAAATTAAAATAACGGTATTTCTGAGTCTTCTGAGACATTACATATTTGATAGTCATTGTTATACTTCGATAGTAATTGACACCCAGTATGATAGTCATTGACATAATTTCATCTCACTTTTGCATAAATTTTGGTTATGATATCATCCTGCTTTCTCTCACTCGTACATTCTCATTATATGGGTCATTACGACATTCATACTAAAAATAATAAAGAAATAAGAAGGTTTAGACAATTTTATTCGATATAAACAAAGAAATAACAAAAATATTAGTGATCTTCACATATAGACCGATGTATTGAACTATTAGTGCTATCTAGGTTTTTCATCTATGTCCCCATATTTCAGAATGTTTCACTTCTATTTGAATCCCCAGGTTATCATTCTGAAAACGGCATCATTAGATATTTGGCGCGAGATTTCGCAGTTGTGTCAATATGTGAATATGTTCACTGAAGGATAGCGACTGCACATAATTGCGTATATTTTTCGATTTGTTCTGTTTCATATTCGTTAGAAATTTTCTATTGGTTGGAAGGTTCCAAGGAATATTTAACTAATGTAAGTAAACCCTTCAATGATTTATATATTAAGGTTAAAGTCTATGTCGATCACTGCTCGATGTAATATTATTGACACAGTTATTGACATATGGTTTTAAATTAATTATTGAAAGGTTTACTTACATCAATTAAATATTCCTTGGAACCTTCCAAACAATAGAAAATATAAACAATTGTATGCAGTCGTTGTCCTTAAGTGAACTCTAACATATACACTCATTGACACTACTTCAAAATCTCACGCCAAATATCTAATGATGCCGTTTTCAGGATGATAACCTGAGGAAATTGAACTTGACCCAAATAGAAATAGGTAGAGACGATGAAAAAACCTTAGATAGCACCAATAGTTTATTTCATGTGCACAGTGTCAACCATTATCAGGGGTTCAACAACCCTACTTACGATAATGATTCATACAAGTAACAGCTCATTTCTAGAGTCGAACAAGCCACAAATGATTAATTAGAAGAAGGCCACTCACCTTACAAACGAATTATCGATTATCCTGCTGTACAAGGAAGCCAGCGCATAGTTGGCGCTGATAGGACTAATCTCTGGAACATCCTGAAACAAAGGGAAGGTTTACATTAATGAAGGACTGACGAGTTCGGGTCTTGGAAGCTTTACGGTCGAGAGAGAAGGATTCGAGTTTTTTCACGTTAGTCCGATTTAATGACCTTATTCGTTCTAAACGCCGACGAAGTAGATGAATTGTTATAACGAGTTCATTACTTTGTTGGTATTTTATGGTCGGTATGAAAAAGAGGCAACAATATTAGGAATAAAATTATTTAATTTTCAAGGGCGTGACCATGAGGTTGTTACGAGGGTAGAAGAAAGGATAAAACGTTGTTTTGCTATTAATCTATAATATTCGTAGAAAATACTTTTTTGTACGACTGCCATTAAAAGTGACACTTTTAATGACATCGAACAATGTTAAAATTGATTGTTTACCTGAAAGTGTGTTAATAGTTATTTTTGTATCTAGTGCGCGAAATGCTCTCGACTATTTTTTTAACTCGGCTGCGCCTCGTAAAAAAAATCAGTTCTCGATCACCAAAGTATTTCGTGCATGAGATGCAAACAAAATTTTTTCTACAAACACTTAGCTCAATATGAAAAAATAACTATTTTCTACAAACGTCAAAAAATGACAAGGTTCGCGCATTGGCAAGAATATGCGAAGTGACCCTTTTTTTCATTTTTCTTTGTTACTATGACACCGTGCGCGAAGTAGTGTGCGAAATACTTACTTCGCACACTGCATGTAAACTATATGGGATTTTTATATTTTAACTTGGTGAATTTCTTGAAATCCACGTTTTCTTTAACATTGAGTGTTGCTTTCAACAAAGAATATATTGCCCATAGTTATATAATACCTAATTACTTGATTTGGAAAAACAGTTCAAACCAGTTCAATATTTTTTTTCATATTAAGCTAAGCGTTTGTAGAAAAAATTTTGTTTGTATCTCATGCGCGAAATACTTTGGTGATCTCGACTATTTCTTTCTCTTCTCTCTCTTCTCTTTCAGTTCTCGATCACTAAAGTAGCATTTCGCGCACTAGATACAAAAATAACTATTAACACGCTTCCACGTTAATTAACGTCACTTTTAACACTCATATCATTTCGAAGTTTATTGTCTCTGCAAATTCTCCCATTTCTGTATCAAAATAGGACAGTTGTACAAAAAACATTGTATGGTATTTGTGTTAAAAGTTGATTTTATTTTGTTCGTGAAATTGTTCAATTCGCTCCGCTCATTTCACAAACTTTTTCACTCACAAAATAAAACGTCACTTTTAACACTCATACCATAAATAGCTATTCTGGTTTGATGTTTTGCGTCTGTTGACTACGAATTCCCTTTTTTCAAATCTTCTTCGTTGATTCCTTTCATTTCTTGCCTCTTGCGATTGTGTTGCACGCTAGGTTGCACGTAACTGTGCAATTTAACACGCACATCTGCATTTTTCTGTTGTATTTGTACGCCTGATATTTGTGCTCTTCTATCTCGCAATACTCTAGAATGGTTTGTTCTACGACTCAAATTTGCTCCTCTGTATCTTGCTGACATTTTGACTGTACTGATAATCAATACTAAACTTTATCTACGATTGCTTTTATACTTTATTTTATCTAGGGTTTATACAGGAGAATTTCAAATTTGACTACAGTCATTCAAGCCGTCAAAATTATTTATGTGATATTCATCGTAGCGCACTCTATTATAGCCATATTAGTATATAGTATTTTTTGTGGCCAAGAATGAATTTTTATCACCTTTTAAAATTTTCCTAGACTACCACGAACATTTCAATACCAAAATAAGATAAATCTGTTCAGTTGTTCTGGAGTTTCAGCGAGACTAACAACAGCAATTAATTTTTTTCATATAGATTATTATTAATTATTATTAAGTAGACGTTATCGAGTTAGGATTGCCGTCATCTGAGAAGTAATTTTATATAATTATTAAAATTTTTCTGTGAACCAAGTACACAATTTCATTCATGTAAAAAAGAAAACTTCAATAGAGCAAAAAAAACTGTTCTATACCCACAAGAATCTCCTTTTTGTTCAATGTAAAAGCAATTGGTGAACAGGTTTCGTTGTTAGATAATAACATTATTATCTGTGTCGAAATGTGTACACGTAAACAAACGAATTGAAAATTCACCTAATTGTGCAACATCTCGACAATACCTACTTCAATGAGTTTCTACATGACTGAACAGAAGTGTCATGTTTCTTAAAATTTCAAGATAATATTAATTACTAGAGAAAGAGTGTACTGAAAACTTTTTGTGATATGCCAATACGTGCAAATGATGGCTACTTCATGGAATTCGAGTAGTTGATAAAGTTATTGAATTCATCAGTACTTATCATATTTCTTGAATTTCTTCATGTTGTTATACATGCATACAGTGTGGAACAGCCAAATGGAATTAATTCGATAACGAATAAATGAGAGCGTGTTGGGAAAACCGCTTGGACGTGTCGATTTGTATTTTTAGATGCGCATTTTTTTCAAAAAATAATTATATTGGGTGTGTCATGTGACAGTGGCCGATACCAACTTTCTTATTTTAAATACAACCCCCTGTACATTCTTACTTTTTTGGATTCTTCAGAGAATTCTGGGCATAATTTATGTACAATGTCCCATACCTATCTTGAACTGTTTCGGAAATATTTTGTGTTTTCAGATGTATTACGAAATTAACATTAAAAAAAATATTTTATTTCACAAGACGTTCGCGGCGAATATTTAGAACATTTCTTACATTGAATTTCATAATTTTTTGTTTTTTTTCTACATAATTTGTGAAATAAGTTAATTTGTTTTAATGTTCACTGTTGCAATACATCTAAAAACACTTGATATTTCCCAAAGATAGGTATGGGACATTGTACATGAATATGTCTAGAATTTTCTGAAGAATCCAAAAAACTAATAATATACAGGGGGTTGTATTTGAAATAAAAAAATTGGTACGGCCACTGTCACATGACACACCCTACAAAATTATTCTTTTTTGAAAAAAATGCGCATCCAAAATACAAATCGACGTGTCCAACCGTTTTTCCCAACGCGCTCCCATTTATTCGTTATCGAATTTATTCCATTTGACATGTCCACACTTTATACGCTTTTTAAGTATTTCCTATATTTGAAGTCAAAGAAATATTGGTATGGAATGTTTCTACTTGTTTATGTTATATGGTTCTTTCTGTTCAAGCTGAAATGCTTAAGGCATTAAAAAAAACTCGAAGTAAACTCATGATCAAAATATGTCAAGATGTTTCATTTATTATTGATGGAACAAATGGACTGTTTCACTACGGATTCAATTTCTTTTTAATGAAAGACCAGAGTTTCTGTTCAAACTTCAAATACTGAAAACCAACATTTACTACCTGCTTCGGTGCTAACTGCTAATGCAGGTAGGTAAATCCCTTGGCCTATAGCTATCACAGGAATTAAATAATACAAAACTGTTCATCATAACTCTTAATGTGTGTACAAGATTTCCATCAGCTTTTTTCCCTGGAACTGTTCCAGATAATACTTTGAATTCATGTGTTGAAACAGGAAACATAGTTTGTTCTAATCAACTTAATTACATAATGAGTCATCTGCTAAGAAAAATTTCCTAATCAAGCTTATTCATATTCAGGAAGAAAAAAATTTTCGTTTTTTTATTGCTTCTTATAGAATGTTTCGTGAAATGAATGAATGAATGAATGAAACTATTTCCCACTTGTGAAAATGATATTCAAAACGATTTTTCATTCATAAGGATTTTCAAAGTTAGGAGGATTGAGAAGGTATTATGAAAGACAGTAAGACAACACTTTTTCAAGATACAAAAAACTGGTTTCAAAAAAAACTTGGAAACTGAGCCTTCTCATATTAAATCAATTTTCCGAAATAGCAATTTTATTTATGAAACTGGCAATAGAGTTCAGCAAAATACACATAAAATGTAAAGGCATCTAATAGTTAATTCAATTGGTATGTCATTGGTTTTCAATTAAATTTCTCCACAATGAAACTCAAAAAATACTTAGCATCATAATAACATGATACACAAATGACAATACTGAAAATGGTTCCATACTTCAAGACTATTCTCGAATATGATTCCATTTTCGAAATGAATGAATTGTTTTTTCGTATCGTAATTTGGATATTATTCATGTTAGATTACGACATTATAATTTAGGGTTGCACTAACCTTGTTTCATAAAAATATTCAATTCACGATAATGAAATATGCGAGCGAAAAATATTATAGAAAATATTGAAATTCTTACTTGGAATTATAAGAAATCGAATTCCATAATTTTGTTGGTCCCACACTTCTACATTTTGATGCCATTTTATCCACAAGAGGATTCACCGAAGAACACACAAATTTTAATATTTTTTTTCCTTAATCTGTCGGAAAATTGTTTTTCTACACATAGCACAATCAACGATCACTAAAGCTTTCAAAAAACACCGAATAATGTAACATGTGAAGATTCCGAAATGTGCATTCCACAACACAGAGATTCTTCCCGAGTTTGGTATCTTGCAGAAGTTGACCCAGAGCACAGTACCTTCTGCATCTACGGACAGTGGCGTACTGACGTGGCGAAGTATGTGGTACCATTTGCCATTGGCTTAGCAAATATTTTGGAGGGGAGTGCTGAAATTTTGAAAGCCCTTTCGGTTTCGGTCGCAGGGCATTATTGAAGCTGATTCATTCATTGTCCCTTTCGGTCATTCCTGTTATTTGTATTCCTTTAGTTTGAGTGTTTGAAAAAGAATATGTTATTAACTGGAAATATCAAGTGATATAGTCACATGAATTTACTACAGTAAATAAGTATATTCGAAATGATATCACTTATCTGTAAACAAATGCAAGGGGCTTAGGGAAATGAAATTTTTTTCGTAATCGACCTCCCTTCCAAAATACAGCCTTTGGAAGACAATGACAGTTTTTAATTTGTTCACGGCTTCTTAAAAGCATCGAGTCATAAACTCTACATAATAAGAAGCACTAAGTAGATTTTACTCACCAAATTTTTTTTAGATCTCATAACTTCATTACTAAGGTTGAAAATAACAACATCTTTTCTTCTCGGAAAAGTAAAACTTACAAGCAGTTATGATCACTGTTCATTCTGTCAGAACCAATTTTGGGCATAAACAGTATCTTAGAATATTCATTCTATGGAACATACGATGAATTATACGATAAAATGGAATGAGCAGTAATCATAACTGCTCGTACGTTTTTATTTTTTTCCGAGAAAAGTATCGACTGTATCGAACTTTTGCAGGAGACTTATTTTTTCCAGAATTAAATGAGAAACCATAAGAGAATTTTATTTTTCGAAAATCTATCCCACGAAAACAATCTTCGAACGAAAATCATAGGGCGTTGTAATTTTCAACCCCTAATAATAAAGTTATGGGTTGTCTGAGTAATATATCTTCAATGAATCATGTAATGTGTAGTTTTTTTGTTTTTTTTAGGACTCCTGAAAAAATAAAACTCGTCATCGCCTTCCAAAGGCTGTATCTTTGAAGGGAGGTCGATTTCAAAAAAATTCATATGAATTACCCTTGCTTATTGTCAGCTCCCTAAGTCCTTCGCATTTGTTTACAGACATCCTGTATATCTTTTAATATTATATTTTGCAACCTCATACAATTGAAGTTTCTAGTGTTATTAGAAATTATTCCAATTATTAGTAACTATTCGCCTATATCAATTACTATTTGCCACTTAATTCAACATGATATTTCGACTGATATACACATATAAGCATAATGAAAATATTATGTTTCATTCTATTGCGATTCGCGAACACCAAAACAAACAATTAGCAATGACCTAACCTAACAAGTTATAACACGGCCAAACCTATCATAAACTACGCAAATTCATGTAAATAAGATAAGGTTAGGTGAGGTCAGATGTGTATTCAAACTCATAATCCTGAAAAGCGTAAACAACCAGCGAAACTAGAATATTTCGCATGTTTATCCGACTTGCCCAAGGACACAAGTATAATATGCCTGGTAGTCGCTTCCCAGATTTAATTTTGAGGGACACGTGAAGTTATTATTATTCTAGTAACTGTTTCATTCAATTTTGCATACCTCTGGCGTAATGATTCTCAATTATTGTTTTAATAGTGTTCGAATATGTTAATTGGGTAGATTATAAAATAGTCGTAGATTCGTAGTCGACTACGACTCGAGTTACCGAGACTAACGAACAGCAATTGATTTTTAATAAAGGGTGTTTTTTAGAGGTAGAGAACTTTAAATAACACAAAACAATACAACATCGATGGATTATTCGATTGACATGATCTTCATTTATCCGAAAGATAATCTTGCGGGATTACATTTCAAATATGATTTCTGGCATATGACCGCCACGGGCGCCACGGCTGGCTCGGATGTAGTCCAATCTGAACGTCGAATTTGCGATGACTTTTTCCAACATTTGTTGTCTTCCAAATGGTCAAGCGTTTGTGGCTTATCCGCATAGACCAAGACTTTACATAGCCTCACAGAAAGTAGACTCAGGGTTGCTAGTTCGATTTTTATGTCATCAGTAGATACCTTGACTAGAATTCAGTAGATTTCAGTAGATTTATTCTGTGTTCTAAAATTTCAGGAATGGACAATGAAAAGAGCTTGTGACGTTGAAACAATGTATTTTTAACGAAAAAGTATGCTATTTTCAACACAATAGAAAAAAAAATTAGAAAAAAATATATTATTATTAATTTAAAAATACTCATGAATATCACAAAATGGAGTAAAAAAGGAACTTAACAGATTCGACTAGATATATGAAAAACAAGAACAAATAGAAAAAATAAATAACAAATACAAAACAAATAAGAGAATTAAATACAACCATTGTTTAAGGAATTAAACAATGATACAACAAACTGTTGCAAGAGATGAGGCCAATAAAAAATTTATTCAGAATCAGATAAAAGTCGAATTTTGGCGAGCTGTGATTACATGTAACTATCTAACTATCACGTGATCATTTGACAGTTAATGCACGTATTTTCTGTCAAATGATCACGTGATAGTTAGATAGTTACATGTAACCACAGCTCGCCAAAATTCGACTAAAGAATCTTCTCTTTTCGTTTTTATACATATCATTATTATGTAAAGGACCCCGCACATTTTGTATGAGAATTGGCTCCCGGTGGATTTGGCTGAAAATTTGATATGATGTTCTACTAATCCTTCTGATCAAATGTCTCCACAGTCACGAATGCATACTTCTAGGAGTTTTTAGCGATTTTTTGTATCTATTATGGCTTACGTATTACCGTTCACACAGAAATGTTTGAAAATATTTCGTGATTATTGAAAGCAGATTCTGTCAATTCGAAATATTTTCAAACATTTCTGTGTGAACGGTAATACGTAAGCCATAATGGATACAAAAAATCGCTAAAAACTCCTAGAATAGTGCATTTTTCAGCTTCGTGACTGTGGAGACATTTGATCAGAGGGATTAGTAGAACATCATATCAAATTTTCAGCCAAATCCACCGGGAGCCAATTCTCATACAAATGTGCGGGGTCCTTTATTACTTCTTTTGTGAAATTGACGTTAAAACAATTTTGTTTTCCCTGAATTCAAATAATAATAGGTCATAACTTTTTTTCAGTAGATTATGAAATTTTTCAGTAGATCAGTAGATCTAGACGAAAGTCAGTAGATCTACTGAAAAATCAGTAGACCTGGCAACCCTGAGTAGACTAGCCATGTTAAATCACAAGATCTTGGAGTCGAATACGCAGGTCCGCAACGTGAAATTAGGCGGTCACCAACGTGTCTTTCAATAAATCGATTGTGGCACGAGCTGTTTGACATGTTGCGCCGTCTTGTTGGAACCACAGCTCCTGGACATCATGGCTCTATACCGATCACCATTGACTGTAAGGTTCTGGCCATCATCGTTTTTGAAGTACGGACCAATGATTCCACCAGCCCATAAAGCGCACCAGTTTTCTGGATGTAACGGTGTTTCGACATACACTTGAGGACAAGCTTCACTTCAAATGCGGCAGTTTTGTTTGTTGACGTACCTATTCAACCAAAAGTGCGCTTCATCGCTAAACAAAATTCGCTTATGAAAATCGGGAAAAACGGCAATCTCGTTTTGGGTCCATTCGAAGTATCAACGCCTTGCTTGATGATCGTTTGGCTTCAATTATTGCAAGATTTGGATTTTGTAAGCACGCAAAGCAAGATCCTTCCGACAACTCTTCCATAAAGTGGATGGACACAGATCCAATTCCTGTGCTCGTTGGCGGATTGTCATTCGGGTCTTCCTCAATTCTGTACGTACCGTACGGCGTCTCTGGGAATGCGAGTTATCAATAAGGCAAGGCGCAAAATGACTCGCAGATTCGTGAGGTGACGCAGCGTGAGTCACGGCGGAATTTTGAGGAGGTTAGCTGCGAACGCGGGAACCGCGCAAATACGATCGCAGTACTTGCTGGTGATTGCTATAACGCAGTTGGTTACAGGCTCGAAATGGAAATATCTACTGCTCTTTTGTTTGACTTAAATTCTGAATCTGATTCGGAAGATGAGTTCGTGTCCGAAATGATATTTTTAACCTCTCAACTGACCATACAAAGGCAGCGAGAAGTTTATAATTAAAAAGAAAAAAAAGCCACGGAGAATTTGACCTAATCAAAGAATAAAACGACAGAAGATTAAAAAATTATTTTCGGCTAAACCGTGACCAGTTCAGTTTTTAGTTTTGTCCTCATATAGTCTCCATGGCTTGTATCGTACAAAACTTGCCGAATTCGCACGGCTTCAATTAATTTTGCTTCCATTTCTACTACGACTCACCGTGAGTACATACAAGAAACCGCGGGATCGACACTGCGTTTCGCAGGGTCACGTTAAGCAAAACCTGCGTCACGTCACACTGCGATTGTGTATGCGCGGTCGTATTCATTTATTAGATTTACAATATCTCGCCATGACTCACGCTGCGTCACCTCACGAAGCTGCGGGTCATTTTGCGCCTTGCCTAAGAGTAAACGTGGTGCGAAAACGTTGCATGATTTATTGAATTAAGTGCGCGATAAGTATTCCGCACAGAACCATTATTTTCGAAATAAAATTACACTATTTGCAAGCGTTGTTCAGTCGTTAGTCTATTGATGATGAATTGCCAAACCAAACTGAGAATAAATCACTTGACAGCTCTTAAATCGGTCGTCATCTTGAACAGTAATGCCAACTCAAAGTTCTATACCTCAAAAAGAAGCCCTTCATAAAGAATAATTGAAATATCATCGGTCTCCACTTCAATCGTAATTTTATCCAGATAAGCAGCGGAAATCGTGCCGGGCATCTCAACTCGTTCAATCGCTCTCCATGATCATGATTGGGTATTTCCAACGGCTGACAATCCCGAAGATAACTATCGTTTAGCAGTTGCTGTTATCGAATCGAAACCGTGATTTTTTCGAATGTCCACGCTGAGGAAAATGGTTTCACGCTTCGACGATCTCGTATCGATCACGATTCAAGAAACAAATTGTCCGGACTGGTGTGATAGATACTGGCAATTACGCAAGATGGATACCTCTTGTTACTCCAAGAAAGTGGGGCGCCCCTTAGTAACCCTCGGCTTGTCGGAGCACCAATCATTCTCCTTTTTCCGGGAACGCCGTAATTCCGCGTTATCAGGTTGCGAAAGTTTGTTTTAAACGCCTGCGAAACGGAAGTACATCATTTCGATGGACTTTTGCGGTGTCGCACGTGTTCCGACTGCTTTAAATGAGTTTATATGCATATAAGAACGAAAATGGAATCTTTGAAGACGCCATCTTTTATATTTC
Source organism: Propylea japonica (assembly GCA_013421045.1). NCBI lineage: Eukaryota > Metazoa > Arthropoda > Insecta > Coleoptera > Coccinellidae > Propylea > Propylea japonica. The sequence continues at coordinate 48,399,521 of CM024244.1, read as the reverse complement.
GGTATTGGAAAACTCTAGTTTGCACTCTGGCAATTGTCAGATCTGTTGAAGATTTTTTACTCAAACAACTGCAGTTTTTGAGCAACCACAACGTCGATTTGACGAGCCTATCGTAGTTTAGTTGTTAGGCACCAAATGCCTTCATTGACTTTCATTCTCGTATACGTATAAAATAATGAGAAGTTGGGTTTTTGGCATCAGCTGAAGCAGTCAATCTACTACTTACTGCCAAGTATCGACTGTAGCCTATTAGCGTAGGAAGCGTCTGATTTTTGACACCCCCTAGCGATCGGCTATCACACTCTCTACTAAGGGGAACATTCACTCATCCCGGATAGCAAGTATCAGGGGGATTGAGCTCTGAGGTCTTCGGTGTTCTTCTTCTCCTGGGCCCTGGGTTGTTCGTCCTTCGTTGCTTGGTTCTGGATTTCTCGGTTGATGTTCTGGTAGTCGGTCTTGCAATATTTCCCTCCATGGTTGTTCCTGGTGTACATAGGTAGTGACCTACAAACTTCCTTACCGTTCTACCAGTATCGAAAAGTACTGCTTTTTGCATTATTTTATAAAGGTTGTCATCCAAATCTAGCTCCTTGAGGTTGGACTTGAAACTCTTAGGAATAATTCTTGTGATTGATATTATGAGAATGGGAATGGTTCTGGTACTAGACATTCCCCACTCCCTTTTGATCTGAAGTTCAAGCTCTCGATATTTCGATATTTTTTCAGGGTTTTTTGTCGTAGATTGTTGTTATTCGGGATTGCTACGTCTATAAGTATTGCTCTCTTCTCTTTTTTTCTTCACTACAATTATGTCAGGAAATCTCTCGGATTCAGATGGAACTAAAAAATAAGAAGACAAGTTCCCATATTTTTTTTCTAGCGGCCCTCCCTACGAAGATACAACCTCCTAAATGACGTCACTGGAAATTCATTTTAGTGGAATAAATTTCAATTATTTACTTCTTTCAATATTTTTTTTCGAAAACGGTTCATTTTATTGACACTGAACGAGGGTACCTTTTCTTTAGCTAATGTTCAAGGTATCCAAATTTGTTTTTTTAGCACCTTATCATACAGTGTTAAAAATAAGCATCAAAATTTTCAACCCAGTCCGCCCCTGATAAACTGAACAAGCTAATTGAAGTTTGAGTGCGGTGATTCAAGAGGTCCTTAATATTATTAAACATATCAAATTTTCATCAAATATATCGAGTAGTTTGAAACTTATTCCACTACAATGGATTTCCAGTGGCGTCATTTAGGAGGTCGTATCTTCGTAGCGAGGGCCGCTAGGAAAAAAAATGGGAACTTGTCATCTTCATTTTTTATGTTCTATCTGAATCCGAGAGATTTCCCACTTTTTCCGGGACACCCTGTATAAATTCAACGCCATTTTATCTCGAGAGAAAGTAATTGTTCATTCGGATATTTTGATTAATTTTTTCAACCAGAAATAGAAACAAAAAAAATTTACCAAGGCTTCTGGAATCACAATTAAGTGCGAAGAACCTCGTCAGGATTGTCTGGAATTGTCCAGGTTTATTTCCAAGAATAATCATAATATCCGCCAGTTCTTGGAGAAGACCCGACTGAACTCCACCCACAACTCAATTCGAATGACGCGAACTGCATATTATTATGTTCGGGAAGCGTAGGTTTATTTCCCACCTAGAATTATCGGGGGCAAGGCTTTCCAATGAAGCGTGATATGGATTTAATTCAGGTAACCGAATGTTGCATGTCGCCCTATAAAGTCGTCACGGATATGCTCGAATTCAATGAATCAATCAAACTTCGCTTCTCATTATCGATATTTGCGATTGGTGAATGACATTGCTCGGAAATAGTGAAGCTTAGGTAATGTTTTAGAGGTGGTTTCTGATCTCCTTTAGGTTTCGCCACATTTCTTGAAGATGTTTGAATAAGAGAGCAAGCTTTCAGTGTTTTGTAGAACATGGTTTTCTTAGCAAAACGTTATTGAATACATTTGGTGGTTGTTTGTCGATATAACATCCAATTTGGCTTTAAACTCTTCGATGTGTGTAGGCTTATTGACATAAACCTGTGACATCGAGTAAGCCCACAGCCAGAAGGCTAAAGACTCTAAATTGCGAGATCATAGAGGCCAATTCTGATGACAAGAGACCGAATTATATGCAACATAAAAACGTTTGTTATATGCATGCAAATATGCAATAAATGCTTGAAATATGCACGAAAATAGGAAGGAAGAAGGCGCAGTTAAGTATCTGCGTGTTGGCTTTAAAGTAAACGTGTAGGTACTTTCATATTTCCCACACACAGACACTTTTGCTTGTTGAGTGAGGATGTGTGACAAGCGTGAGTTGACGTTGAAAAAGATCTGATGTTAATGGCAGTGACGTGTGTTGTTATTAAGGAAAAACTGTCCAATGTATAAATAGCAAACCCGAGACTGTATTGCTAAAAATATGAAACGTGCACTTATTGCCTATACACGGTCGTTCTTGATCATTCTTCCACGTACGATGAGCAATGCACACGCTAAAAATCAAAACTATCCTGATTCCGGCAAAGGGAATTGCACATTCCAACTTTCGAACGGCGGAACACCATACACAAACTATTTTCACTGTAACCCGTACCACGCGCATTGAAGCCTTCGCGCTTCCTGGTTAGTGAGTGGGCCCCATAAGAGCGCAAGCTTTCAGTGTTTTGTAAAAACATGGATTTCTCAGCAAAACGTTATTGAATACATGTGGTGGTTTTAATCGATATAACATCTCATTCGGCTTTCAATACTTCGATGTTTGTAGGCTTATTGACATAACCTGTGACATCGAGTAACCTCACAGCCAGAAGTCTAAACACTGTAAATTGCGGATCGTGGAGGTCAATTCTGATAACTAGAGTCCGATTATATGCAACATAAAAACGTTGTTATATGCATGCAAATATGTATGAAAAATGCTTGAAATATGACGAAAATAAGAAAAATATGCACGAATATTGCAGAATATGTAATATTAAATAATAACTTTTGGAAACTAAAAAAAAAAAGAAAAGGATTTTTTATTTCAAAATCGACATATCAATAACTCTTAATAATATGGTATTTAAATTCATTCAATGCTTTAAACGTATACAGTTGAATATTGTTCCAAATGTTCATTGTTAACTTTTGTTTATTTTTGTACGTGGAAGAGGTTCGCTTCACATCCATGGACGTAACTGAGGAGAATTCGAATCTTGGTGCTATATTCTCACTTATAGTTTCAGGTAAAACTTCTGCCGTCACATTAATAAAACTCTCGATAAGAGACAAATCTTCGAAATCTGGATTTCCTTTCAATATCCTTTTAAACTTTCTTGAAGTTTATTTGGAATGCCAATGGCAACGTGAAGTTCATTTGGCGTATTTTACTCTTAATTGGATACTTTCGTAGCGCTCGGCTACTAATACCTACTGCGTTCCGAAATACGATGACAATAGTCACAATTATCTGTACCTATAATCACACAATAGACCGCATATTTTGTGAAATTTGATCGGATTCAGCATTTTATCGCATTTCGGAACGCAGTATGAACCGAAAAAATGCATAATAACTAGGGATAGAACGTAATACCGATATTGATATCGGTATATCGGCACTTGTTGCCGATATATCGTATCGTATCGGCTAGGAATATCGGCAATTTTTTTGCCTCTTCAGTGCATAAATGAATACATTATCAAACAAAATGAGAGTTCTCTTTCTATTTTTTCATTCTATTTGAGCTCAGTTAAAAACGTCGTGTTTAGCAGTACAGAATGTTAGGAAATGTCCCTCGCTAGTCGGTACCATAAGCCTATTGCACCCAATACTTTGCAACTTTTCACTTTGCACTTTTCAAATAAATAACGTTGCACGAAACGCATTCATAAATGAAAAATACAATGTGGAGAGTCAAGTTCAAAGTGGAAAACACTTCGCATAAAGTAAATGTTGGGAGAAATCTTCGGCAACATAATTAATTTTCACTTTTGAAATTTGTCAGAATGCAAAGTGCAAAATGAAAAGTTGGAAAGTATTTTAGTGCAATAGGCCCCTGGTACGGACGGAATTACAAAACGGACTTCCCCGGTCGTGTATGAATAGATGGCACATCGCAACTGTTTCCTCGCAACGGAATTGTGTATTATGAAACGAGACCTCCCCGGATTTCGCTTTGGTAATGTATCGGCCGATATATCGTATCGGCAAAAAAATGATATCGTTCTATCACTAATAATAACTGGATTATAGGTAAAATACGGAAAAGACAGTTGAAGATGTCTCAAATATGCCATAGCATATGCAAATGCATATAATCCGGTCTCTACTGATGACCAAATCGAGAAATGACCCGACCAGGAGCAAATTCGCTGTTCATGGTTTACTAGCAGAAGTTGTTTCATTATACTGAAACACGTATTACCATTATGACTCAGCAGAAGGAGGGAGACAGAGACTATCCTTTACGTTATAATCACAACTCACGAAATAGGACATGAACCCAAATTCAGCATCTTTTTTTTCCCCAGAGAGAACTGCATAAAGAGGGCACAAAATACGAAACACTTTCTCCCATCTCAAAGCGCGTCAGCGATCGAAATATAAAACGTAGAAGCAGCATCATTCGCCTCTACTCGAGAACTTACACATTTCCAGGACGAAAAAATCGAAGTGAACGAGGTGACACAAATACCGAACACTGAAAGCTAATTCCATTATTCCACCCCCGAATTTCGCGGCGCTCTATTAAATTCAAATCTGACTCGAACCATCCCTTGTTCGGCGATTTCTGCGCGTCAGATCCATCTCGTCCGAATGATTGAATAACATACTGAAATAATACATCCTGGTCTCTCAGCTACCCTTGTTTTTCGGGGTTCGGAATAGAACCGGGCAGATCTGTCCTCGACGACAATAAATTTCGACCCTCTTTATAGGAAAACGAAGCAATAGAAATGTTAAACTCGAACGAATTCGGAAAAAGATAAACTTCGTCGCAAAAACTGCGGAGTCATTAAAAGTTGGGAACGGAACTGGAAACTGATTTCTGTGAATGTTTCTTTCTTGGCCAAGTTTCGTTAAGGTTTTGCCACGGTTGATTAGAAATTCACAATGTGAAAAGGGAATAAGATATTAGCGCTGGCATTTTCTTATGTTACTATTTCTTGAACTTGATTGGAACACTTTGAGTTACCCTGAAGAACTGTTCGAATTGCTTATAGAGCCTTGATCCATTCATAATTGTCAGCCTGTTCTATGATCATTCATTCGATCTACAGAGCCATCCTACGTGCATCTGACCTACCGATACAATTGATCTACCGGTTCAATGGATCTACCGTTCATCTGATCTACCGGTTCAATTGATCTACCGTTCATCTGACCTACCGGTTCAATCGATCCATCTCCATCATCGATTTCCATCTAAACTAACTAAAAACTGCGCATTTGTGAAGACTGAATATTCCTGATATTATGATGAAAGTCGTTATAATAAAAGGAATCAAATTGTTTCCATAAATTTGATAGGAAATCGATGGCATACTTTTTAGCGAAGGTTAGCGTGGAACGAATAAAAAAACAGCAAGGGTTAAAGAGAACATTTCAATCAACCGGCTTTCTGATTCTACGGATTCAAATACGCCGCATTATTAACATATTCATGGAAGTATTGTTAAGCAGCGATTATGGAGCTAGAACGTCCCGAGCATAATAACACCGTTATCTTAATGTAATTGCTATTCTTATGTTTCGCCGTCATTACGATATCGCCGCTACGAGTACGATCTCAGTGGCAGCTGGTGTATGGGGTTGACTTTCATATTTGTGGTTTAGAGAACAAATATCAATTTTGAACTCGTGGAAAAATATACATGCCTTCTCCCCTTCTGCAATGATCTGTAAACTGATGCAATTATGGAATGGTTCCTGTAACTTTCTTATTTACCAGTGTCACTTTTGAACTACTTATCGGAAACATACCCTTCAATCGTAAGATTTGATCATGGAACTTTATGTATTATGAGTAAATGGTTTTGATTTGAAAATAAATTTATCTGAATGTAGTTTGCGTTTGTTTCTTTCATCTAATGAATTGAAAACAGGAAAGAAAGATATTTCTTGGTTAAAATTGCTGTAGAGCATTTATTATGTTTATAGTACAGTGGTTCTTCAATCTGAACATGTTCACAAACTGGCCATTCGGCATTTCTTCAATCTAAACATTTTCTGGGCATCCGGCATTTCGAATGGATTCATTTTATCAAGCAATCTTTTCCTTCAAATTCTCATAAAGTTCTTACTTAAAAAAAAAATGATTTTCAGGTCATGTATATTATTGGACAATGTTTTACCTGTTATGATTTTCTTCCGGTAACAATTCAATAAACAAATCCATATTAATTTTATTCATCAGAATTTCTTATATTAAAACGTTGGTGTTCGTCCTGAAATAAATGAACCATTCAACGTAACCTCAAAATTCCATTCGATAATGCTTCTGATCATCCGTCGAGTACTCGTAAATATTTAACGATTTCTGTAAGCTTCAGATCCCTTAAAGAGGTCCAGAATTGCAATTTCCTGTAAGCTTATGAGAAGTTACAAATTGGCTTACAGATGAAAGCAGAATACCACCATAAATTTCTTTGTTGCCTAGAAGAAAACATTCACGAGCCGCCACTGTCCGTCTCCGTCTGGAACCCGCGTTTTGAAGAATTTTACAATATTAATAAACGTACAACCTTGTGCAGCGGAAAATGCATAACGTACAGATTGCTGTTTGTTTTAAGTAATGTAGCGGCTCTAATGAGTTGTGAATGTCAGGAACTCTGAGATGTAGTAATTGAGGTGTCAAAGATGACATCGTCGTTTCTACTTTGCATCTAGACGGAATGTGAAGGCCGATCTTTAGGAAATTGCGACCTTGTGAAGCGACTCGATTATTTTTCTCGATATGACATTGTCGAATCCCCTTGCATGATTCGCAAATTTACATTATCAAACTCGATTTCACTTTAATGTACATATACAGAATTTTTATTGCAGCTTGTGAGTATTAGAAAGCTACACTGCGCAAAAAAATTAACGCACATTCTGAAAATCTCAATTTTAAGGAAAGTTACATTGACTTTATAACTTATTTTTTATGTTCTCTCGGGAAGGTTTTGACTGGAATGCTTATAAGTGATTTAATACTTGGTATTTCCACCCCTGCGTTAATTACAGCTCGGCAACGACGGTTCATTCTCAAAATGAGCGATCTTAAAATGTTCTGATCTAATCCTTCCCAGTTTTCTCTGAGTTGGATTCCTAAGTCATAAGGAGTAGCTGGATGATTTTCTGAACTCCTCAGCCTTCTATTGAGGTTGTCCCAAATCTGCTCAATCGGATTGAGATCTGGACTTCTTGCGGGCCATTCCATTAGAGAGACTTCAACCTCTTCCAGGTACTCTTGAACGATGCGCGCACGATAGGGTCTGGCATTATCGTTCATAAAAATGAAATTCTCACCAATGTATGAGGCAAATGGCACTACATGCTCTTCAAGAATGTTCCTTATATCAGGTGTTCCAAGCCCAAGGTGAGTGGCTTATTAGATCAAATTGGCGAGTTACGAAAATGACTCTAGTTCGCTCAATATAAGAGATTTAAGTCCAAAATTTAGCAAGTCATTAGATATTGATCTAATCTATGTCACTGCTTTTCAATTATAGTTGTCAGTTATATAGGATGCACCAAAAAAAATCATCATTTGCCAAGTTACAAAATCTGATAGGCCACTCACCTTGGGACACCCGATATACCTATCCGCATTCATAGCCCCATTATCAACGACCACTAGGTCTATGCGAGCAGTCAAAGATATTTCACCCCATACCATAATCGATCGATTTTTTTTGCACAGTGTATATTCGTATGAACTTACACATTGCCATATTCTTATAATAATAATCTAGTTCTACCTCTTGAATCGATTTGGTAGTCGTCTGCTGTGTCAGATTTTTGTGTTCATGAGGAGTCTTCCAATATATGTATCAACTTTTACTGCAGCTTATACCTTCAATGGATCAATCACTAAGTTCGTCGAATTGGCATTTTTGAAATGGAAGTGTGTTCTGTTCACCAGGAGATCAGGAGGCAGTCTGGTACTCGTTATTGCTGTCCATGCAGAATTACCTTGGAGGCACGTGTGATATTATATCACGGACGCGAACATCTTCACCCCCATTAAAAATAGGTATTTCATGGCAATATCAGAGTTTTTTTTTTGATAAAACGATAGACTTTTTTATGCTTATATCAACGCAACTTCCACAAATTTTTGGACACTGCTTTGAATTGGCATTGAATTCTTACTGCAAAATTCAGCTTGATCGAATCGAATAACTCGGAATTATTCCAAAAAGTTCATAATTTAGAAGAAAATAAAATTCTATGGTTCTGATGATGCGATCCTCCCGAAATGTTGTATGAACATTTACTATTTCAATATTCATTCACAATATATGTTCCACTCGAATCGGATATCATGTTATGGAAATAAAAAGATTCTTCTTTTCAATATTACAATTTAATTTTCTGTAGTTTTTTTAACACTATATCCACAAAACTTTACATGGTCCTTATTATAAGTATCTCGCATGTGGCCGCAAAATTTAATTTCGATTGCTTTTGTTTCGTCTGAGATATCAAGGAACAAAAATTTTGAATGGCCATATTTATGGAACATCCTGTACGATTTGGCTGGTTAACGAACTTAACCGCGGCATTTGTGAACCGAACTCACCCTGAAAATCTCAAATCTCTAGGACAATCCCGTCGGAAGTTATCGTGCTAACGGCCAGCTAGCCGACGAACAGAGTTGAATTTGACCACGAATTAGTCATCAAGGAGTCGAACTCTATCTTGTGATACCATTTTCGGCAGAAAATTCGAAAAATACAGACATTTGGACAAAACGATATAGCACTCGTTTAAGTAGAACGAGCAGTCAAAATGAATGTCTGCCCGATTGCCTGGGCAGTTGAAAATGAAAGCATTTCTCATATCTGTATCCCAATCCACAAAAATGTTTTACGGGATCTTCTTTTTCTGGGAATACGTGGAAGAGAGCTGCGTTCCATCCAGCCTCCATTCCGGGCCAACATTGACTTGATAAATTAGAGAAAACATGCCTGGGGAAATGATCAGAAAGCAGTACACGTGTAGACAGCGTAAAGAAAAGCGAGGGAAACGGATGGACTCTTGGACTCTTCTCCGAATATCTTCACGATCTTCATGGCCACTAATGAAAGTACTTTGCACAGTCCACCCGACTCTGAACAATGTTTCTCCATAAACGCTTAATCCTTCATTGACCCAGTTATACACTGACCAGGCCGGTTCACTGAGTAAAGCGCAAACACAGCTGCCCTCTATGAAGAATTAATGATAACCAACCGCGCGAATCTCCGGAACCAAAATAAAATTAACGCTCGACGGAATCACGATGCGAAAAAGCACTCGAGCCGAGATTCTTTCTTCGCCACAACGGATTCCAAAGTTCGTTTCGACTCTTCTCCGAATATCTTCACGTGGCTAACCTCCTTCTTGACCCCCCCAAGTCTCGAGGATGCGATAACGCTGTTTATACGTGAAGTTCATCGATCGGTTGTGCCTTGTCGGCATTTCCGGGATCAGCAATGGCGTTCCCTACCTTTCAATTTTAATTAAAGGTTCATTTGTTAACCCGACTGTTCGACTCGTCCGATTTGGAAAGGGATCGAGCAGGCCGTGCGTATCCGTAGCCGCCGTTGAATCTCTGCACAATGTGGAATTAACATTTGACCCCATTACAATTTATTATGGGGAATTTCGCAACTATAAGTTGGTTTCGGTAATGGATGTTCCTCTGTTCGAGGCAGTGAGCAGGAATTTTTAGAGGGTTGTATGGTATTCATTAGGGCATTAGGGATCAGGTAGGTGAATAGTTTAATCGGAACGGTTCCGCTTATTGTAGTCGTAGGCAACTTGATACAGGCTTTGGAATAATAAACATAGATAAAGGCTTTCGTGGAATCGCTTAGAACGTCTTGGAACAATTTTGTTGATTATTTCGAATTGAAACTGCATTGTTGAACTTGGAACCCGATGGTTGAGCATTCGAAGGAAGGCTGCTCGTAGCATGATAATGTTTCTTAAAATCACTTGGCTTCACAGCCGCCAAAAATTGGGTGTTTCCATCACTCGGAGAAACTTGCATGAAGGCCCTGATGTAGGACCACTGCTAACATCTCAAAGAGTGAAGAGGAAGTAATCAGTGCTTTCAGCATGCGATCTGTGATGATTGTACTTCTCATTTTGACACTACTCACTACTAGATGTCACCATCTGTAGGATAATACTCGATAGAGTCTTACAAGTGGTCTTAATGTAGAAGTTTTTCAATAGGATGTTGTCTCCCAGGGATATGGGACACTGACGAGGCCTAATAAGGCCGAAACCGGTCTGTCTCTTTCCTCATTGACAACATCTTGAATAATCATCCCAGTCCGCACGAAGAAGGTTCTGTGAGCCTATAAATTGAAGATTGTATTCATTTCGATGATAACTATTTTCAATTTATCTATGTTTCACAATAAATATGTTTTGCCTTTTCAGTGATATTACTTTTGAGTTATATAGATTCACATATCCTGAAGAAGTTGTCCGATTCCTAATTGCCAATGCCTTCTATTGTTGCAGTCTTTATCATTTGGTCCTCTTTCACTCAGTATTGATTTTCTTATTCCACTAATACATGTCGTTCTTGATCTTCCTCCTTTTCTGTTTTCCGGAGGTATCCATCTCATTACTTTCTTTGATAATCTATTCTCTGCCATTCTTTGCACATGTCCATACCATACCAGCAGCTTCCCATCTATATATTCTGTGACTGTCTCTTTTATTTCCATATTTCCCTTATTGTCAAATTCGGTACACTCTCCCTTCTCGAAGTTCTTGATGCTCGTCGTATTGCATCGATTTCTGTTGCTTCTATCCTCCTCCTCAGTTGTTCTTTCAATCGCCAAGTTTCGGATCCATAAGATCAATAAATTGATTTTTTAACCATTGTAGAAATAGTTCTTCATCAAATCCTACAAATGAGCAGAAAGTTCCCTCTTTGGCTCATTGTCGTCGGATATTTTCTTTTCGCTTTAGACTTCAATTGGGAAACAAAAAAGATTACTTGGTGCTAGATCCGTACTGTAGAGTGGGTTGACTACTGATTTGAAGCCATTGCAACTTTGCTCTTGTGAATCTCCTAACAACAACTCCATCCTTGGTCAATTTTATTCGACGTTTCTCTTTGATTATCAGAGATGAAGACATCGCATTCGGGGAGCTACTCCAGTTTCTAAGGTAAGAGTGAGACTCCACTTACCTCATATCTTCGAATAGGAGCGAACACCTTGCACGACCTTGCAAGACCTCCAAACTGCCGAAATACTATATTGGTCCAAATCGAAGAGTACAGATTCTGTGGAGAAGAGGAGGAAACTCTGGAGCATCTCGCAACGGAATGTCTGGCTGGCTATCTGTCCTCAACGCAGAGAGTGCCTAGATAAGGAACTGATAAAAGCCGAAGATCCCTGAAACCGCTCCAGTTTCTGAAGTTCATCAAGGTATGAGGTACAATATACCATAAGATCACGTTGCACGAGTACCCTTTCATGAATCTTGAAGGACATGGTGAGCTTTTGAGAGGCTTCAACAAAGCCTAGGAGTAAACGCAATATAATCATATCACATCAATGTCGATTCGTATCCGATGGTTTCAGCCTCCAAAATCACTCTCATAGTGGAAAATATGAAAGCTTTCATCTCGATGAAATAGTCGGGAAAATCAAATTGGACTCCTCCGTAATTGCTCTCGAATGCACTACGAGTTCTCCATGCTCATACGCAAATTCGAAAAAAACGTGAGTTAGGTGTGATGGATGAAGAGGCAGAATAATGGGTGGAAGAAAACGCGTTAATTCGCGGCCGTAGATTTATGGCACGCGGTGGAGGAAACAAAGCTCCAGGCAATCGCCGCATTTCCATCTGCACTTTCATCTCGCCATCCACGTACGACAAATGGGAAAAACGTGAGCCCGTACGTCATATTTTCATACGGAAAGATTAAAATCGAAATGACCTTCCAAGGCTGCCGGCTTTATCAGCGACGAATTCCAAGCAGATCTCTCTCCTCCACGTCGTTTCGCGCTATGGCGAAGTTCGTTGACTTCGCGAAACGCAAACAAACGACGATCGACCGTCTGGCGACCGTAGACATTGCGGTGCCCTGGGGCATATGATACGTCATTAAAAAGGGGCCTTCTCTGGAGATGATCGTGTTGGTCAAATTGAGCAATCGTGCGGATGATCATAGTATAGGTTTCGGCGGTTTTTGAGGTATTGCAAGGTCGTGCGAGGTGTTCGCTCCTTTTCGAAGCTATGAGGTGCGTGGAGTTAAACTTTGCGGTTTTCGGCTATGAGTTCAAGTATGAAACGCCATTGATGTGATATGATTATACAGTGATTACTCTAAAGGTTGACGCTCACTTGGACGAGACGAAGAGTTGTTTTCCGCCGGAACGGTTTGCACTGAATCAAATGGGTAGACGCTCACTCAGGAGGCGCGAAACGAAGAGCCGAATAGTTAGACGCGAGGTATATTAGACGCGCACTTCGAAGATGGGAGGCGCTCGACAGGAACGCTTCGTTTTCCGTTGGGGTATTCAGCATTGAAAAAAATGGGTAGAGGCTCACCTAGGAGGCGCGAAGCGAAGAGCAGCGATGAGGCGAGTCGTTAAACGCGTGGATCATCTACCCTTGTTCATGCGGGTGGGCCGCATGCAACAAGGGCAATGAAAATTTATTGCGGCCTAGAGATAGGAGAAATTTCTTCAGATGACTGCTCGACGCATCGCTTCGTCCAAGTGCGCGGTCCTCAGCGAACCTACCAAGTGAGCGTCAACTTAAGGCTTTATTGAAGCCCCTCAGAAGCTGTTCAGCTTGTGCAAGTTATGAAAAGCAGTTGTGTTCTGTGTAGGGTTCATTACTGTGTCCTTCAATATTTGTGATTCATGAAAGGGGTACTCATGGAATCAGAGAGTCCGGTCCCCTCTGAACAACTACATCTCGTCTGCGAACCTGCCTAGTGATATAATGATCAAGGAAGTAAGCACTGAGAAAAACATCAGGAAATTGCTGAGTAAAAGGGAGGAATGGAAACGGGAATACACCGACTATAACCTCAAAGAAAATACCGTAAAATGGTATACATATGGTTTCAAAACCTCTACAGGAGCTGGCTCTGGGATTTACGGGCCAAGTACCAAGTGTGCACTGTCGCTATGCTCCTGTATGAGCGTCTTTTAAACGGTCTTAGCTATTGAAAGATGTCTAGATATAAATCTAGAAAGAAACTATCAGAAGTGCGATATAGCCATACACTCAGGTAGTCAAGCTGCTATTGGAGACTGAGCTCCTAAGTCATCGACTCAAAGATGATCAGGGAGTGCCGGAATAAACTCAATAAGGTAGGCAAGAAAAATAAGGTCTTTTTAATCGGGGTTCCCAGCCATTCGGGAATCAAAGGAAACGAAGTGGCCAATACACTTTGAAAAGAGGGCGCACGAATGTCACTCATTGGCAAAGAACCCTTTTGTGGTATAGGTAAATCTACCTATAAGGAGTTTATGGACAAGGAGAAAGCAAAAAACTCTGGCGTAATCTCCCAGGGTTAGATCATTTCATCAAGTTCTTCGGAACTTTGAAACATTAAGATCCAAAAGATATCTGGATCTAAGTAAGAAACAATTACACCTCTTCACTGGCTTTATTACAGGACACTGTCGCCTCAGGAAGCACCTGTTGAGGATTGGATTATCGGACACTAACGAGTGTAGGTTCTGTGGGGAGGAGAAAGAAACCCCCATTCACCTATACACGGAATGCTTCAGCATTGCGAGCCTAAGGAGAGAATGCCTTGATCGAAAAACTTATTGGCAGCTTGACTGTCCGTGTATTATATGGCTATATCATCTCTTCGCAGATTGAACTGATCGCATCTCTCAAATGTGTGTATTTCCGTTTGAAATAAAAAATTCCCTTCTAAGTCTAGGATCGAACTCGCAACCTTTCTATTACCAGTCCGACGCTCTAACCCGTTGAGCCAAGGCACAGTCATTATTTCTAGAATGAGAGATCAAGGTCTTTATTCTTGTAAAAACGAAACTCCGCAAAGGTGAGTTCAAGGTTCCATAATAAACAATACGCTCAATAAATCGTTGATGCCACTTACAAACGTGTATCTCCGTTCTCACGATCTATGGAGATAATCAGCTCAATTAGCAAACAGAAAGAAATGTTCAATTCGAATACATTTTCTTCTTTTTCGAAACAGAGAATTATTTGGTATTCTTGAATTGACCCATTCCAAGATGGAATCTATGTACATTTTAGAGCCTGTTACTTTTACAAGAAGTTCTTCTGGTGGAACTTAAATATTGAGATCGTTGAAGTGGAATATGATGAAAGGATGGTCAGATAGAATTTCGAACAGAATTCGAGTAGGTGGAATCAATTGGTAAACTTTTATACCTCGGGAAATGAAACTTCAGAAAAATTAGGTTCATTCAATGGACAGTCGAATGCCTGCCACTTATTTGATAGAAAAGTATTTCTCAATTTAAAGAAGTTATTATACCTTGAGGACGTGAAGCTGAAATGAATGGGACTCGAATCGATGTTTGCAAACTTGTTGGAACAAGTTAATGACTGCGTAGAGCAGGATTCCAATTTCAACAATGCTAGGCGAGAAGAATGTTCTACTTCCAATGGGTAAATGTAAAAAGGGTAAAGCCGGTCCCAGACAATGCGTGCATTCGGCCAATGTGCCTTCGTAGTCGCCTTCGGGTACGCTCCCAGACACTGCGCCAATCGCGAAATATTCGTCATTCGTCATTCTGTTGACAAAGGTTCGCCAAACGGCCTCAGTATAGAACAGTAGCGGAGAGGCTAAACGAATAATACCTAAAAACAACGTGGAATCACGTCGCACGACTCTGACTGAAGACAGAATAGGCCGTATAGTACGCGAAGATAAACACATTGTCTGGGAGCTAACACGAATGTGCGCGAATGTACTTCGTCTTCCTTTGGTTCGTGCAGCCCGTACCGACAGGGCTTCGGATAGAAGGCCAATGCCGAATAATACACGAAGTTGAGCTCCCACACACTACGCGAAGCACCGCCAATGCCGAATATTCGTCGAATACACGCAGTGTCTGGGACCAGCTTAATAATTAAAAAATTCACATATTTGGACAGAAGGATATATTGTTGTGCCAAGAAACAACAGCGAAAAAATTAGATGAAAGGTTGTTCTCTAACCACATTAAGATCACTTGAAATCCATTTGTACTCTGCTAATTTTTATTGCCGCATTAATTATCAACAAGACCATCAAAAAGCAAGAGTCGATGATTAACAAGAGGTTCAAATCGTTCGTTACAAATGCATTTCGCTAACGACCGTTTCAATCATCCGCACAAACTCAATATCGCAAAACAAACTAATAAACGACACGGATCTCGACCGGCAGATGGCGTGATTAACTAGACGCGCCGGCGACTTTAAACTCGACGTCCCATTAACCCATACAACTTCTGTAAATAACGGTTCATTCAAAGACATGTGTTTTTCCGGAATAACGACTTCCTCTTTCCGCAATATATATCGCTTCTATTCGAAAGCGCTCCAGTCGAAATCGTAATATCGCCAGTGCGCTGCTTCCATTGGCCGCATACTCGTCGATAAATATAGCACACATTTTCTGGCGAAATGAAAACCCATAATCACTGCCTTTCATGATTGAGAGGCTTATCTGGCGGCTCTTTCGCATATATTCGATTCAGTTTGAGAGCGGATTTCGTTGGTTTGTGGAACTAAATGACGATTATTTCTTAGTCAATTTACAGAGTGAAACGGGAACATAAGGTTACGTTGCAGAGAAAATCGGCACCAAGAGAACATCACAAAGATCGATTAATGCGCTGAAGTTCCCTATGCATATCGTTGTGATTCGACTTGTTTGTTTCCGTAACTCCCACTAAGAACAAAAAAACGGACAATATCATTGTTAACTTGAGGGAAGAGTAGTAGACTAGTTGTTAATAAGCCCATACAAAAATGATATCCGATCAACCCGGTTGGCAGCCAAGTTGATCGTTTGTTGTCTGTAATATACAGCCCTAGTAATTACGCTAGTAGTTAAACTAGGGGAGTTCTGGCTCACATTTTAACTTTTGCGGGAAAAGTTTCCGGGCCGTGTTATCTCTCGAAGTGGTGATCACAATTGACCACCGAGATCTTGTGATTTACCACCTTGCGACTTTTTCCTTTGGGGCCACGTGAAAGAGAAGGTCTACGCCAATAACCCTGCGTCGATTCAAGACCTCAAAAGACAAACATTTCGGTCGCAGAACATAGACGTTCCAACAAGACTCTACACTGGCTCACTCAGTGCGAGTGAACGAAGAACGGTTGAAAAACAACCTTTTGAACTTCATTTCGACCACATATTAGCTTTCGAATTGACCAGACCTGAATCCAATGGATTATTCTCTCCAGGCCACTTCAGAAAACAGCCCCGAGACGCTAAAATAGCGGCAATCTACGTTCGAGCAACTTGCGATTCGTTTTTTGACCTTTTCAAGGCAATCGTCATAGTGAAATGTGGTCATATCGAGTGTAAGTGAATTGATTCTGAAATTTTGATTATTTTCACATGTTCTGTACATAAAATTAATGAAAATAATTTTCCTAGCTGAATGTATGGCCTTTTGAATAGGTTACACCCTGTAAACTCCAATCAACATCTTATATCGACAAATTTCGCCCTATTGCCGTGCCCAAAATTTCATCCTGGCAACTGCTAGAGGCGAGGGTTGCGATCTCACAAAGCGACAGGGCAAGAATCTCGTACGCCGACAACGGATATTGCACAGCTAAGGAATAATCGATAGGGACCTCACTCGAATATCATAATAATCAGGAAAAACTTCCGGGAAGTTCGGCGTTGAGTACTGAACTTGAAATAGATTTCGGCGTAAGTGTGATCCGAATTCAGATAAGTTTGGGCGCGGATGAAATATCTTAAACCTAATTTCGGAAGCGGATACGGTTTTGGATGAATGCCTCGCTCCAGATTCAAAGTTGGTGTGAAAAATAAATCACTCGTTCTTTCCGAAAATATAGCTCCTTTCCGGGGGTGAAAAAGGGACCACAGAATCTGCAATACAGCCCCGAAATAGATTTATTGTCGGATGTCGGATTCGATTCGTGTTTGGTGGTATCAACTTATCGTGGCTTCGGACATTTATTATGGAGTTCGGTTGGGAATACAGCAGATTCAGGGATTCTTTAGGAATAGAAGTCGCTTCAGGCTAATCTGCTGCAGCTGAAGGACATGACTAATGTTCCATTTTTCTGTCAGATTCAGGTGACTGTTGAACATTATTCAATACTTTTCTGTGGGATGATAACCAAATCGCAAAATGGCTGCCCTATGTCCTCGATAGCCTCACGACTCCATCTTTGAGGTCTTGAATCGACGCGTCGAATGTTTGTCTGCCCACGGCACGGCTTCAAAGCAGCCTCTAGAACACTTTCTTTAAAATAATTCGGATTAACTTTGACGCCAGTCTCAATGAAAACGATTGGGAGCGCCCATTCGCCGTTACAGCGGTCCAAACCACTAGATGATTCAGATTCTCATATGAACGGTTTTCAGGTATTTTTAACATACTGGAAATGCTCATTTTGATGGTAAACACCGATTAGAATTTAATGTAAGATCCATAAATAGTTTCTACCATTAGCTGGAACCAGGACACTTTTTGAAAGCAAAAGAAATTATTTCTGCATTCACTCAATCTCAGAAATATTATAGCAAGATTATGTTTTTTTCGTCATGTTTCAATAACACCAGTGCTGTGCAACGTAGGTGTTCAAGGAGCTAAACTGACAAGTAAGTCCATTCATAATAATAATAATAATAATAATAATAATGTTTATTGATCCATTTAGACACACAGTGGTGTATAAGACAAGTCAGTATACAAAGAAAATAATTAAATTTAAATCAAAGACAAATTTATACAAAATTGGTATCACTGAAAAATTCCGCAACACTATAATACGCCTTATCCACTAACAGAGATCTTAACCTAGACCTGAACACAGAAAAACCAAGCAGCCTCATTGCAACAGGTAGATGGTTGAACATTCTAATACCTTGGAAATGTGGAGAGGATTCATACTTAGATGTTCTGTGCTGAGGAATGAACAATGTTGTAACATTTCTTGTTTTGTACTTGAAATCACCAGAAAGCTTGGGAATATCGTTAATATTCTCTTTAATATATACTAGACATTTGAATATGTACAGGCATGTCACCGTCATAATCTTATTTTTAATGAATGTTGGTCTACACGATGTCTGAGGACTCAATCCAAATATCAGGCGAATACCCGTTTCTGAGCAATCAATATTCGCGAGATATTTACAGAATTACCCAGATTAATGTATTATAGTTCAAATGCGTGTGAAAAATACTATGGTAGATGGTGATCAAGGACTCAGCGGGCAAATAACCTTTTAATCTGCTCAAAGCGTAGTAGGATGTGTTCAGCTTTTTGACTAGATAATCTAAGTGGTCGCACCATCTAAGTTGTTCATCTACAACTAAACCCAGAAATTTTATGGATGATTTAGATGTAATTGAGATGTCGTCATGGTCGAAAGTGAATGTTTCATTTTGATTCTTGAGGTTGAAGACATATTTTGATGAACAAATAATCCATCTGCGAAAAATTCATTCGCATATTGACTACAAACATTCTTCGAACATAAACTAGAAAAGAATGTGCTACCTATCAAACGTCTGCTATCCATAAATCCAACTACTCAATATGGAATCTCCAAAAAAGCGAAACTCATTAATACATCATTAAAATTCAAGGTGTATTTTAGGCGATAAACACCGTTACACCGGGCAATCATTTATGAGTTTCATGAACCCCAACTGTTTCGAGATTCCATGGTCGTTACATGTCGGATAGCAAGCGCATAGTGCGCCAGCTCTAGGCCAGAAATTGAACCTTACGTGAAATTTGATGCCTCAGAGGGACTTGCGATCCCTGGGATTCCCAGAAATTTATAGAACTGTCGTTGAGGCACAGATCGATGGAACAAAGTTCATTTAAGGCCGTTTATAACGAGCTGTGGATATCAAGTTATATAGGGTACATATTAAGCTGAAACTATATAACGCCTCCTGTTGTACGTTGTATAATGAGAAGTGTTAATTAATTTATAATTGCTTCTACAATGTGACTACGAACGTCTGTTTAATATTCAATTATAAGAAGCAGGAAATTTGCAAAGCAAATAACGTTTTTGGGATTTTGTAGTATATTGGAATGAAATATCTGTAATCGTGAAAGATAAGGAATTTAATTCCAGTATATGCTCGAAGTACGATTCTTGTTGTGTAATGGAGCAGAACAAGAAATTAGTGTGTCAAAAATCTTAATGAGTACTGCAGAATTATGTGATTTCGCCCTTCTTTAGATTTCTCTGGGTTTATTAAATGTCAGTTACAGTGGCTGCAAATCTGAGAAAATATTTGAAATATACTGCATTGCGTTTATTTCTTATTATATTCTCGAATTAACCAAATTACAGCGTGATTTCAGGAAATTTGTGTATATCGTTATTTTATTCTATCATTTAGTTACTTTGTTTTGGGGAATAATGTATTTTCACTGTAATTAATATTTCATTTTTGAATTCTTCGTTCTCAATTTATGACAAAAATTCTCTTCTGCTTTTGTTCATGTGGTGCGTCATTTTTCAGTGAGAATCACCCCTTCATATATTCGCCCTGTATATATTCGCCACTTACTCATATATTTGGAGCAATAAGAGGTGCCAGTAGTTTCTCAAAAAGGAGATTTAGGTCTTCATCTCACCTGGAAAAAAAGATACAGAATTAATACAAAGAACATAAAAAATGCATTGCATGTTGTTAATATTTAGTCAGTCGAATGCAAAAAATTTATTCGAATATTGCAAACGAAATTAACGTTATAGAACATACATAGTTTGAATCAAACGAATCATGTTCGAATTTTACTTATTGTTAGGTTTTCAAATCACCAGGTTTTTAAATCTATTTTTATTATACCTTCATTGGATATGGATTAAAATTTTAAAACTGGGGATTTAATTTTTTACCTGGTTTCTTCAACGCTCTTCATGAGCAGTAAAAATTTCATGTTGAACTGTTTGGAGAGTGTTTGGAGTTTTTTTTAGATTTTCTATTCGAACTATCTTCACAAAATTTTGCACAAACTTAAGTTTAGTTATTGAGCAAAAATTTTGAATTTCGTTTCGGTCGGAGAATCATAGTTCTGGAAATTTCAATTCAAAATTTAAACGTCCGAGTCCCTTGAGACCATTTCCGGCTCAAAATTCGAGAATAACAGACATTTGGTCAAAACCTCAGAGTAAAAAATAAACCTTGCCATCACGTATTTGTTATGTAGCCAAGTAGAGTCTGTCTATAAGCGCGACAAACTTTCGGCGTTGCGAAATCGTGCCGTATGTTTATTCCGTATTTGGATAATTGGTTCACCGCTCCCCTACTCTGATACTAACGGCTTGCGTCTGTTACAGATAATTCTGTCAGTGCGGCAACATTGTCTGTTAGTGTTTAGTTTCTTGATGCGATGTGTTTACATTTTCATTTCGATTCTACGTTCATAACTGAATTATTTCAATGATTAGGTGGCAGTTTATTGTTGCTTAAGGCTATTCCGTTAATTATAGCTAGGGCAAAATAACGCAAAGGTATTATTTTCAGGAATTGGAGAAATGCAAATCTAACCAATTGTTTACTTCA
Source organism: Propylea japonica (assembly GCA_013421045.1). Classification (NCBI taxonomy): domain Eukaryota; kingdom Metazoa; phylum Arthropoda; class Insecta; order Coleoptera; family Coccinellidae; genus Propylea; species Propylea japonica. Next base: position 48,378,526 of record CM024244.1, on the reverse strand, counting down.
CACTTCAGAGTGGCAGTAAAATGCTTTCCATCTCACTCTAATGCTTGGTTGATTAAAATGCAGTACTAATAAACATGGTGATGCCCCTATCACCATGTTTATTTCTTACTCTAAGGTCAAAACGATAACACGCTATTCCCCAAGGATCAAGCGCTCAAAAAAAATTTGGGATATTCCATTCGCTCAAACAAAAGCCCTCTGTGAAAATTAATTGAAAATCCTAATAGAAAACGGCGCTCTAGCCCAAAAAGTAATAGAGCAACGTAATGCGGAACTTACGAGTACAAAATGACCGTTCTCGCATGTGACCTCGGCGGCGTTGAACAGAAATAATTCCAGACTCATTTGATATTCATGGAAGTTCTCCTAGGGAATAAGCGTACCACCAATTCTGACCTAAAATCCAGGGAAAAACGCACACGTAGATCGAGTTGTATACAGTTAGGCCAACTGACAAATAAATGGACGAAGATACGAAATGACGCACCGGATACAGGCGAAAAGTTCTTGGAACTCGATTGTATCTGGTATCGAGTTTACGAGCTCCATAATGAAAATTTAATTCCGCTACGAGATATGTTTCTATGAGGGAAAATTAGTTCTGGAAGCTGGGCTACTGCGACATTACGATGTTCATTAAACGTTCACGTTGCATTTTCTGCGAAAAGATAGGATCCACAGCATATTATAAGACGCATTCCGTTCATATTTGAAAACGAAAAGAAGAGACATTTGAGCAAAGCGCTAGCCCTGTATTCCCAGAGGTTCAAGAGCACAAAAAAAATGGATAGCCCATTCGCTCAAACAAAAGCCCTCTGTGGAAATTTAATTGAAAATCCTAATAGAAAACGGCGTTCTAGCTCCAAAAAGTAATAGAGCAACGTAATGCGGAACTTCTTCTTCTTCTCTGTGCGGTGCCTTACCGGCCGAACTGAGGCCTAGTGGCCCATTGTTCACCCGCATCATTCTACAGAGACTCAGCTCCTCAGACACGAAGACAGAAATGTCGCGAGCCTGCCAGGAGTGGTCCCTCTCACCATAGGAATAGAAGGTGTTGGATTTCCTAGGTGTGTTGACCTTAACTCAGTAAGGTTTTCACAGTTGAACAAAATATGCTCAACGTTTCATCAGTACTCCTGCACCACCGGCATAGGGAGCAGCTCGTCAATCCCATTCTCTTCAAATGCTTGTTAAACAGGTGACCAGTCAATGCACCAGTCACCAGACTGAGTTGTTTCCTCTCCAGCAGCAGAAGCCTATTGACCTCAGATCGCGAGGACGGTCTTTCAATGAGAATCCTCGACCACCTCAGGCCCACCCCTGCGCTCCATTCCGAGGAAAATTCCCTGTTCAGCCAGTTCCTGAAGAAACTTCTGACAGATGTGCGACAGATTGGCAGCGAAGGCTCCGGACCAAAAATGCTAATCCGGCTCCCCGCCTAGCCAGTTCATCTGCCTTGACGTTACCAGGTATATCCGCATGAGCCGGACACCAGATCACTTTCAAAAAGTTATCAGAGCCCAGCCTACGCAGAGCTTTCCTGCATTCTTCTACCAAAAGAGAATCCACTCTAACATCAGATAGAGATTTCAGAGTTCCCTGGCTGTCGCAACATATATAAATGTGCTGGCCAGAGTATCCCCTGCGAATGTTTTCCAGTGCGCATGCAAGAACCGCAAATAGCTCAGCCTGCACAATGGAACAGTCCTTCCCCAGAGGGATAGCCTGATTGAAGTGAGGACCCACGATTCCGGCCCCAGACTGCTGTGACAGAGCCATCAGTGAACCAGGTGGGACCTCTGGACTAAGAAGCCTGTTTGATGAAGACCATAGGTCTCTGTCGGGAACAATTACCCTGTAGGGTGCGGAACTTACGAGTTCAAAATGACCGTTCTCGCATGTGACCTCGGCAGCGTTGAACAGAAATAATTCCAGACTCATTTGATATTCATGGGAGTTCTCCTAGGGAATAAGCGTACCACCAATTCTGACCTAAAATCCAGGGAAAAAACGCACACGTAGATCGAGCTGTATACAGTTAGGCCCCAACTGACAAATAAATGGACGAAGATACGAAATGACACACCGGATACCGGCGAAAAGTTCTTGGAACTCGATTGTATCTGGTATCGAGTTTACGAGCTCCATAATGAAAATTTAATTCCGCTACGAGATATGTTTCTATGAGGGAAAATTAGTTCTGGAAGCTGGGCTACTGCGACATTACGATGTTCATTAAAAGTTCACGTTGCATTTCTGCGAAAAGATAGGATCCACAGCTTATTATAAGACGCATTCCGTTCATATTTGAAAACGAAAAGAAGAGACATTTGAGCAAAGCGCTAGCACTGTATTCCCAGAGGTTCAAGAGCACCAAAAAATGGGATAGCCCATTCACTCAAACAAAAGCCCTCTGTGGAAATTTAATTGAAAATCCTAATAGAAAGCGGCGCTCTAGCCCCAAAAGTAATAGAGCAACGTAATGCGGAACTTACGAGTACAAAATGACCGTTCTCGCATGTGACCTCGGCGGCGTTGAACAGAAATAATTCCAGACTCATTTGATATTCATGGGAGTTCTCCTAGGGAATAAGCGTACCACCAATTCTGACCTAAAATCCAGGGAAAAACGCACACGTAGATCGAGTTGTATACAGTTAGGCCAACTGACAAATAAATGGACGAAGATACGAATTGACGCACCGGATACCGGCGAAAAGTTCTTGGAACTCGATTGTATCTGGTATCGAGTTTACGAGCTCCATAATGAAAATTAATTCCGCTACGAGATATGTTTCTATGAGGGAAAATTAGTTCTGGAAGCTGGGCTACTGCGACATTACGATGTTCATTAAAAGTTCACGTTGCATTTTCTGCGAAAAGATAGGATCCACAGCTTATTATAAGACGCATTCCGTTCATATTTGAAAACGAAAAGAAGAGACATTTGAGCAAAGCGCTAGCACTGTATTCCCAGAGGTTCAAGAGCACCAAAAAATGGGATAGCCCATTCACTCAAACAAAAGCCCTCTGTGGAAATTTAATTGAAAATCCTAATAGAAAGCGGCGCTCTAGCCCCAAAAAGTAATAGAGCAACGTAATGCGGAACTTACGAGTACAAAATGACCGTTCTCGCATGTGACCTCGGCGGCGTTGAACAGAAATAATTCCAGATTCATTTGATATTCATGGGAGTTCTCCTAGGGAATAAGCGTACCACCAATTCTGACCTAAAATCCAAGGAAAAACGCACACGTAGATCGAGTTGTATACAGTTAGGCCAACTGACAAATAAATGGACGAAGATACGAAATGACGCACTGGATATACCGGCGAAAAGTTCTTGGAACTCGATTGTATCTGGTATCGAGTTTACGAGCTCCATAATGAAAATTTAATTCCGCTACGAGATATGTTTCTATGAGGGAAAATTAGTTCTGGAAGCTGGGCTACTGCGACATTACGATGTTCATTAAAAGTTCACGTTGCATTTTCTGCGAAAAGATAGGATCGATAGCTCGTTAGATGCAGAATGTATTTTGATATAATGGGTAGATTTTTTCGGTAGATCTCCGAGACAAGAGAGATATTATGAACACGTTGCTGCACTCAAAAGTTTGTAACTCAAAACATTGAATATGATTGAATATAATATATGTTTATTCACAACTATTGTATAATCTACCCATTATATATCTGTTTTCTCGGCTATAATAATACTCATTCAACACAGGTGGATATAATGAGTTATTATTCACTGCTGTCAGATGCTTCATAGATAAAGCTTCTGTCCTATTCTTTAAATTGATTTCTTCAGTATTCTTAAGCATCCCAACTAACAAATATAGGTATACCTTGTCAATCGAGGACCTAATCTTACATCAATTAAAGCAATTTTTATTACAAAATATACAATGACAAGTTCTCCAAAAATTTCTCATGTGTCTACTTGATTTTTTCCACACTTGTAATAGAAGGGCCCTGTATCAATCGTCAAATGTTAAAATCTTCCAGAAATATATTCAGCAGTCGTGGATGATAGTATATTGTGCAACGAGTGTATAATAATAGCTATTATTCTCGAGGTGACCACCGAGTGAATAACAGCCCTCATACGCGAGTAGCATACCATACTTTATCCACGACTACTGAATATATTTCTTGAAGATTTTAACATTTGGCGACCGCGACAAAAACCTTCTATGACAAGCGTGGGAAGAAATCAAGTTGACACATGAGAAATTCATGCAGAACTGGTCATTGTATATTTTATAATAAAAAATCTTTAATTGGTATAATGAAAGTAGATTTGGCCCTCGGTTAACAAGGTATGCCCATATTTGTAGTTGGGTACTCTAGAATACTGAAGAAATACCAATTTGAAGAATATTATATCAAAGCTAAATCTATGAAGCATCTGACAGCAGTGAATTATAATCTCATTATTGCCTGTGATTAATGGGTATTATTAATGCTGAGCACATAGACGTACAATGGACTCATTTCACAATAGAAAAAAATATATAAAATTCCTGTGAAACCAATGTAGCTCATATAATTTATACAATAATTTTGGTTACACTACTCTCAAGAATGACACATGAAAAAATCCTATATTTTAACATTCAGGAAATGCTCAACGCCTATATCAAAGGCTAAACCATTAATTTCAAACTGAAAACATTGTTTCCCTAAGTTCTTTACTGTTTTTCAAACAATTCCAAGATCTATCAGAAAATGCTGTTTCAGATAAACTTACAGAATTATTTTCAACTTTGGGATGGAGTGTTTGTCAAGTAAAATTGACGAGGGTAGGTTGAGTCCTCGCATGATAGTAGAGGGTCGGAAAATAGTGTGTTTCACCCCTAGATACCAAGAATGTCCCAATGAATTCCGTAGATATTATACTTTCCCAACTCGATAAGGGCGATCTTTTATATAATGAAAATTCGAGGGTTCAAGCGGAAAAATCGATGTTGAACGTTTTCAGGATTATTCAGGAAGGTAAACTGGAAAATATATCCCACTTTTTATAATATGGGTCACAAAATTATTCGATGATGTTTCAATATCAATTTTACCTTTTGAGTTTATGCTCTAAGGCTTACAAAGTTTTTCATTCGAAATAAATGTAAGGATTTTCCAATAAGAGGTGTTATGTTGACTATCCCCCTATTTCGGTTGATGTCACGTTTGAAGCTGTCATTTTTTGACATTTGACAAGAAGAAACTACGCCATTAATGAGAATGGAACGATACACGATTCAAGAACGCATTGAAATTATTAAAATTCACTATAAAATGGTGAAAATTTGGCAGAGACGGTTCGTAAAACTCGAACATTTTTGGGTGGTCGTGAAGCACCTTGTCGGACCTCAATAAAGAAATTGGTGGAAAAAATTCGAGCTGTTGAGACAAGTTAGGGATGTGAAGAATAAAGCCCGTGCACGTCGCTCAAGAACAGCCGAGAATATTGCTGCTGTAGCCGAAAGTGTTAAAGAAAAGCCAGGTTTGTCCATTCCTCGTCGTTCTTGGAATTGAGCATTTCACAGACGGCATTACAACGTATTTTGCATAAAGATTTGGCTCTTGAGGCTTATAAAGTTCAGTTAACACAAGAACTCGAACCGGCCGATAACACAAGTAACGAAACCATGATATTTTTCGGGAAAAGTTTCCGGGCCATATTATCTCTCGAAGAGGTGATCATAAGTGGCCACCGATGTCTGTGTGATTTAACACTTTGCGACTTTTTCCTTTGGGGTCACGTGAAAGAGAAGGTCTACTCCAATAGCCCAGCGTCGATTCATGACCTCAAAGATGAATTCGTGAGGCTATCGAGGACATAGGCAGCCACTTTGCGATTTAGTTATGGAAAATGTCATTGAAAGGATATGGTCCTGTAAGCGTGGTGGTGGTGGTCATTTGCCTGATGTTATTTTCTACTATAACGGCATAGCTTCTTCTTCTTATAATAAAATAAACATAACATAATTTATTTTGAAAAATGGCATTTTTCGTTGAACATCAAAAAAACATCTCTTATTTTAAACCCTTTAGTACTCTGAGTGTTCTAAAGCAGAAATGAAATGCATATTTTGCAGGTTATTATTTTTCTTCAACTACGAGTATGTCACGTTATTGTGATAAAGAATAAGGTCATATTTTCAATGGAGAAATGATTTATAATTTATGAAGGGTTTAATGCAGTTCTGAATGGTAGATCAAAGCTGATTCCTCCAATCCAATAACAAAATAGAGACTGTATTGATAAGTGTATCATTATTTTTATGCATAAAAATTCAATGATGCTTCGTACGAAGGTCAACTAACTACCTGAAATTGTGAGTAGAAGTACTCAGCATAATTAAAATAATTAAATTTCACTCAGTGATGCCCTCTCTTGAAACAACTATTGTTCTCGAGTGAGAGTTGTTATGAAACTTCTTCAAACTCGATTTTACTTTTACTTTGAATGTTAGAGAATTTTGGCAAGTACCCAGGGCGTTTGCAGTTGAAGATACAAGGCTAACGATGATTACATCCATTCATTTTCATCTCTACAGTTACAAGTATGGAAGTTATACATCAATCATTTTAATTTCCGGTTGGAATAAGCTAAAACCAATTCGCAGTTTTAACGGAAAAACTGTAAATTCAAAGGTGATAAATAATTATAATTATCGTGCAATAATTTGCTTCAGAGTTTCAATCAACTTCAACGACTTAATCAACATAAATCTTGCTTACTAGACAGTCAATATCGAATGACTGAATCATTATAACTGTTGAATTGAAATTATACACAGTCTGCGACGTCTTCTGGATTAATTATTCATTAAATGCTAATTGAATGAACAACAGCTTGAAAGATCTAACGAGTTGAAGCCCAAACGAACTTTGAATAGGTTTAAAATGGAAATAGCATATTTAGGTGCTTTTGAATATATTAAATGAGTATTGTTCATATTTTTCAAACTAGTTAAGTCTTCAAAATGTTAGTAGGGGGGGCAATAATTTCTTGATCCGTAACTGTTGCTCCAGCCTCATTTTCGAAAAAGTAGGGTCCAATGACTCCGCCGTACCATAAACCGCACCAAACAGTCACACGTTGAGGATATAGATGCTTTACAACAATAACTCCTGGGGTTTCCGAGCCCCAAATGCGACAATTTTGCTTGTTGACGAAGCCACCAAAGTGGAAATGGGCCTCATTACTCAAGATGAAATTCCGGATCATTTTCATGCATTTCAACGACCTAATCAGTAATGACACGACGTTTTGATGATCGGCCGGCTTGAGTTCTTGTGTTAACGGAACTTGATAAGCCTTAAGACTGAAATCTTCATGCAAAATATGGTATAATGACGTTTCTGGAATGCCTATTTCCAAAGAACGACGAGGAATAGACAAACCTGGGTTTTCTTCCACACTTTCTAGGCTACAGCAGCAATTTTCTCTGCCGTTCTTGAGCGACGTGAACGGGTTTTATTTTTCACATCACTAACTCGTCCCAACAGCTCGAATTTTTCCACCAATTTCTTTATTACGGTCCGATAGGGTGCTTCACGGAGGACCCAAAAATGTTCGAGTTTTACGAACCGTCTCTGCCAAATTTTCATCATTTTTATAGTGAATTTTAATAATTTCAATGCGTTCTTGAAGAGTGTATCGTTTCATTTTTATTTATGGCGTAGTTTCTACTTGTCAAATGCCTGGAAATGACAACTTCAATCGTGACATCTACCGAAACAGCGGGCTATTCAAAATAACACCTCTTACTGGAAAACCCTTTATATGATGATTGTAGTTGATGTGATAAATTCCACCAACAGTTAACTGAAATAATAATATATTGTCGAGATGATAAACAAACGAGCATTAGAAAAATTTGCTTCGGAAATAGTATGCCTTATCTAAAAAACAATTTGATAAAATCCACGGAGCGTGTCGAAACGATTCAAGCTGACCGCCTCACTTCAATTTCGTTTTACGAGGTTTATTTACGGATTATCTTTCAGTGTTATGTTCCCTTGTTCATGAAATAGAGCGCTCGAATGCCGATAAATTTCACTCTGAAATGTGATACGTTTTGATTAGGTTTTGAGCGCTCTTTCTACATAACAAAAAGCTATACCGTTTTGCTCAAATGTCTGTAATTTTTGAGTATAACATAGTTGATAGTTTAAGAGGGGTTACAGTTCACTGCGAACTTAAGGTCTATTGTGCCCCCTTACAGAGCTGTTCTGGCCAAAAAAAAACCTTCACAGCTCGCCTTCCAGTTCCAGAGATCTTATGAAATATAGTAACTGTGAAGGCTTCAACGAGGCTAGTTCCTTGCTCTTACAAGTTTCTCGTCCAAGGCATTCCTTCCTCAGGCTCGCAATGCCATGGCATTCCGTGACTAGGTGAATGGGGGTTTCTTCCTCCTCCCCACAGAACCTACACTCGTCAGTGTCCGACAATCCCATCCTCAACAGGTGCTTCCTGAGGCGACAATGTCCTGTAAGAAAGCCAGTGAGGAGGTGCAATTGCTTCTTACTAAGATCCAGATATCTTTTGGATCCCGCTGTCTCGAAGTTCCGAAGGAACTCAGTGGAATGATCCATCCCTGGGAGATTCCGCCAGAGCTTTTCCTCTCGGCTTTCTCCTTTTCCAGAAACTCCTTCTTATAGGTACATTTAGATATACCACACAAGGGTTCTGGGCCAATGAGTGACATTTGCGCTCCCTCTTTGGCAAGTGTATTGGCCTCTTAGTTTCCTTCGATTCCCGAGTGGCCGGGAACCCAGATTAAAAAGACCTTATTTTCTTGCCTACCTCGTTGAGTTTGTTCCGGCCACTCCCAGATCATCTAAGAATCGATGACGTAGGAGCTCAGTGCTTTAATAGCAGCTTGACTATCTGAGTGTACGGCTATATCACACTTCTGATAGTTTATTTCTAGATTTATATCTAGACATCTTTCAATAGCTAAGATTTCCGCTTGAAAGACGCTCATATAGGAGCCCAGCGACAGTGCACACTTGGTGCTTGGCCCATATATCCCATCGCCAGCTCCTGTTGAGGTTTTGGAACCATCTGTATACCATTTTACGGTATTTTCTTTGAGATTATAGTCGGGTGTATTCCCGTTTTCAATCATCTCTTTTACTTAGCAATGTCATGAAGTTTTTCTCAGTGATACTTTCTTGATCATTGCATCACTAGGGAGATTCGCAGATGAGATGTAGTTATTCAGAGAGAACCAGACTCTTTGATTCTTGAGTATAACATGGTCTCAAACAAAAGGGGTATGACTCCCTGATGACGAATCTGAGGTCAAATTCAATTCTGTGCGTTGGAGCCGTCCGGCCGTGAGCACGATAACTTTCTAAATAATTGTCCTATAGACTTGAGATTTTCAGAATGAGGACTAACTTTGTTTTATCGATCATTCAGTCTGAATTTAATGTAATACGTAGGAATAGTTTAATTCGAATTTGGCGCCCATCATAAACAGTTTTCTGTATTGGAAAATTCATCCTTTTCAGTGCCAATGTCTCAGAATTAATCAACTAACCGAAAAACGTAGTCGAATTTAGTACTAGAGTTGTAGGAGCTTTTCCTATCTTTCTCTCCCCAATTTTTGCTATTTATATACTGATGGACAAAATGAGCGCACCACCTAAAATTTCGTTAAACTTTAACAATGGATATCTTCCAAATCTTCAGTCGGATTTCAATGTTTTTTCTTTCAATTGTAGCTCTGTTATTGTCGAATTTCCTCCATTAAACAGAAGCCAAAAAATGAAATCTTCATATTGTACAGGGCGTTTAAATAATGTCATGTTTTATTGTCAAATTTTAACGTCTTCTGTGGGCAATGCCAGGTTGCTGAGGCATATAAAAACAATAAAGAGTTGTAGCCTAGTATCTCTTGAGTATTTTGTTTTTTTTAAACAATTTATCTTGGAATCGTCCAGAGATATTCAACATTTTATCAACTCTTGTATTTTATGCATTAGCCATGAATATCTTCGCAACCATTTGTCCGATTTGAATGAAATGCAAGATGTTATAAAAATGAGAATATCTCTGAAAGGGTACAAGTTAAATTGCTTTTCAAAAAAGCAAAATACTCAGGAAACATCAGGCTATATCACTGTATAGTTTTTAGGTATCTGGTATTGCCCACAGAAGGCGTTAAACTGTAATGAAAAAAAAATCGAAAATTTAAACGCCTTGTACAGCATGATGCATTTATATTTTTGAACATCTCATTGTAGTATGATATTCGCCAATAAAAGAGCTACAATTAAAAAACATTTAAATCGGAAAAATGGTTGCGAAGCTATTCATGGCTAATGCATAAAATACAAGGGTGGATAAAATGTTGAATATCTCTGAACGATTTCAAAATATTTGGTTTTTTAAAAAAATAAAATACTCAAGAGAAACTAGGCTACAAAGCTTTCTTGTTTTATATGCCTCAGTAACCTGGCATTGCCCACAGAAGACGTTAAAATTTGACAATAAAACATTACATCATTTAAACGCCCTGTACAACATGAAGATTTCATTTTTGGACTTCTGTTTTGATGGAGGAAATTTGACAATAACAGAGCTACAATTGAAAGAAAAAAACATTGAAATCTGACTAAAGATTGGGAAGATATCAATTGATAAAATTTAACGAAATTTAGGTGGTGCGCTAATTTTGTCCCACTATATTTATGGAGCTCTGATTGATATTACCACCTTGCATGTTTTTAGCTCCGAAGTACGAATTGATATTATTTTCTGCTTCCATTGTTTATAAAAAAGAATCCTACGATCCTACGATGGATCCAACCTAACTTGTCATAGTCAAAAAGGGACGAATTGACTGCAAAAAAATATCCATTTCATATTCACCAGGGTGTTTGTAACAAACTTCTGTTATTAAGAAGTTGAATGTCGCGGTGTGAGCCGTCGTTAAGTGATTCACGATTCATTACCTATGCACCCCATCCAGAGGATCAGATGGTTTTATTAGCTCGTCGCCGACTTCTTCCTCGTCCTCGCGAGGAAATAAGGGTCCTTACAATTTTTCCGTGTAGGATTTCGGCTCCGATTCAACGTGAAATTCGACGAATATTCGAGTTCCTTTCGAGAAACTTTCGCACAAAACAAAGACGAGTTTATGCTTGAGAAGTTGCAGACGATTATAAATGCGAACGGGGGTGTGGAGTAATGTCGACGTATTTAGGAGGAAAAACGATGAAAATGGTCGCGATTATTCATAAGAATTTGGGGAATTTTCGGGAGTATTTTGTAGGAAGAAATTTGATCGAAAGTGACGAGATCTGGATAATAGGTCAATGAATTTTTTCCCTAATTTTGTGGAGAATTCGTTCATTAATCCTCGTGATCGTTCATGAATATGCATGTTTATCCACGACTATTGTGAAATCCGTCCATTAATCACAAGGAAATAATGAGATTTTAATTCATTGCTGTCAGATACTTCATAGATTTAGCGTTGATATAATATTCTTTAAATTGGTATTATTTCAGTATTCTGAAGTACTCCAACTAACAAATATGGGTATACCTTGTCAATCGAGGGCCAAATCTACTTTCTTTATATCAATTAAAGCTTTTTTTATTACAAAATATACAATGACCAGTTCTCAAAAAATTCTCATGGGTCAATTTGACCTTTTTCACGCTGTCATAAAAGGGTTTCGTCGCCATCGCTAAATGGTAAAATGTTCAAGAAATATATTCAGTAGTCGTGGATAAAGTATAGTAGGTATGCTACTCGCGTATATCTGTCAATCCAGTAATACAGAAAACTGTCCTGTCAACAAACAGAAACCACCAAACGGTTTTCATGAAAATATTCCACGTATTTCAATGAAAATCCAGTGAATGAGAGATAAAATAAAGTATCCTCAATCATTATCAGCATCTCTGATTTTTTCTACTTCTTTCGATAGCCGTTATTTCGAAGCAAAGAATCCCATCTGGAAGCAAACTCATCTGAAAATTTATTTCAAAATATAACAAGGACAAAAAACTCACACTAGAGATTTAAAACTTTTGAAAACAAAGACGAGTTAATGCTTGAGAAGTTGCAGACGATTATAAATGCGAACAGGGGTGTGGAGTAATGTCGACGTATTTAGGGGAGAAAACGATGAAAATGGTCGCGATTATTCATAAGAATTTGGGCAATTTTTGGGAAATAATAGATTGGGAGTATTTTGTAGTATGATAGAAAGAAATTTGATCGAAAGTAACGAAATATGGATGATAGGTCGATGTAATTTTCCCAATTCTGTGGTGAATACGTTCATTGATCCTCGTGATCATTATAATATCATGAATATGAATGTATCTGTATATCTGTCAATCCAGTAATACAGAAAACTGTCTGTCAACGAACCTAACTCGCTTGTTTAGACCTCGGGGTGTAGTGGTGTACCTATGTTTCATCACAGGTGATAATGTGAGTGAGAAATTGATCTCATTGTTCCTGAGATCGTGCAAGAAGACGCCCACACACCTGAAAACGATGCAATTTCTGGTTAGCTGTGAGAAGGCGAGGAAACCACCTGGCGCAACCCTTACGGCACCCTTGATCCTCTATGAGTATGGAGAAGGTGCTCCCATAACTTATCCCGACCTAACTTGCAATTTCAGAAGTGGTACGACGCCTGCCGTCTTCAATAAGCTGTCGAACACTACTGATGTTGTTCGCTGCGTTCATTGCTCTCATATTCAACACAATCACGACCCTCCACGCACTGTTTATGGCATGCAAACACTCTGGCTCGCGACAGTGTTCTTCTCCGAACATGGGCAGTCAATTTCCTCAAGATTTTGGCCAGTTTGACGCCTTCTGCGGCGAGAAACTTGATTTCAACACGTTGCGCAATTGACGGAGGAACCTCTTGCACAAAACATCGTCACAGAGGACATCGATAGGGTCAAGGAGGCAATCCGATGTGCTTCCTTACTCCTGACAAACCTACCCAAAAACAAAAAAAATCAGGAATGTTCTCCCTCCACTATTGTGCCTGAAAATCGAAAAGTTTCGTTTATATTTGAATTGCCCTCGTATTTCAATGAAAATCCAGTTAATGAGAGAAAATAAAGTATTCTCAATCAAAATCAGTATCTCTAATTTTTCTAGTTGTTTCGATAGCCGTTATTTTGAAGCAAAGAATCACATCTGAAAGCAAACTCATCTGAAATTTCATTTCAAAATATAAAGAGCACAAAAAGCTCACACTAGAGATACAAAATTTTTGAGGAAGTTTGAGATTTTTTTAAAAGTAGGTAAGCGTTAATTGTGTTTATCTGATCAGTCCTACTTTCCTGTCTCCCCAGATACAAGGTCATCAGCTATATGACACACCCTGTATGTGCCAATGGTTACGCGACCGTTTTCATAACACGTCAGCTAACCAATTTCTTCAAACTGTTAAAATACATTTACAGACTAAATGATTCGTCGAACATCTATAAATATTCAATTTAATCATTTTAAGTTCCGTTAATATGAAAATACGTGAATAATTGAACTACTCGCATAATGAACCTGTTAATGTAAAAATGGTTACATATTTAACAAACTGCGGAAACTAAATAATCATATTTGAATTGGAATTTGATTGCTTACTCATCGGAGGTAACATTAAAAATTATAAAAATTAAATGTTTCGAAATAATGAGTTCTACTCGATTTCGTATATCGATCACATTGGATACGGACAAACACACCATTGACAGATTTCTAATCAATTCATTCATTTATTCAATTAACTATTTTCATTCATTGTTCGAATTTATTCGAATGAGTTAATTTATTGGTCCTATAGATTATAATATAGTAAAAACTTTTCACGAGTATTTTTGACCTCGTGAGTACCCAAAAGCGAATTATACTGGAAAACTTTTGACGTTTAAGATGACTTAGAATGGAATTAACACAATATGGTGTGGACTTTTCTAACCGAATGAAAATCCGTAAATAAATTTGACCCCTAGTGGTTTTACTAGTGACAATTCCACTATTATGGGCGCAGTTTTCATTTTCAAACTATATTTTGCATCCAATGAATAATTGTAAAATTGTCGTAACTTTCGTGAAAATCTTGTGAATTGCAGGTAACTGCCAGACCAAGGATGAATTATTCTTCAATGTTAAATTCAAGGAATATTTAATTGATGTAAGTAAACCCTTCAATTATTTATATATTGAGGTTGAAGCCTATGTCAATCCCTGTTCGATGTAATATTATTGACACAGTTATTGACATCGCCTTCAACCTGAATATATAAATCATTGAAGGGTTTATTTACATCAATTAAATATTCCTTGAAACCTAACGAATATGAAACATAACAAAATCGGAAAATATACACAATTGTTGCAGTCGCTATCCTTAAGTAAACTCTAACATATACAACTTATTGACAATACTGCAAAATCTCACGCCAAATATCTAATGATGCCGTTTTCAGGATGATAACTTGAGGAAATTGAACTTGACCCAAATAGAAGCAAAACATTCTGAAATAGGACAGATGGAAAAACCTTAGATAGCACCAAAAGTTTATTGCATCTGTATATAGGTGCACAGTGTCAATCACTATCAGGGTGTCAATAACTGAACCTCTCACCTTAATCAACAAATGTACAATCGTTTAACGTTAATCATCACATATAACATACAGGTTTGGAAATTCACATCTGAAACATACGATATACAATGCATCAGACAGAGAATTCTTCCGTCCAGTTGCCCAGATGAATAGTCGAGTCAATCACTTGCTGTAACACACTGAGTTCAGTTGTCTTACTTCTTTATTCTAGTCTTGTCTCTCTCTTATCGTTTAGAGGAGCGTAATTCTTTAGTATGGTAGGCAACAGTGAATACTTGAATCGAGTATTACGGGCAGCCTGACAAATTAAAAATTCTATACGTGTAGTTCGGGTTCCCTACCATACTGCGATAAGAGAGAGACGAGACTAGATTATCGCAGTAAGACAGTTGAATTCATTCAGTTATCGCACTTCATTATCTCGCCTATTCATCTGTGCAACTGTAGGAAGAATTCTCTGTCTGATGCATTGTATATCGTATGTTCTCAATGTGAATTTCCAAATCGGTATATAAAATTAACACGATGTAATACCTATCTTCTATCGCAAACGAGCGTTAATCCTAAAGCTTATCTAAACGGAATAAAAAACAAAAACAGGTCTCAAATAGAACCCGAGTGATATACTCGGAAAGGTCAGATTTTATGTGCGATGTGGTATAAAGCAATTGAGATACAGGCCAGGGAGTATCTCCATGGTCGACGCACAAAACTCGTTTTTAGAATGAGAGTATTTATTATCACGCTGACACGAGACTGGATTTCTCTCTGTTCTCCCATGTTTGTGAATCTTGACCCATTGAGTATTTCTCATTTTTTTCCTGCTATCTTGAAACTGTTACGTGGAATAACTTGGCAATTTGGTGTTTTCTATGCTTCGACTGGCACCCAGACGTTTCCGCACAGGTGTAACAGTTCTGTGCTCATTTTCTGTAATTAATTTACGTTATGCTTATTTTCATGACGTCAAAGCACACAAATATACTTCATTAACATTAATAAGAGTAAGGTCATGGTGGTTCGACATATTAAACGCTGAATTTTAAAATTTTGTGAGGTTAGATTCACTATATTGTCAGATAGCTAGGCTAAGTATAGGTCCTTGAGTTGTGCAGGTGTCAAGGGGTAATTTCAAATTTGTTCATGAAGATATTTTCAGAAAATTTAATCGTCTATAGTTCATATAGCGATTATCCGTTATTCGTTTCGTAGCCAGGGTTTCGAGAAAAACGATTGAAATCACCGAAATAAGCAAGAGAATTCAAACGATCAGAATTGGTTGTCGAGTATAACGTACGCGTTAGCATTTATTTCATTGGTTGAATGTTGAATCCTCAGAGTAAAGTAAACCTAGAGATGACTTGTCGCATTTGTTGACGCAGCCAAGTAGAATCGATTTATGAACACGAGTAACATTCGGCGTCACGAACTTGTTCCGTATCTTTATTCCGTATTGGGATAATTGGTCTATGGCTCCCCTACTATGGTACTAACAGCTAGAGTCTGCTATAGACAATTCTGTCAGTTTGGCAACAACGTTATGTTAGTGTAGAGAGACCAGATTATATGCATTTGCATATTTGGGACATCTTCAGCGGTATTTGCATATTTTAGCTAAGATCCAGTTATTATGCATATATTCGGTACATATTTTCTTCCCTGCGTTACGAAATGGGATAAAAGTGCTGAATCCGAACAAATTCCACAAAATATGAGGTCTATTGAGTGCTTATACTAATAATTGTGACTTTTGTGAGATTTGCAAATCAACTTTCACATCGCATTTCGGAACGTAGTATTAGTAGCCGAGCGCTACAAAAGTATCCAAATAAGGAGTAAAATACGCCAAATGAAATTCACGTTGCCATTGGCATTTCCAAATAAACTTCAAGGAAAGTTTGAAAGGATATTGAAAGGAAATATAGGTCTAGAAGATTTGTCTCTTATCGAGAGTTTCATCAACGGGACGGCAGAAGTTTTACCTGAAACTTTAAGGGAGAACATAGCACTAAGGTTCAAATTCTCCCCAGTTACTTCTATGGATGTAAAGCGAACTTTTTACACATACAAAAATATTCAAAATTTAACAATTGAACATTTGGAACAATATTTAACTGTAAAAGTTTGAAAAACATTGAATTAAATTTTAATACCATATTATTGAGAGTTATTGATATGTTGATTCTGAAATCAGAATCACTTTTTTTTGAGTTCCCAAAAGTCAGTAATCAATATTCCATATTCTGCAAAGTTCCGTGCATATTTTGCCTATTTTTGTACATATTTCAAGCATTTTTATGCATATTTGCATGCATATAACAAACAACGTTTTTATGTTGCATATAACCTGATCTCTAGTTATAAATCTCCGCAGCATTGACCATTACAATAACCACGACAAGGGTTGAATATCAATACCAAACGATCCAGGTTCGATGACATAATAACAGATCTGCATCAAACCCTCGAAGTGCTTGATAAATGGCATATCAGCAGCCCAAAGACCTCTCCGGGGGTGCCAAACACCAAATTTGTTCGTCGAATTCATTAAAACGTAGATTTTTATCGGCCATTCTAACACCCTCCCCCGAAAATCGGTACGGTTCCTCTTTCGGCCCCAAAAGCACTGGATATGTTGCAGCTTGATGGGTTTGGATAGGGTCGCCATGGCAACGGTCGTGCCGCGAAGACTGATGCTACGTTTTCAATAATGGCGCTTTTGGGGGTTGCTCTGAACTGTATTTTCTTACGGACCTCGTGTTCGTGTGGGGGTTGCCAGTGTAGTTACAGAGGAATATGGGGCTTGTCTCCCCAAGGTGAACACCTCGACCAGAACATCTACAAATCTACCAATGTTTCTTCAAATTGGTGAAACAAGATATTACACTACTTGATTCATAAATATGTTATTTCAAGTCCGATTCGATTGAATTTTTTTTTCCATTGTAGGTATGTTCATCCTTGATCAATCACCAGTTTTGAATTTCGGAGAACACTCGGCGTACGTCATTTTATACAGGGTGCAACAAAATCTGTTTTTTTACCCTAACTTTAGAACCACCCTGGTGTGTTCCAGTTGTTCCACCGTGTGATTTCCTATTCATCATCAAGACACATCTTCTCTAGGCAATTTAATTATTTATTCATAACAATGGCTCAATTTTTGTTAAAGATACGGGGGTTTCAGAGCAATATTAAACTCCACAATTTCGCTATGGCTATGAAAGAATTTTCACAGATTTAACCTCAAATCCGAAGGTAATGAGAATAATTAGAAAACTGAGTGAAAACATGAACCAAGAGAAGTATAAGCGCGACATGTTGTTTGGTATGCATTTTTTATTGGAGACGATGCTAATGTTTTATAATACCCGACCGCATCAACCGCATGTGGCTAGTATTGCCAGGGAGTATTTAGCAGAGGTTGATACCCAAGAATTCAACTGGCCTGCTCTAAGCCCAGACTTGAACCCAATTGGGCATGTTTGGATGCTCTTGGGGGAAAATTCGACCTCGCGCTCTAATAGATTCAAAACCTTAATGAGGACATGCCGAGACGAATTGCACCTGTTATCTGCGTCTGGGCGGAAAACACGTTATATTTAGACTCAGTTTTCGGTTTGTTTTCATAAGGACAGAATTTTAGGTTGAATTTGTTGAAGTACTGTTGTAGCCTTAGCGAAAGTTAATGTTTTATTTGTTTCTCATTGTAAACGTCAGTTTCCAAAAACACAATATTAATCAAGAAAGTTTATTTTATCAAGTCACTAACTTGTAAAACTGACAGTTAACTTGTAAAATTTTTACAAGTTAGTAGTATTATTTACATTGAGATTTGTCAAGTACTTGCTTCTAATTTCATTCATCTTTGTAATTTCAGAGTTCCTGGAACAAATGTATTTCTCAATAAACGTTCTCGAACTATTCGAAAACGATATTCGTACCTTGTTTCATTCGTATCTATTTGTTTTCCTTCTCAGAATTGCAAATATCCTAGAGGTTTTTTGACCTGTAAACTCACTGACAGTTTCACGTACTCGCTTCTAATTTCATTTATTCGTCTAATTTCATCGTTCCTGGAACAAATATTTTAGTAATAAACGTTATAAAAGTATTTAAAACGATATTCATGCTTTGTTTCATTTGGATCTGGCCTTTTTCATCAGAAATGAGCAAATATTCTCGAAGGACTTTCCTCTCGTAAAGCCACTGACAGTTGTCATAATTTTCCGATGTCATAAATAATCATAAATAATGCAACTTACGACATTTGCGACAAATTCTTGAGATTTTTTGGAATTTATCTAACCTTTTACAAATGAGAAACAAATAAAATATAAAACAATACACGCAAGGTAACGGGTTTTACTGGCTCAAGGAGGTAACTGACTCGCCTGCGGCTCGTCAGTTATATCCTCCATTCGCCAGTAAAAACCCTCTTACCTTGCTAGTAATGTTATATACTATACTGCAAACCTGTATCTTCAACCAAAAATTGAGCTATAGTTATAAATAAATTATTTAATTGTCAATAGAAAATGTGTCTTGATGATGAAATGAGAAATCACACGGTGACAACTGAAACTGACACACACAGTGGTGGTTCTGAAGTTAGGGTAAAAAATCAGATTTTGTTTCACCCTGTATAAAATGACGTTTTCCTGAAATTCAAAACCGATGATTGATTAAGGATGAACATACCTACAATTGAAGAAAAATTCATTTGAATCGATAACATTGAATTAACAAACTTCATCGATTTTTTTGATTGGATCAATTATTTTGCAGGTCAGTGTATGATAGTTTTCTGTCGACCTCGAAATAAAACCTCATATTAACGAACACAAAATTGACCAATAAAGACCCATTTTAAGGAATGATTTCTACTATTTTTGACGGATGATTGTCATGGGCAACCGAAGATGAAGTAGTCAGAAGTAAATACAACTTTACTGAAAATTCATACAGGTTTGGAAGTTCACATCGGGAACATACAAAAATCAATGCATCAGAGAAAGTTGAACAGTGGTATATTCGGAAGGTTTAATGCTATGTTTGGAACAGGATCTCCCGAACTTGTATATTTCGTGCAGTCTACTACTGCGTGAAAAGTGTAATTTAAGAAGTCAGTAGCTTAATATATCCTGCTGCTATATAGTTCTAGTTAGAAGAAACAATATTCCACAGTATATTACAAATGAAAATGTGATCTATTTTGAGATTGTTACCCTAGGGTATATTTCTGAGTACGCCACTGAGGTTTGTGTGTCTAACAAACAAGGGATATTGATAAATGACCGAAATAATGTGTGAAGATGATATGAAGACGTTGCTAGCTTAGGGTGGGTCATCTTGAGGATGGATGCGAAGGTCTAAGAAGTGGACAGAGATTATTATTTTCTGTTATTACGGTAATGCCGCGAGATACTAGGCGATCATTTTGTAATTTGTCGTTTTCTCCCTTCTTATAATCTTTTATTGGATACATTTATTGGTGTGACTTTGGAAAGATTATTTCATGAAAAAGGTTGATTAAAACCTAAATAATCATCAGCAAGTAAAATACAAACATGATTTTCCTTGTGAACGAATGAAATGACTATTTAACTCTCGGAAATATGTAAAAAAAATTATTAAAAAATATATACATGTTCTGATGATGCTCCTCTTGAATTTTGCGAACATTCAGATCCCATCCTTTCACAAAATAAATTCACTCTCGTATATCTTGTATGGAAATATAAAGATTCTTTTTTTTTCACTATTTCAATTGAATTTTATATAGTTCTATTTACACTATGGCAACAAAATTTGCATGAGCTTTATATGAGCTCTTGCGTTTGAATGGCCATGTTTTTTGGAACACCCTGTACGATTTGGCTGGTTAAAAAACTCAAACGCGGCATTTGGGTACCGAACTCATCCTGTGAATCTCAAGTTTCTAGGACAACCCCTTCGAAAGTTAGAGGACAATCCCATCGAAAGTTATCGTGCATACGGTCCTACTGACAGAGTTGAGTTGACCACGTATTCGTCATCAGAACAGTCGCAATTTCAAACACCCTTAACATTTTGTACCATGACGAAATACTCCGATTCACTTTTTATAGAATTCACCAATAAATTCGCTCAGAAATCGAGTATGCGAAATTTTATATCAACATCCTCCACAGCTGCGGGGACTACAATCATTTATGTGCCAACTATTCTTGAATAAATGCCCTTTGAGAGAGAAATTATAATTACAGAGGGGAAGAATTATCACTCCGACAAAGGGCGACTGGGGCTGAACAAGGGTTTGTTTCGAGAACCCATTCAAGTTTCCATAATTGATAATTTGATGTAGACCGTAGCGGTGGGAGGGTTAGAAGAGGCTTAGTACGGAAATTAGCCTCAATACTTGGCAAAGAGGTGACTTTTTGCTCGTCGTTTTACGTTGATACTTTCATTTCAGAACTGTTAGTATTTTGCGTAATTGGGTGAATGAAAGGGACACATATTTCGAGATGGAGTTGAATGTTTTGAATTTTGGAATTTTATATGCTTCATTATGAAATTGAAATGGTTTTTGATTGCCCTATTTCTTATGATTAAATGAAATATTGAAGTAAACGAACGTAATGGCCTAATCATAATATCTATGCAAGGAGCGTAAAATGATAGGAATCCTAGCTTTCTATTTGCCTGAATAATGTTCGAAATCATTTCAGTTGGAAGTGAAGTGATTAGTGATTTGACAAATAGAACATTACTTTTTGCCGATGACAATCAACGAAGCATAAGGTTTGAAAAAGAGTAACAATTCGAAATATTAATATTCTATATTAATAGATCGGAAGGAAATTTTTGAATTAATATAACATATTCATACTAGCAATGAAAAAACCGAGGATAATAATAATTCACTTTCTGTTATGTTTAGAAGTAAATTGTAAACTTTTATAAAAATTCCAAGTAATGTTATTGTTGTGATGAATGAAGCGATTACGGAAATTAAACTGATTTGTCAAGAAGCAACACCAGTTGGAAGTGATGCGCATCAGTTGAAAATCACAACATCGTCAAATATAACACGCATTAACTGATTTTGCATCAGTTTGGAAGTGAAGTAGCGTCAAATAGAAGGGGCCTTTACTCTCGAGGTGAAACTTTGGGTTACGAGTCGTAGGCGAGTGGCCACTCGCCTACGACTCGTAACCCAAATCACAAAGTGAATAACATCCATTATAAGCGAGTAGCATACTGTACTTTATCCACGACTGAATATATTTCTTGAATATTTTATTAACATTTGGCTGCCACAACCAGACCCTTCTATTACAAGTGTGGAAAAAGTCAGTTAGCATATAAGAAATTTTTGGAGAACTTGTCATTGTATATTTTGTAATGAAAATTGCTTTAATTGATGTAATAAAAGTAGATTTGGGCCTCGATTGACAAGGTTCACCCATATTTGTTAGTGGAGTTTTCAGAATACTGAAGAAATATGATATTGATGCTAACTGGCTAAATCTATGGAGCACCTGACAGCAGTCATAATTACTCATTATTCACTTGTGATTATTGGGTATTATTATGGCGGAGACGTATAATGGGTGGGTTATATAATAGTCATGGATTAAATTATTTTATCAACTAGCATATAACGATTGTTATTATTCACAAGGTTAAGTAAGGCTAAGAGCCGCGAGTATTAAAAATACGTGGCAAAATTTAACAAGAAGTTCTTCTACCAATAGCCAAAAACTCCAGTGATCAAAAATAAGAACAAGTTGGAAAAATATCAACTAAAAACTGACAATACAATCGCGTCACAAGAAGGTTTCTAGTTCTGAGCGACGAGGTATTTCGGTGTTGATCGTGAATGGCTGCCTTGTCTGCTGCCAAATAAAACAACAATCTTGCGTGGGATTCTACCGTTGTTGCCCCAAACGAGATTTGACCATTCCGTGGTCACTCAATCCTTCGTGCGTGCGCTGACCCAAGATCGATATAAATAATAACGCAATTCCAACTCGGCAGTCGGCACATACGAGTATGAGGCATAATAATGTTCCTAAGTTCATTCACGTGAAATTGAATACTTTACGAGCACATACGTATTTCTGTTCTAAGGCGCTTCTTTCTTTTTGAGTTATTGGCAGTCGAACCGTTAACCAGGTGGAAGTTCCCAGTATGTATAACGTCAAAAATTTCAAATTTCGCGGGTAAAGCTTTCACTCGTCAAATTTCAACAGTAAGGTAGCCCTTTCCCTAATATAAAAGGCAACCAGTGACTTTTTATGAAAAGGAAAAACTCAAACCTCAAATGAATGCCTCGCTGAAAAGAAATTAAGTGCAAAAAAGAAGTAATCGCAGCAACTGAGGCCTATTTGAAACGAAAGACAAATCGTACTAAACAAAAATGGATTCGAAAAATTGGAAGATCGCTATAATCGATTGTATCGCCTTCGAAGGCAACAGCGTTGAATGATTGAATTGAATTTCGCCAGAAAAAGTGTTTTTGTACAACTGTCAAAAAAACTTGACTTTTCTTCATCACTAGGATGCGTAAAATATTACTTTTTTTCACCGTTAAAAAAAGTCTTTTTTTCACCGTTAAAAAAAGTCTTTTTTTCACTGCTGCTGAAACAAAATTAGAACAACTTAAAAATAATGAATATTTTAATTACAACAAATTTCACAAAATTATGATTGTATCTGTACCTTATAAAGTAAATTAGTTTCGTCATCAGCATCTCTGAGAGAAATTATTGATTTTATCGCTACATAACACTTTAGATTTCTTTCCTCGGTATTCCGACGCTTTTGTTCTTAATAAGCGGGACCAATTTTGATAAATTCCTTATATCAATATTTTCCTGACATTCGATTGTGTTTTTTTTAACATGAGCTCCATAACTTGGAAGGTTAAAAAATTTATTTTTCCTCGAAATAGCATGTGAGCACATTTTCAGAAACCTTTTTACGTTGTTCTTGTTGCGCCATTCTCGAAATTGGTTATTCGTTTTCTCATATTATTAGCTTTGATTTGGTTGGTAACATATAAGATACAATTGTATTTGCTTCTTCAGCCATATCTGCGGGTGTATCACTACCACTATCATGTTCAACATCCATCTTCTTTAAAATAATTCGAAATTGAAGCAACTACGAGCAAATACTGTCAAAGATTCAAACAATTTCAACAAAGTTTCTATAGTTACGACACAGAAAGATCACTGGATTCATTAAATATTGTACTGACTGAAAGCATTATACTTCAATGATTATACATATTTCAGACGATGTAAATCACTACCTTACTAGAACACAAGGCCATGAAAAAAGAATGAGTGACGTCACCATAGGTAGTCCATTCGTATTTATTTTTACGCAATGTCATTTCCACAAAATTATTTATCAATTTAGATTTTCATTTTCTAACAGAAGAGAAAAATTATGTTTTTCTGAGTAGGTAATATCGTCGTTAATACAAGTACCAATTTCGTGGTTATTTTCGATATTTATTGAGGAGAAATAAATATGATGGATAATGAAAATAGTGTTTTCTTAGTAAAACTGGCAAATATTGAGTCCCCATCATCACATTCCAGTTTTTTTGCTTTGATATTATTAAATAGTACAATAAACGCTTCAGACATATACACTTTTATTTACAAACTGGAATTTCTGATGACTATAGTCCCAAATAAAAAAACACAGGTTTTCTCCTTGGTTTTATCCAGCCTTTTGGAGCAAACACCCTTTTGTAACAGCCTCAGCTGAAGTTGCAAATGACACTGCTGAATCATATTCTGAACAAGATTTGATGCAATGGCTTTCTCAAGATCTCGAAATTCCACTTTAGATCGCTTGAATTGAGGAGATACTCTGGTATGAACATTTGATCTGCTTAGGTAGGACGGACAAACTGGTTATTTCGTTGGTATCGCTCCTAAAACGAATGGTAAAAGATAAATAGAAGGCCAGCTGATTAATAACATTTTTTCAACCTATTTTTACCCTAGGAAACTTCAACAAGGAATTTAATTGACCAGTAACTTCATGTGTGTAACTTGTAGATCTTTCTAAAATTCTGTTTGGGAATGTAGTTCGCAAACCTAGAAATAAGTAACTTCTGAGTTTCAGGCAAAACAGTTGAATTTGCTTTGCAATAATTAATAACTTACTGCTGTTACTGGGAACGAATTCTTCCCCTTCAATTGCGTTAAACCAAGTTCTTTCGAGTGCCGTCTTTGGAAAACCAAAGATTGCTACTTTTGGCCCTCCTGCATAATTTCCCCTGCAATTGGAAACAGAGCAATGAAATGGCATTTCAGCTGGAAAAAATAGCGAGATTAGCATAAAACGAACCGAACTAAATCAAAATAACCTCGAACATGAAAAGCAAAACTTTTATGAACTAGAAGTAAAACAAATAATCTGGAGTGGAAAAATATAAAAAGGCCTTTTCCTTACCTGTTAAGAATTGATGTAACACCAAAACAAATAGAATTTTAAGCGATAACTTCGAAAAAACACCCACAATTCTGGCAAAAACGTGAACAAACATCAACTGTCACCTATAAATGATTGACTACTCAAACCCTTCACCCCCCTACCGCTGTCATTCTGTTTCATGGCCTTGTGTTCTAGTAAGGTAGTGTGTAAAATCAGATTCACAGTTGTACAAAAAATGTTGTTTGTATTTCGTGCGTATAAAATTCGTGTTTTCATGGCACATGAGAGTGTCAATTTTGCCGAGACCGCAGGTCGAGGCCAAAAATTCATGTTTTCATGGCACATTCGAGTGAATTTTTGGCCTCGACCTGCGGTCTCGGCCAAAATTGACACTCTCATGTGCCATGAAAAAAACACTCATTTTACGCACTTAATACAAAAATAACTATTCACTATGATATACCTGGTAGTTTTCAATTGGCCTGTATTATGCTCAGCGCAGTGAGGTTTCTAAGTTCTGTTCGAACCTGGCGAAGGCACAGCGTTTCTTTCTTTTTCAATGAGTCATCTGCGAGCAAACCGTTTACAAGGTGAAAGTTCCGACGATGAATATTTCAATAAAAACGTCATACAAAAAGTGGATCCACAAATTTCAGTGACCTGACGTACCGTAGAGTGACAATCAGTGAAAAAATATATCGGAAAATACAAGTGTCTATTTGAAGCAAAAAGTATTCAAACATGCCCGATGCAGTGATATTCCGGCGACCGGCGATCACGGTGCACGACTGTCATGAGAATAGTTCAATTCTGACAAATGTCAAATGGGATGTAGGTACCCAGTGTCTTCTTTTCTTTTCCAAAATCAAGATCTTCAGTGCAGCAATTCATTTCTCAAGACAATAATATACCGGATCCAAACAGAAAAAGCCCATAGAGAAGACCCAGCAATGGCCAAAAAACACGGACACGGACGACACCATACATTGCTGTGTGGATGGGTGAAAAATAATTACACTGAAGGGAGTGCAGCACTGACAACAACGTTGCCGTCATTCACGGAAATGTGTGAATCGACCTTAAGGACGATTTACACATTTCAGTGACGTGACGTACCGTAGAGACCCATTCAGTGAAAAATAAATCGGAAAATACAAGTGTCTATATGAATCAAAGAGAAAAGACGGTGGCTTATTCAAACATGTCCGATGCAATGAGATTCCGGCGATCACGGTGCACTGCCGTCATGGGAATATTTCAATATTTTATCGTATCATTTTCTTCCTCGTCCAAAACTGAGATCTTCAGAGCAGCAATTCATTTTCCAAGACAAGTCACGCCGATACAAACTGAAAACGCTCTTAGCACTTGCTGAGTCCACTGACCCAGCAATGACGCGCAGACACTGACAGAGCCGGACCGTGGGCGTGGCGAAGGAGGCATTCGCCACGGGCGCAAACGACCAAGGGGCGCAAAATGTGGAATAATATTTTTTCTATCGTTTTTTATTAATTTTGTTGATTGAGTTTTTGTTCGCTAACTTTTAAGAAATATGGGAGTACAGTTTATTTGTGCTTAAAAGAACCCCTAGCAAGAAAGTTTTGATATCTTCCATTTTTATGTTGTTTGGGGTTCTGAATCCGAATCTAACGTTTGCTAGCAAAATTTGGTGACCGCCGAACATAGAAAAAAAGATGAAAAAATCTCATTCTTGGTCAGGTTTTTGCTTATTACTCGGAAACTATCAACTTTTCGTGAAAAATCTTCGCATACAAAATAAAGTACATAAAATTTCCTACACAATGTACAAACGCAGTTTTTTTGCGATAACCTGTTCTGGCTTGAATTGAAGTGTGAAATGAGGTATTTTTTATGACTCAATAAATGAAAAAAAATTAAATTCTTTGGGTCCGAATATGCTATCCTCTTGAAATTTTGCATGAACATTCTCAATTCATAGAAAAAAATCACTCGAATCGGATATCTTGTTATGGAAAATATAAAAATTCTTCTTTTCAATATTCCAATTGAATTGAATTGTTCCTCAATATCTCAGAAAAAATGAAACCAATCGAAATGAAATGTGCAGCCAAATGCAAGATGCTCATAGTAAGCCTTATGCAAAATTGTGAACAGAATCATAGAAAATTCAATTGGAATTTTGAAAAGAAGAATTTACATTTCCATAGCAAGATATCCGATTCGAGTGAAATTTTTTTGTGAATCGAGACTGATATACTGAATATTCATGCAAAATTTCAAGAGGGATCGCATCATCGGAACAATAGAATTAAATTTTTTTCTCATTTATTGAGTCATAGAAAATACCTCATTTTCAACTTTAAGTTGAGCCAGAACGGGATTCGCAGAACAAGCTGTGGTAGTACAATTCGTAGGAAAGATGTACTTTCATTTTGTTTGGAAAGGTTTTTCAAGAAAAGTTTCACGATAGTTTCGAGTAATGAGCAAAAAACTGACCAAGAATGATAATTTTATTCTTTTTTTGTATTTTTTATGTTTCCGTCACGAAATTTTGTTAGAAAGCCCCAAATTCGGATTCAGCACCCCCAAAAACATAAAAAATGAAAGGAATCAAAACCACCCCAAACTTTCCAGCAAAAGGCACAATTCGACTGGATTAAGATTATTGTGAATAAAAAAGTTCTTCAAAATATAATCAATAAATGTCCATTATGAAAAACATGTATTTATTGAAAAAAGAATTTCTTCAAGGGCGCATTTTGAAAGTTTGCCACAGGCGCTAGAATCCTAGTTCCGGCTCTGGACACTGACACGGACGAGACGGTACGTTGCTGTGTGGATGGATGGTGAAAAATTTATAACGGATCACAGTGAAGACAGTGCAGCACTGACAGCAACGTTGCCGTCACGTCACTGAAATGTGTGGATCGACCTTACTCGGCACATACGCAATGTTCCTAAGTTCATTCACGTGAAATTGAACTACTTTTACGAGCAAATAATCCTGTTTGAAACCGGCGAGAGGGGCAGCGTTTCTTTCTTTTTTAATGAGTTATCGGCGGGCAAACCGTTAACGAGGTGAAAGTTCCGACATTTTACTCGGCGCCTCGGACAGAGGCGGTGTCGTGTTCCACTTCGCGAACCCAAAAGTTGGTCCACGTTTTCCGCCATTCTACGCCTTTTCGGACAAGCTGGAACCGTAAGCGAGTTTTTTTATTTGTGTTACTTCCGTTCGCGACGGTCAACAATAATATTGTGACAAAATGGGTTCTCCGGGTTTAAGAAGAAGTTTTTTACGGGAAAATCAACATTTGGAAGACTTGAGAGTGTATCTAGGGCGAATCTTCGTCAGAAATGAAAATTCTGGAAGCCTGTTATTAAAAATTTGGTTTCTTGCTTCATCAATTTGAAATATTTCGAGAGCTACCCTCAGTGTGACTAGTAAACCTAGAGTTGCCTTTACGCATTTGTTGACGCAGCCAAGTAGAATCTGCTTGTGCACGCGAAGAACATTACGGCGTTGCGAACTTTTGCCGTATCTTTATCCGTATTGTCATAATTGGTCTTTTGCTCCCCTACTCTGATACTAAAGACTGGCGTCTGTTACAGACAATTCTGTCAATTTGGCAACATCGTCTGTTAGTGTTTAGTTAATCGATGTGTCCTGTTTTCATTTTCGTTTCAATTTGACGTTCATAAACTGAATTATGTTACTGATTTGGAGGCAGTTTATTGTTGCTCAAGGGAATTCCGGTAATTAAAGCTATGGCAAAATCACGAAACTGTTGTTTTATAATCAGGAATTGTAAAAATGAAAATCTGACCTATTGTTCACTTCACCCCAGTGCGGCAGTGAAATGATTTCCATCTCACTTTAGAGCTGGTGGTAGAACATTTCCATGTTTACTTCTTACTCTGAGGAGCTACCATGTTGTCGGTTATATAAAAAAGTACTAACAACTTTGAAATTATATCTGAGACATGCTGTACCTATATTTTATCATTTTTAAATTAAGTACTCGTAATATTTTCGTTACACTTTTCATACCTATCATCAGCGGCTTTCTAGTGATTTAACTTTTTTTCAAAATTTACTTAATATGCCTTCAATTGGACATAGACAATAATTATCTTCGAGAGCTGGTATTTCCAATTTAGTTTTATCAATTCAAATTTGTAGTAATGTGTACTTACGAAATTCTGTATTTTTGGAATAAATACTATTCTCTACTAGTCTCACCTGAAAAGAAAAGAAAGCATTAGTAAAATTAGATATAATAATTCGGAAAATATAATTCATATGCACTGAGTATTTTGTTGACAAAAGGTAAAACACTTAAAAATAAAACACTTCAATACAAAATATTTTCACGCTGATGAATCATACTTCAAAAACCATCAAATCGAGTGTAGCATATTCAGCGAATATAAACAAGCGATTCAACTTCCAAGATTGTGTTTACAGTGAATTTGTTTTCGAAAGATCAAATGAACATAAGATTTCTTAATTTTCGGGTCTCATTCTCAGATGTGAAAGGAATAAAATTTCAAACGAATGGGGTCAGTGGACAGAGCAGATTGAATATGGTTTTCTATCAAAACGTGAGCAATAATGAAACTTTATTGAAATGAAAAAAATTACATTCCAAAAAGGGACAAGAATTGTTAACTAATCGTGGAAATGCAAAAAAAATCATCCAAATGAAACCATTTTTCTCATATTTTTATCAATTCAAGTGTACAAAAACATTCATCCGTTTTTATTATATGTAGATAAGACCCTCTTCAAACGAGATATCTGAAATATTACTACTTCAAAACAAAACACCGTGTTTATACACTTATCTCCAACTAATAGATTGTGCGATGTCAGATTTCCCAGAACAATAAACTACAACCGAAAGGTTTAACATCAACCAGATGCATTTTACCTTGATCCGAGCTATGAGAAAGACATAAACCAGATTTTTATTCGTCCCCAAAAGCACACATGGGTATTCGTTTCATTCCTTCGGCTAGAAAATAGTTTTCAAGAAATAAAGATTGGTCACGTTCTTTGCGTTGATCCATTTCGAAGACTTAATCCTGTTACCCGATACAATTTGTTATTTTCGCGTATTCGTTAAGTTGAGAATAGATTTCCCCAATTTTGTGACGAATTTGTTGGTTCTGCCATATATCTTGTAGAAATCTATCTACCTTTACATTTAGAGAGTATAATGTTATTGAAATCTCAATAGAAATTCACCATAAATTAAAAGTCACTGCAAACACAAATCAAATAAACTGCTCCACAAGAGTTGGGGATATCTTATTCGATCGTTTTTGAAAAGTATGTAATCTTCGAGAAAATCGGTGTAAAATCTTTTAAAACTTAATAACAACTTGAATCGATCCAATAAAAATCAGTATGAGACATTTCGTCAATCTGGTCGCCATTTTTCTGAAGTTTGTTTCTTTTTAAATGCTTTATAAATGTTCTTATTTTGAAATGGAGTCAGTTCATCAACGGCTTCGGTTTGAAACAAGTTTTCTGAAAATTCAAGACGTAAATTAAAAAACGCTGAGGCTAATAGGGCTATCGGAATGCTACAGGCTGTCGTAACTCAGGGTGTTGTAGCGGAAAGGCTCCAAGTCAGGCAAAGTGTGATATCTCGACTTTGGAATAGGTTCAGGGAGACAGGTTCCGCGTTGGAAAGACCAAGGCTTGGTGGGCGACGAAAAACAAACACCTGTTCAGGATCGTTTCATCACCGTTTCGGAGAGTAGAAACCTACATCTACACATAGAATACTACGGAATACTCCTCGAAATTCCGATGGAGTCCAAGTTTCCACCGAAACCATCCGACGACGTTTGAGAGAGGTGAATCTAGGTTCTAGACGTCCATTAAAAAGAAGTTCCATAAACACGTGACCATAAGCGTCAAAGACTAGAATGAGAAAGGCAACATATCAATTGGAACGATCAATGACGTAGTGTCCTTTTCACAGACGAATTCAGATATGGACGATTTTCAGATTCTAAAAGAATAAGGGTCTGGACAATCCCACGCATACCCCGTATTCGTCGCTATGTTCAAGAAGTCCATCCATTCCGAGGGGGTAGTGTTATGGTATGGGCCGGGAAATGTTTCAACGGGCGCACAGATCTACTTATTGTCCTGGGAATATGACCGCCTTACACTATATGGAGTATCTTAGTGACAATGTTGTGCCAAATTTTCACCCTGCTATTCGTGAAACTTTTCATTTTCTAGACGATAACGCTAGACCGCACGTGTAGCCATAGTTGAGAATGCGCGCGAGGAGCTTGGAATTTACATTTACCAATACCTCCGCACTCATCAGATTTGAATTGCATAGAAACATGCATGGGATATGCTCCGAAGAAGATCAGATAATCATCAACCTACTCCAGAATACTTAAATGATCTGAGAGAGCTTCTGCCCCGTTTATGAACAACCTCGTGTGTAATATGCAAAGAAGATGTCAAGCTGTTATCGATGGCCGTGGAGGCCATACATTGTATTGTAGTCTTAAAATGCTTGAATTCTCTGGAAATCTCGTTTTTACTCTATTTTTCTTAAACACCCTGTATACGCTGCAGACCTACAGAATAAAATTAATTTTATTTCCTGCAACTTGAGATCATATTAATATGAATTTTCCGCCGACCTCGAAATAAAAGTTCTTTTAATGTGTACGAAATTGAGCATTAATGACCCATTTTAATGCTCAATTTTTTTAGCCATTTAATGTGCAATCCTCATGGCAACCGTACACAAAGTATTCAGAAGCACTACGAGAAATGTCAAAACTCTGAAACATAGAAATTCCTTTACATCAAATGTATGTCTTGTGCGAATTGAGAATGTATTTTAATCAAGAACTTATACACTATTCATGTTGAGATCGTCGGAAAAATCTTGTAATAAAACTCGGTTATTAATCGAGCGACTAATGGTCTCGAACTACATTAAAATATCTTGACCATTAGTCGCTGTCTTTAATAACCTAGTTTATTAAATAACTATTTCATCACAAAAATCACATTTAAACTATATCTTTTTGCAATTTAAGTCAATATCCCTAACTCATGTGGATCAGTTTAATTTATGAGAAATCTCGAAATACCTCTTTGTTTCGAATCTATTCGTAGCCAATTATTTCCCAATGCCTGTGAGTTCAACCGAAAGTAAACAAGCGTAGCAGCAGTTTATTTCAATCTGCCAAGATCTGAATATTCAGCCTTGAATTTTATCATTGTTGATTTATTCAATGATTCAGAGTTAGCTAACTATTAATAACAAGTCTACTTAATGCTTAGTATGTTTCAAATCACAGGTTTATGGCATCATTTCACCTAGTTTCGTCAACAATTTTACTTGAAAAGATAAAATCTTTATGCCATGTTGTTGTCGTGAAATTCTAGCCTATGGAATTGATATCTCAAAATAAAGGGTTTTCCAATAAGAGGTGTTTTTTCATATTCAACGAAAAATGCCATTTTTCAATATAATTGATCGGATGTTTATTTTATTAAAAGAAGAAGCTATGCCGTTAATATGATGGAAAATAACATGAGGCAAATGATTACCACGACCACGCTTACAGGACCATATCCTTATAATGAAATTTTCCAAATACCAAAGTGGCTGCTCTATGTCCTCGGTAGCCTCACGAATTCCCTCTTTGAGGTATTGAATCGACGCTGGCTATTGTCGAAGACCTTCTCTTTCACGTGGCCCCAAAGGAAGAAGTCGAAGGGTGTTAAATCACAAGATCTCGATGGCCAATTGTGATCACCTTTCGAGAGATAACACGGTCCGGAAACTTTTCTCGCAAAAGATTATTGGTTTCGTTGCTTATGTGACACGTAGCGCCTCTTGTTGAAAGTGAACATTGTCCAGATCAATACTATCCAATTTCGGCCATAAAAAAATCAATAATCATATCTCGATAGCGCAATCTATTCACCGTAACTGTTGCTTCAGTCTCATTTTCGAAAAAGTAAGGCCCATGACTCCGCCGGACCATAACCGCACTAAACTGTCACGGTTTAGGATAGAGAGGCTTTTCAACAATAACTTTCCACCAATTTCTTTATTGCGGTTCGAAAAGGTGCTTCACGACGACCCAAAAATGTTCGAGTTTTACAAACCGTCCTGCCAATTTTCAACAGTTTTACCGCGAATTTAATAACTTCAATGCTTTCTTGAAGCGTGTATCGTTCCATTTTTATTAATGGCGTAGTTTCTACCTGTCAAATGTCAAAAAATGACAACTCCAAACGTGACATCTACCGAAATAACGGGCTATTCAAAATAACCCTCTTATTGGAAAAACCATTAGTATATGACTAATCTATGCAGATCAAAGAAGCATTAAACTTTTTATCTGGCGGGCTTTTAGACACTTCACAAAGAAAGCCTATGGTATTCAAGTAGTTAAAGAATTATGTTTGTCTGGGAAAGAAATATTCTTGCACAGAATCGGATCAGAATTAGAGAAATGTATTTCTCTAGAAATTTCAGCAACATTCCTGCCAAATTGTGCGTTTTCACCAGAAACAGAAGAATAAAAAATCTATTCAACAACAGATCTTATAATTTCATATTCACAGTTTTTAACAGAAACCAAAACCTAGGGTTATTCAAACACAGAAAGAGAAAAAGCTCCTAGTCCTCAACGAAAGTAGCCAACAATTCTGCGGCACATTCTCACAGCATCTTCGTTATGAATAATTATTGTGAAGATCTGCCAGAGGGGCAGAGAGGAAAGTTGTATGCACGTCGGCTTCTCTTCCTTCATTTCGAATGAATGAAAAGATTTCGTGAATGAGTTCTGGGCTGCCTCCTCGCGCTCAGTAATTAGTGCGGAAGGTCTAAAGTTTCGGAGTTGTGACAGATGCGGAGGAAAGATTTCACAACAATATGATAGATAGACGAGAGATGAATCTCGCTCGTAGATTCAACATTTGTTCGGAGAAACTTGAATTGGAAAGTTTTTTGAGAGCATTAACTATAACAATACGAGGATATATTAAAGAATTCTTAGCCTACTATAGGCGAATTTTGGCGATGTAACCACAGCTTACCATAGTTACATAGTTACGTGTAGTTGACAGTTAATACACATATTTTCTGTCAACTCACGTAACCAAAGTTACATGGTAAGATGTAACCACACCTCTCCAAAATTGCATCTATAGAATCAAGCAAAATTTCAATGTCAAAATATTTTATTACTCAACATATTCACCTCTCATTGGATACAGTCATTACGGCGAACCTCCAACGTCTCTAGACCTTTAAAAAAATGTTTCCTCTTTCTCGGCACACCAGACCTCCACAGCTTTTATTACCTCCTCCTGGGAGAAAATTTAGCACCTTTTTAAACTTTTTTCAGTTGAAGAAAGTTATAATAGTAGGAAAAAACTGAAGCAAGACATTTTCCAGCAGATTTTTGGACACGAAATGTCTTAGGACTTGGAAAACCAGAGTGTCGTCATTCCATCGATTGATGCTTTGTTTTGGGATTGTCGTAGAGTTATGATTGATTTTTTGAATAAGGGGTTTCGAACAATAACTGGAGGTTACTATTCGACATAACTGACCACTTTGCGGGAAAAAATTAAAAAGAAAAGACGCGGGAAGCTATCCAGAGGTGTTTTATTCATGCAGCACAACGTCCCAGCTCACAAAAACTCATATTGCCAAAAAAAATTGTAATTTAGGGTCAGAATACTAGAACAACCCCTCATTCACCAGATTTAGCTCCGTCCGACTATCATCTCTTTCCTCAATTGAAAAAAAAAAAAGTAATTTTTCCCGAAGAGAGCTTTGGAGGTCTGGTTTGCAGAGCAAGATGAAACTTATTTTTGTACAACTGCCATTAAAAGTGACACTTTTAATGACAGCAAACAATGTTAAAATTGATTGTTTACGTGGAGGCGTGTTAAAACTATTTTTAACACGCTCCCACGTAAATTAACGTCACTTTTAACACATATCATTTTGAAGCTTATTGTCATTGCAACGTCGCCCATTTCATTATAAAAAATAGAGCAGTTGTACAAAAACATTGTATGGTATTTGTGCTAAAAGTTATTTTATTTTGTTCGTGAAATTGTTCACTTTTCACTCACAAATTAAAACGTAACTTTTAACACTCGTATCATAAATAACTATTTCAAGGTCTAGAGACGTTCGCTGTAATGAACGTATCCAATCAAGAGGAGAATAGTAAAAAATTTTTGAATTTCGAAATTTTGTTTAGTTCTATAGTAGACTAGAAAATTTTCAATATATCCTTTTACACATGACATTTCATTTCTAACCGGAACAGTTGTACCTACTTCACAACAATAAAAACTGAATTTGGCAAAATTTAAAACTGTTTTGTTTCATTGAGAACTAAAAAGATTAAAATAACCCACCCATTATTGAAATTACAAATACGAAAGCCATACAGTCTCAAATTTTCCACTCTTCTGTAAACAATCAAAAACATATGTCTCATCGCGAGAGAACAAAATTCCGAAAGCACCGATCCCATTAGTAAAACCCTTCAAACTGAGCATTCGAAGCTAGGGTAGAATTTCCGTATGTTCTAGTTTCATAAATCTATTTGAAGTCAGCCAGGATTAAACAGCCAGTACTTAATAGCCTGAATAAGGAATCGACAAGGTTGTCGTGAAGCTTTGAATTATGGATCTCGTGCTTGTTACCCTCGAAAGTCAACATCTATTAACTTACGACATTTTGTATAGAGCAAAATTTTGCTTTTCTTTTAGTACAAGGGAATATTCCACCAAAGAGAGTCAGTTTAGTAGATATCACGTGAGTAACAAAGTAATATCTGGAGTATTTTGTGTTTCGTCCATTTTCAAGAGAGACAAATTCGGAATTATTAATCAATTGATATTTCTTCAACCGAAAAATATTGTATTTATTGTTTGTTTTCGTGAATTTGTTTTTGAAATTTTTGTATTCATTAGCTTGAAAAACACAATTATTTTGAAAAAGTATCGCAATAGCAAATAAAGTTAATACAAAATTCGAAGGGATTAAAACGAAATGAAATTGTAGATGTGTTTTCATCAAAAGTGAAACGAATTTGTGAAGGTATATAAATGAAGCAATAAAGGGTTTTCCAATAGAAGGTCTTATTTTGATTAGCCCGCTATTTCGAGAGATGTGTCACATTTGAAGCTGGCATTTTTTGACATTCGAGAAGTAGAAACTACGACCATTAATAAAAATGAAAGGAAAATCAAGAACGCATTGAAATTATAAAAATCACTATAAAATGGTTGAAATTTGACAGAGGGAAGGTTCGTAAAACTCGAACATTTTTGGGTCGTCGTGAAGCACCTAGTCGGACCGCAATAAAGAAATTGGTGGAAAAACTCGAGCTGTTGAGACAAGTTAGAGATGTGGAGAATAAACCTGTGCACGTCGCTTAAGAACAGCCGAGAGTATTGCTGTTGTAGCCAAAGAAAACCCAGGTTTGTCCATTCCTCGTCGTTCCTGGAATTAGGCATTCCACAAACGTCATCACACCGTATTTTGCATGAAGATTTGGGGTCTTAAGGCTTATGAAGTTCAGTTAACACAAGAACTGAAGCCGGACCGTGTTTTCCCTCGAAGAAGTGCTCACAGTTGGCCACCGAGATCTTGCGATTTAACACCTTGCGACCTCTTCTTTGGGGCCACGTGAAA